>VIIQ02000642.1:0-22904 GCA_007449985.2 Desmodesmus armatus
AGACAATCCTGTTTAGGCACACGCCCTTCAGAAGCTGGGGTAGAGAGGGTGGGGGGCACAAAAGCTGCCACCCTTTCCCAAGCACCCCCCCCCCCCACCCACACATGATTGCAACTTGCAATTGAATGAATGAATGAATGAAGGTTTTACACGTCATTCATTCATTCATTCATTGTTCGTTACATTGAGATCCCGAAGGAACCAGCCACCACCATGTAAGCTCAGGGACCCAAACCACGTCCATCCAATGCAACTTAAGGCGCCACCTCCTTCTCAAGAGCAGCGAACCACCTGAACACACAAGGTACACGGGTTTCTCAAGAAACTTGCAATTTCAAGTATGAAGGTGTTACAAGGGTTAAACTTGCAATTTAAAAGAAGAAGAAGAAGAAGAAGAAGAAGAAGAAGGGGTTACAGGGCGACACACGCAGCTACGCTGCAACGACACCCAGCATCGGAAGGGAACCAAAGTCCTTTGCAGGACCCACAAGGACGGGAAACTTGCAATTTGTGACACATGCCTGCTGCTCCTGCATTGCTACAGGCAAGGGGGCTACTTCATAGCTGCTGGTGGGAGCCAATCATGATGATTTGGGGGGGGGGGTAGCTTAACTGGTAAAGCACCTGGTTCACACCAGGGAGATCCCGGTTCGTGTCCCGGCCCACCCACCGGATTGACGGAAGTGAAGACATTGCTGCGGAGGCTAAGCGGAGGAGGGCTGAAGCAGAGACGGTCTGGAGCAGCGTCAGTTGCATGGTGGAGCGCAATGTGCCGCCGGGGGCGCGGTGATCCCGGCCAATTCCTACCAGTTGTGATATAAGCACAGCTGGGAAATCGCTGTGGTTGTTGATTTGGCCAATGAGCCTTGTGTTGGCTCCTCAAACGGCCGTGTTCAGTGTAACATCCGATTACTGAGTCCCTCAAACCGTTTGCTTGTGAGCTTGCTTGGTCAAGGCGAACGTTCCCCATGTCACATCAAGATGAGTCATGTTCATGGCATGCATTTACATGAGTTTCGTGACAGTACAAAGTTACCGCCGCAGCACCGTCCTACAGTGCGTAGGCATTCAGCAGCAGCTGGTGCTGCTGCTGCTGCTCCTTGTGCTGCTGCTGTGGCCATCCAAACAACGCTGCGGCTGTCCGTGGCGTCCGGTGCAGAGCTGCAACGGTAAGCTCTTGAAGTTCGTCTGACATTGGCCCTACGTGTCTGCTGAAGCAGCATCCCTGTCTGGTCAGACTCTGCTGTGGGAGTGTGGTCAGGAGCTGGTGTTCCATACTTTGCGGTTCGTGCTGTTTTTGCTGGTCACACAATCACAAACAGACGTGGTGTAGAGAAGAGCTTGACATTCTGTACTGGACATGTAGCAGCACCTGTCCGCAGCTCAACACCCCCTCCTGTTTTTTGCCCCCCATGCCGCCTGGGTCACTCACAGGCGCCAAAACACCAGCAGCAGCGGCGGCGCAGCAGCAGTGACAGCGGCACGGAACAAGCAGCGGCACCACAGGCCGCACCAGAGGCGTCAACAAGCAGCAGCAGCAGTGGGACAGAGTTGCGTTCACTGAGCCAGAGTTGCGTCAGCTGTGGGACAGTGTCTCCCGCTCCCTCCTCAAGGTGTGCCACTGTGCTTTTTGGTCTATTTGGGAGTTTTTGTTGTGCCATGTTTGTAGAAGTTCTGTTGCAGGTCCCATTGTTGGTTACAACAAAAGAAAAGAAAGTACATGCATGCTTCGCTTGAGCTCAGGCCAGAAGTGGTTCTCCTGCATTAATCCCTGCTCCTGGCATCTTGCCTGGTGCTACACATGCAATACACCCTGCTGCTGCTGGCTTACCTATCACCCTGCAGTCAGGCAAAGCAGCCTTGAGCTCCAGCCACCTCAACAGTTTAAGCTGCTGTCCGCACACATGTTATGCTGCTCGCGCATTTCTTGCAACACTGTTTGTGCTGCTGCTGCACCACTCCTGTGCCCTCACCTTTCCAACCCTACTGCTGCTGCTGCTGCTGCTGCTGCTGCTGCTGCTGCTGCTGCTGCTGCTGCTGCTGCTGCTGCTGCTGTTACAGTTGGGCAGGCGGGTCTTAGCGCCAGCCACCTCAACAGCCTGAGGGAGCTCCTAACTGCACACAAGTTGGTCAAGTTGGACCTCAACGGAGCCAGGGACGAACAGCAGGTGCAGCAGCAGGCGGCAGATGTTGAGCGGCAGCTGGAGGGGACTGGTGCTCTGCTGCAGGTGGGTTTGAGTGTTTTTTTGGGGGGGCGGGGTAGGGGGCAATGGGGGGGGGGGAGGGGGCAGGGGGGAGGGCATGGGCAGGCAGGGGTTGGGACGAGAGGGTGGGTGGGCAGGTGCAGCAGCAGGCGGCAGATGTCGAGCGGCAGCTGGAAGGGACTGGAGCACTGCTGCAGGTGGGGCGTGTTGAGGGGCAAGTGGTGTGGGGTTGTGTGGGTGGGTGGGTGGGTGGGTGGGTGGGTGGGTGGGTGGGGGTTCATGTTGGAGAGTGCTGGTGCACCAACAGCAGTGACCAAGCGGAACCAGGGCATGTGCTTTGGGCCCGGGGGGCGGGGGGGGGGTCAAGGTGGACCTGAATGGAGCAAGGGACGAACAGCAGGTGCAGCAGCAGGCGGCAGATGTGGAGCGGCAGTTGGAGGGGACTGGAGCACTGCTGCAGGTGGGTTCAGGTTTTGGGCGCCGGGGGGGGGGGGGCATGAGAAACAGGGGGTGGGAGGGAGGGGGGGGGGGGGCATGAGAAACAGGGGGTGGGAGGGAGGGGGGGGCGTGGGTGTAGCAGCAGGCGGCAGATGTTGAGCAGCAGTTGGAGGGGACTGGTGCACTGCTGCAGGTGGGTTCAGTTGCTTGGGGTGGGGCAGGGGGTGGGAGGGGGGCGGGGTTGCAGCAGCAGGCAGCAGATGATGCGAGGCAGGTGGAGGGCGCAACACGAGTGAACCAGCGGCAAGGGCATGTCGTTTGGCGCGCTTGTGGGGGGGGGGGGGGGGGGGTGCAGCAGCTGGTCAAGTTGGACCTGAATGGAGCCAGGGATGACCAGCAGGTGCAGCAGCAGGCGGCAGATGTGGAGCGGCAGCTGGAAGGGACTGGAGCACTGCTGCAGGCGAATTCACTTGCTTTGGGGGGGGGGGAGGAGGGGGAGCAAGTGCAGCAGCAGGTGGCAGATGTGCTGGAGGGGACTTGTGCACTGCTGCAGATGGGGTCGTATGGGGAGGGGGGGGGACTGTGTGCGGTGGTGGTGGTGGTGGGGGGGGGTGTTGAGGAGAGCGGGGTTGGCGGTAGGGGAGGGGGGGGATTTGGGGGTAAGGCCGGGTGGTTGGGGGTTGGGGGGTAGTAGCAGTTTGAGGCGGTAGATGGTTAGCAGCAGCTGAAGGGATTGTTGCAGGGGTAAGCAGGTGCAACGTGTTGCGGCAGAAACAATAACACCAGCACTGGGTGGTACCTTGCTTTCACAAGTAACGCAACCCTCGTGCGCGCCACAGCTTCTTGGCATATGCAGCAGCAGCAGCTGAAGCAGCAGCAACAGTGAGGAGCTGTTCACTTTTGCACAGGCTGCTGTTGTTTCTACAGCAAACCATCTTGTGCATGCCAGCGTTCAGTGTACAGCTGACACAACGTCAACTCCCCAACCTTCTGCTGTCACGATGACGTGCAACACACTCTGCTTCTGTAACACATGCCCCGCTGATCACACCACCTACTACCCCCCTCACCCCCCCCCCCTGGCGCGCGCCTGCGCCTCACCATACACACAGGTCAAGGGCCGCACCATTCTGTTAGGCAGCAGCAGCAGCAGCAGCAGCAGCAGTGAGCAAATGTTGTTGGCTCGGGCTGAGGCATCTGCTGTCCTTACAACACTTGTACTATGCATGTTGTACGGCTGATGCCCCAGCAACCCTCCCACCTGCTTTTTCCCTGTTGACATAGGATGCGCACTGCTCTCTTTCTACCTATCTTCGCTCATCAGGTGCTGTCGTTGATTCATCCACTCCTCCCCCCTCCCTTTATACACACAGGTGAAGGGCCGCACCATCCTGTTGGGCAGCAGCAGTGAGCAGCTGTTGGCGTATGCTGAGACGGCTGCTGCTCTTATAGCACAGTTCCTATGGCTGGCCACAGCAACCCTCCCACCTGCTGTTTTCACGCTGACATAGGACGTGCACTGCTTTTTTATTACCTATCTTTACTCATCATGTGATGCTGTTGTTTCATCCCCCTCCCCCCCCCCCCCCCCACACACACACAGGTCAAGGGTCTTACCATAGTGTTGGGTAGCAGCGGCAGCAGCAGGGAGCAGCTGCTTGCACTTGCCAAGGCGCCTGCCTTCTTTATGAGACTTGAACTATGCGCACAGCTAATGCAGCCTCAATGGATGGTATCTGCTGCTTTCACACTGACAGATGTGTGCTGCTTGCTTTCTGTCTGTTTTTGTCATGCTACTGTCCTTTTAACCACCACAGGTGAAGGGTCGCACCATTCTGTTGGGCAGCAGTGGCAGCACCAGTGAGCAGCTGTTGGCGCTGGCCGAGGCGTCTGCTGCTCTTATAGCACAGCTCCTATGGCTGGCCACAGCAACCCTCCCACCTGCTGTTTTCACGCTGACATAGGATGCACACTGTTTCGGTTTGATCCCTACTCATTATCTGCTCCTGCCCCCCCCCCCCCCCCCCGCGCGCGCGCACGCCCCCGCCTCTAGAATTCGCAGTTCAAGGGTCATACCGTTCTGTTAGGCAGCAGTGGCAGCAGCAGTGAGCAGCTGCTTGCACTTGCCGAGGCGTCTGCTGCTGATAAATATGCATGTTGTGCGGCTGATGCCACGGCAACCCTCCCACCTGCTGCTTTCACGCTGACATAGGACATGCACTGCTTTCTTATTACCTATCTTTACTCATCATGTGATGCTGTTGTTTCATCCCCCTCCCACCCCCCCCACCCACACACACATAGGTCAAGGGTCGCACCATCCTGTTGGGCAGCAGCGGCAGCAGCAGTGAGCAGCTGTTGGCGCTTGCTGAGGCGTCTGCTGCCAGCACAGCGCTGTGGAGGGCCAAGCGGCAGATAAAGAGGGCTGAAGCAGCAGCGAAGCGGGAGGGAGCCTGATGCAGCTGACTGTATCATTCTTTGTGTTGACAACCAGGGTTCACAAACTCTGCTTGTAATTTGTATTACCCTGGACGCATCCTCAGCATGTCGCGGGCCAGCAAATGAAGAGGGCTGAGACAGCTAGAAAGCTGCTGGCAGGAGGAAATAGGAGTGCTGTTGACGCACCTGGTATGGGCGCTTGCTGAGGCGTCTGCTGCCAGCACAGCACTGTGGAGGGCCAAGCGGCAAATGAAGAGGGCCGAAGCAGCAGCAAAGCGAGAGGGAGCCTGATGCAGCTGGCTGTATGCACTATTCCCACTCTGTGTGTTGACATATACATGTAATATCTTGATGGAACCCCAGCATGCTTTTTGTCAGCAGATGAAAGGGCTGAGGCAGCAGCAAAGCAGCCTGACGTAACTTGCTGAGAGCTTAGCCGGCAGCAAGATAAGATAGAACGGCTAACGCCCAGGTGGCGTCAGTACTGGATCGAACCCTTCCACGTGGTTGGTAGGACTGGTGGAGACATTACTGCAGTGATGCTATTGTTCAGCTGCTACACACTTACTGTTGCTGGCATGCTGCTGCTGGGGTACCCCAGCCGGTGGTACTGCCTCCCCTCACCAGGCTGGAATCAACACGGAATGACAATTGTGAGCACTCGCAATCGCACAACAGCACCGCGACAATAGCGTTTTGTCGTCTGCTGCTGAAGTCAGTCATACGCACGTCAGTCCAAGGTACTTGGACAACTGTCGTCTGCGGAGCTCGTAACCGGTTCCCATTTCCTAAACCAAACGCCCTCCTCAATGCCCAAGACATAACTATATTCGCAAGTGAACGTTTGACAGGTGCCTCCGTGGACCTCTGTGACAGCAACAGCAGACGGGTGAACGAGTCTGACCTACGATCAACATCGTGACTGCTGCTGTAGTGCGAGCGATAGCCCAAACATCTTCTTACTGGTACAGGCTTGCGTTGTGAAGGGTCACCGCAGGCTCTCCTCGCGCTCGCCATCGTGCAAGGAAATGGTGCAAGTATATGGGTTTGGGGGGTTTTCGCACAGGCTTTCCAGCAAAACGAGCGTGCTGTAGTCATCATCGACAAATACAACTGCATGTTGTGACAGGAGCCATTTTTGCATTGCCCTCCGCATGGACTGCCTGCAATTATGCTCTCGCAGCACAAGCACTGCACACATTACTATCGAACACCATTACAATCCGCATCAGCGATTCATTCGTTATCGCCCAGCCCGGGCGTGGTGCGGCACTTTTGGGAACGGAATGTAGACTCGTTTTTGGCTGTCATGTGTGGGGGTGTGAACTTTGCAACGTATAAAGCTCTCAACCTTAAGGTTTCGATCTAATACATCCCCACCTTAGGGTTTCAGCCAGCTCAACCCTGCTGGCAATGCCATTGTTGTGTGGCGAAGGCGTTTGCGTGTAACAGTACAACAGTAACATTTCCTCCCCAAATATATATGAGGGATGTTGATGCACCTGGTATGCGCGCTTGCCGAGGCGTCTGCTTCCAGCACTGCCCTGTGGGGGGGCCAAGCGGCAAATGAAGAGGGCCGAAGCAGCAGCAAAGCGGGAGGGAGCCTGACGCGCCTTTCTTACACATGTGTTACTTGGATGGGAAGTGGCATGCTTTGCTGCAGCAGTTGAAGAGGGTGAGGCAGCAGCAAAGCGGGAGGGAGCCTGATGCCCTTTTTGGTGGTTGACCGAAATGTTGCAACCGTACTGCTGGGACGGAGGAGTGTACGGCTCAGGCAGCAGCAAACAGGCAGGGAGCCTGATGTAACAGCCGATACCCCATGAGCCTCGTTGGCTCCCTTCGGGGTGTTCAGGCTCAGCCTGAACCATGTAACAGTAACAGACTGTATGCATTTTGTGTGGAGTCCACTTGGGTTAAACCCCAAGCATGTTTGGGCCAGCAGGGGAATAAGGCTGAAGCAGCAACAAAACGGGATGGAGCCTGATGCAGCGTAATGTACGCACTGTTTGTTAAGTTGGGTTTACCTGTGTTACCCTGGATACCCCCAGCATGCGTTGGGTGAGCAAATGAAGAGGGCTGAGGCGGAGGGAGCCTGATGCAGCTGACTGTACCACTCTTTGTGTTGACAAGCAGGGTTCACCTGTATTACGTTGGATGGAACCACAGCATGCTTTGGGTTAGCAGTTCAACACGGCTGAGGCAGCAGCAAAGCAGGATAGGCCTGATGTACTATATCTGTTAGTAACAGACTGTATGCATCTTGTGTGGAGTCCCGGGCTTGTGCTCACAAACCCCAGCATGCTTTGCGTCAGCCGTTGCACAGGGCCGAGGCAGCGTCGAAGTGTGAGGGAGCTTGCTGCTGCATATTTATTGCCATTCGAGCTGTAACAGTGACGCATGGCAGGCAGTTCAAAAGGAAGGGTAGGAGCAAGAGGGGGGGGGGCAGGGGTGTTGACTGTGACGGGTCAAAAAAGGGACAGTCTGTTTGACATCACAATTGTGTTCTGTGGAGAGCTGGGCTTGGCACCTTGCAAGCCACATGGTCACCATGCACTGCCAGGGTTTGTCATGGCCGCAAATGTTTTTTGATATGTTGCCTGACCCAGGCGAACCTGGGTCACAGGCAGGCGGGCAGCCCCTGTTACAGGACATCACTCCGCCAAGTTTGTTTTTCCCCGAGTGCTTTGAGAGACAGGACGAATCGATGAGTGGGCTTGCTTCAACTGTCACTGCTGCTGGCTGGCAAGCCACGATACAAAACACATTCACCCTGCAGCTGCTGCCCTGGGCAAGGCACACCCAGCATCAAGCAGTGCGTAGCTCACGCTGTCCCTTCTGTGTGGCGACGAAGGGACAGCAGCAGTGAATGTGGCAGGGGCAACCCACTGGACTCCGCTCCCGAAGGAAACGTGCCCAGGGGTATCCTACAAAACTAGCCCTGTTCAACTGCTTCTAGACTCCGCCGATGGGCGGGCCTTGCGCTTGTTCTTTGACTTGCACTCGTGCTTCTGACGACAGTAGAGCAGTAGAAAATGGCTCTTGTTTCCGGCATGTAGCGCAAAACTCTTCAAGAAGACTAAATAAGCCTGCAAAAACAACAAATGGTGAGCCAACCCGCACCTTTGGGAAGGCCTCTGGTTTCCCGCTCTCTTTGTCTTGCGCTCGTTCTCTTGCTTGCGCTCGCTCTTGGAGGTTGCTTCAGGGTACAACTAAGCACTCAGAGTTCAGAAACAACGCGTGTGTGAGCGGCCAGCTGTGAGAGGAAGGGGGGGGGCGGGAGCAGCAGTTCCTTGTAACAACTGGTTTACACGTAATGTGCCGACCAAAGAAGACAGCCTCCTCGAGCACACATTGCGAAACATTTATCGTTTGCAAGAGCTCGATCGTACCCGGAAGGTCAACGGAAGGCTGCGACACATTGTCGACCGTAAACTCGTAACACTGCCCGTTGGTCTGCGCGACGAGGATGTGGATTTTCTGCCCGTTGGGCTGTGGCATGCATGTGCACTGATTGCAGGGTGGGATGTAGGGCAGGAATGTGACATCATAGCCCTTCGGGCTGCATGCTGGTTTGGTGGGACTCCTGATACGGGGTTTGGGGTGCGTGCTGGAAGGGGACCTCTCCAGTACCGGCATGCACGCGTGCGCACGGGTGCTCAGAGCATCAGCTATCAGGTCCTTGGCTTGGGCTGCATGCATGGCTGGCTGGGCCGTTGTGCCACTGCAATGGCATCAGGGTTTGCCTCGGCCTTTGTTGGTTTGTTGGGTGGTGAGGCAGCATGGCGTGGCTGTGTACTACTTGCCCGTTGGGCCCTATGACGTGAATGTTTGCTGACTGCCCGCTGGGCTACGTGACATGAGGGCGTAGTGACTGCCCGTTGGAGCACAGTGCGTGAATGTGTCCTACCTGCCTGGTGAGCTGCATGGTTTTCAGGTGTAGTGATTGCCCTTTGGGCATCATGGCATGCATGTTGACTGGCTGCCCATTCAGCATCTGGCCGGCATGTGCACTGCGTGCCTATTCATCGGAAATTTTGCAACAACTGATCGAAGGGGACTGAATCAGTGCCTGAGCCCTCAGCCAGTCAGTGCAGTTCAGGCACTTGTGTCCAAGCCCCTGAAGGGACTGACACTGCTGAGGGCCCACCCACTGAATCAGCAACAGGCGTCAGCGTAAGTTGAAATCTTCATCTGATGTATCTGATCCTGCACTGCTTTGCTTTCAGCCGTTCCGCTGCGCTGCGATGTTCATGCTGATCACTAGTGAACGATCTGAAATCCAAATTCAACTGTATCAAGCAAAATAGGCAGTCGTACAAGCAAGCCTAAGCCCTTTCGACCACGCAGATCACAAGGAAGGCCATTAACGGTCATATGGCAGTGTTGCTGTGAAGATCTGGTGCGTGCTGAAGCTCCGGAATGCTTCAGAATGCCCAGAGCCCCCCAAGACTTACTAGAACTGCACATATAGTCATATATGCAGCAATAAAATCAACATACACGGTCGACGTAGCCTGTTGCACCGACAAGGCCCTGTCACAAGGGGTGTGAGCGTGTTCAACTGTCGGAGGTGGTTTAGGCCGCAGTATTGCCCGAGCCGTTGCTATCTACAGTAACATTGCAAAACTACGCACATGTGGTGTCCTCGATCAAGTCCCATGGGAGTGCAATCGTTTGAGCTGTGCAGCAAACCGTTCAGATCACCACCATGGCATGGTTGGAACAGGGCACAGACCATCCAGTGCCGGCTGAACATCAAAACAACAGCTTATGGGATACTCAAGCCGCAAGCGCTGGGAGGCTTCGTGCCAGAGTGCAGAAGGAGTGCTGTCAAATCCAGTCAGGGAAGCAACAGCTCTGCTGTGCCTGCCAGTGACTCCTTTCAAGCTGGATCATCTGCGGAATAACAGTCAACAATGAGATCATATGTGCAGCTCCCACACTGGCACGTATGCCAGTTGGACTGTCCAACATCTGCGTACCACAAGCCTACAGCAGTGAAGGTGAGGTGCTGCTGTGGCATTGCGGACCCAAGATGTTCAGTGACACACTGCTCAAGCTATGAAGGGGACCTTGCGTGTGCAGCTGGTGCGGGTTTGCTCTCTTAGGCCACTCATTGTTGTCGCAGCAGTATACGGGTGCTGCCAGTGTGCGGCCCTTATCAGCCAGTTAGTGTCACCTGCCTGCAGCTGTAGGACAACTGATAACCGCTATGTGTTTTTTGACAACACGCAGGCTCCAAAGAAGGCATGCATAAAACCTGTGCTTGTTCAGGCACCAGAGTGATGCAGTGGACACCACACAACCAAGGCAGTTCCAACATGTTTGAAGCTGGGCTATTGAAATTACACAGCATGCCATGCTTCGCGGCGAAGCTGGTCATCAGCAGGTGAGCTTACAGACCTGACCAGACAGTTGATAATTAATGCTGCATGTGCGTAGTTAGCAGTAGGGCATCAGGCTGCTGGGAGCAGCAGTAGCTGTGGGCGCAAGCGAGCTCCATGCCGCAGAAGCAGCAGCAGTGTGGTTTTGACCCAAGACCAGAGTGATCAAACTGCTCCGATGCACACAGCTCCAATCAACTTGTCAGCACGCGCGTACATTCACCTGCATGACATACGTAACCCAACTGCCCGACTGCCTGACGTTGTGCACATCTGCAGGGTATATGGCGGAAGCATCAGCTGGGACACTTCCCAACTTGCTTCTAGCACTATTGACTGCATCGAAGCTGCACAACCCGCTCCGAGCAACGCTATGGCACAGCATAGATGGCAGGCAGGTTTGAAAGCAGCTGCTGGAACCGGCACTGCACATGAGACAATGGCTGATCTCTGCCTTGTGGTCAGCATTGCTGTGATGTTCACAACATATCAGTGGTTCACCCAAAGTGCTGCTTGTTGTTTTGCACACAAGCACCAACAGTGTTGTGTTTTTCTTTGCTGTGGAGTGTCTGCTATGTTGCAGCTCTGCCACATCCAGCTGCGTCTTGGCGATCCAGCAGCAGCTGCACCAGCAGACAGAGTCTTGGGTGGGCTGCGTGTCCTGCTGAACTATGCGTGGTGTCTGTTATATATGCTTGTGTTGTTTGCAATGGGCCTCAGCGATTTGATGCATTATGGAGTGGTTGCTCATGTCACACGGGACAGTCAGGTCTCTTTTACACTAGCTGGCCCCTGTGATACTTGCTGGCCCCATTTGCATGTGTTCTTGCATAACCGGCTGTCAAGCTCGTGCCCCAGCATGTGCGGTGTCCAGCAGTGAGGAGAGTGAATGGTGTCTAGGGCGGCTACACTGTGATAGTTGAGTTGAAGCTGCTTTTTTTGCCCAACTATGTGCTGTGTGTTGTGTGTTGGACTGTTCTCGCTTGTTTCGGAAGTGTGGTGTCACGGCTTGACGACTTCAGGAATGGTCGGAGGGTTTGTAACGAACCTATGCTCATACCGGTGGCTTTGTTAAACAAATTCCAATACACGTTATTTTCAGACCGATCAGGCGTGCATCAACAATCGGCGCTGAAAAGCCCGCTTGTTTCAGTGCGGACCGACGGGTCACCTGATTCAGCGCCGTTTCAGTCTTGACTAAACTCTTAAGTGAATCACCAACCCCTCAGACCCCCATCAGACAATTGTTTCAGCCTTTGCAAAATTTCCGATGTTGGGCGTCATGGCACGCATTGTTTGGCACTGCGATGGCATGGCATTCAGGTGTACAGACTGCCCGCTGGGCGGCATGGCATGCATGTGTTCTGCCTGCCCGATGGGCCCTGTGACATGACTGTGTGTTGTCCGCTTGTGGGGCCGTCTGCCATGCATCTGCCACGTCGACGTCGGTGACTGCGTGCCTGGTGGGCCGCAATGACTGTGGGCTGCCCGTCGTGGTGCATGGCATCACTGATTACTGCTTACTTGCTGGGCCGCGTAGCATGCACATGCGCTTGTGTCCATTGAGTTACATTTGCATGGCTGCAGATGTTCCTTGGCGCGGTGGCAACAAAATCCCTGTACTTGTTGCAACAGCGACAACGCAGAAGCAGGGTTGCGCTGCTATAACCGTTGAAGAAGACAATCGCTGTAAATCAAACTGTGCATACAACATGCTATCAAGGAGATGCAGGGTAAGCGCTATGCATGTGCGGTATGTTTTGACCACGCAGTCGTTTCGTTCCGTACCTGTACGAGCGTCTTGTAAAGAGACAATGATTTCGTATCTTGCAACCCTGTTGTTATGTGCCTGTCACACATTCTCAGCTCAGTGCTGGCCGTGCAAAGTGTTTGACAAGCAGCCATCGCCTCACAACATAGCATTCTGCCCAGACCTGGGCCGTCACCAATCTCAGGCTGCCCGGTTGGAAGTAGTGTACTCAAGTTGCCTCTGGCACACTGTGCCTTGACGTGCGCCACGTAGATCGGCACAGCCAGCAACATTTGCCGTCTCAGTGCGGTACGGTTGGCCTTGCTGCCCATCTCACAGCCCACAGGCTGCTGTGGCTGGGTCACATGTTGAGCATGGGGGAGGAGCAACACCCCTACCAGGCCCTTCATGCATGATGCTGATGCAGCACCTCGCAGAGCACCGCCAATCAGCTTGGAAAGGTGTGTCACCAAGGACCTGCAGTCCTTGCAGCTGCCTACCACCACGCATTATCTCAAAGGTGTGTGGCTCGGAGTTCTCATTGCACTGCAATATTGGGGTGGGTCAGCTTCAGCCACCCTAATGACCCACCCCAATGCAGCTGGTACGCCTTTTGGGAGAGCTGTCATGCTGCAGTTCAGCAATGCTGATATGCTGTGCAGCAGCAAGCTGCGTGGCATCAGCAGCCAGCCTAGGCCGGCAGTGAGCCAAGGGCTATACTCGAATTATCTGTTGCGTCATAGTTTGTATCAAACCTCCGTGGTGGTAGCTTGAGCCGTACCCTGCCCAGGCTTTTTATGGCCCAGGGCACCCTGGGTTTTTATGGTGTCTCTTGTAGGTCACTGGATTTCCAGTGTGTCTCTTTGAAGAGACCCAGGTCACTGGATTGGCCTGGTGGTGTGCTGTATGGCACCAATATGGCACATGGGTAGAATTGTTGCTATATACACAAGAAGCCTGCTGGATAATATCCCAGCAAGTGCTAAAACGTTGATGAATTGTTATTAACCCTATTCTCCACTAGTAATAGTTGTTGTTCCCTTGCTGACGACCTGAAAACCCCCTGCGTTGTAGACTGTTTTCGCAGCAACACATTGCCCGCCCTAGTCCGTTGAATTTCAACCTTTTGCACCCGGCGTGTGTCATCATCATTACATTCATAGACACCCCTCTCACAATATTGTGCCCCCCCGTTGTCTGGGGTTTCTGGTGCACCACGTGGGCCCCCAACGGTTTGAGGCCGACAAAGCGGTCTGAAAAGTGCCAACGATCATATCCAGCGACAGACGCGTGCATACCACCACTTATCACCATGCCAATCACAGCTGCTTCTCGCAAACGTTCTGCATCGCCTCATGCTCGTCCTGTGTGTTTTCTGTGTGTTGCAATCTTTGCTTTATATGTGGTCTGGACTTGCTCACAGCACCGTGGCAGCAGCGTTGATGCAGTGTTGGCCAGGGACCATGGAAATAAGCAGCAGCAGCAGCAACAGGGGCCTCAGAAAGCAGCGAACGCAGCATTTTCCGAAGGCACCCCCACAGCAGTTGCAGAAGACCTGCTACCAGACGTCACCCTCAAGTACTTCCCCCAGGCAAAGCGCTGCAAGACAGGCTGGATACAGCAGTATGCAGCGCTGCACCATGAGATTAAGACGGGCAAGGCAGATCCCCGCTACCTCGTATCTGTTACAGCTGGTTCGGGCCTTGCCGATAAGCTGTTGGGAACCATCACCGCCCTGTGGCATGCCGTTCTCACAGACCGAGCCATATCTGTAGTCACATACCCTGGGGATCCTGGCCTGTCAGACGTGTGTGATCCGGGCCTCTTTGACTGGACGCACTCACCTGCGGCGTTGAAGCAGGATGCAGTCAATCTTCTAAGGCCACGCTATCTTAATAGGAAGGACCCCATAGTAGATGTCAAGCTCCCAAAGGGCTATGACCACAACACCTTCCAAGCGTTGCAGCTGCACAATCAGGATGCCATCATGGATGCTCTCGAGGTTGCGTCATTACCTCTGGACCCAGACTACCTGTTGGTCACGATGAATAGAGGGCGTACGTACGCTTTGGCCAATAGCAAGCACTACAAGGAGCGGTTTCAGGCAATGGGCGTGCCGGCGACAGATGCCTTCATGTGTGGGATGTTCTTCTTCTGCTCGCCGGTGTCCGCAGTGCAGCAGTACTACCAAAAGTACTGGACCATGCTCAGTGAACCAGGTTAGCCGACAGTGTGGGCACTGCCTGGGCTTACAGTCAAACCTCTAACCAGCAGTGAGTTTGGGATCCGTCCTACATGCTCACAATACTAGTGGCTGGGATGCCACCGAGTATTTGGCAGGCTTCAGATCTCTGGTGCTCCACCTGCTACAGCTGTAGACAAATCAAGCCCTGAACAGGTCCAGAGACAAACAGTGCGCATAGATGGAACCATGTGAACACCATGACCCACACTGCTTTGTGCATCCATGCGTGCATGTAGGTGTGCTGAGAATTGGAATCCAAGTCAGGTCAGGCGACAAGGTCATCGCAAAAGAGGCGGGCGGCAGCGTTCGCCAACAAGCACCACATGATGTCCTCAAAAACAGCGCCCACTTCTTCAAGTGTGCGGAGCGCCTGGAAGCCGCGTTCGCAATTCCAGGTCAGAAGGTCATCTGGTTCCTCAACTCGGACTCCCAATCGGTCCGCCAAGCAGCAAAGTCACTCTATGGGGACAAGTTGCTTACAGACGACAGCTTGCAAGTGGTTCACACAGAGTGCGGAAAGACAAAGCAAAACTGTACGACAGTCGCAGCTCGAGAAACACTCAAGTGGGCGCTTCAGCATGCCTTGGGGAGCATCCTGACATTCAGCATGACAGACTTGCAGGTCGTCACACAAGAAAGTGGCTTTGGCAGGGCGGGCGCCTGGCTGGCCCACAAGCGAGACGGCACATATGAGCTTGAAAAATTAGGGACCAATTGGAGTGACATGTGCGACCCCAACAAGCCCACCCCCCCCGCAATATCAAGCAGAACGTGGTCAGGCATTTAGTGCTTCTTCGCAGTTGTCTGCCTGGAAGACTTCTGGGCAGTGTGACGCTGTGCTGGCGGCTTATGATTATGTATCATACATCAGGAATCCGTGTGGGAGTGGGGTGTGCATTGATCTACTTCTGTTGCTTGACTGTTTGAGCGGCTTGGAGCCTCTGAGTGTTGTGTGCATGTCTCGTCTGAAACGCACAGCCGTGACGCTGGTGGCTGCAGGCACATTTATGCCGCAGTCGCTTGTTCAGGCGACACGCAATTGCTACTGGTCATTCAATGTGCAAGGCCGCAGGCTGGGCTCCCAGCTATCAGGGGGTAGGACAATGACTCACCAGCTCAGCCCAAGCAGACGCACTCGTGTGCAGCGTTTCTTATGCGAATCGATTGCGCTGAACGTGCGCATTCCTTCCACAAAGTTACAGGGCTTGCCAGGCTGCACCCGCGTAGCGCACTCCAACGACTCCCCCAGCGGCCCAATAGCGCTAGAAACACAGTCAACGGTTGAGTCAGCCGAGCACGGACGGAAAACAGCAACCACACAGCGGCGACTGGCAGCATATTTCGACAAGGTCACACCAGTTACTGTTACTCCAGGTCCCAGAATGCCAATCTCACCGCTCCAGCACAGCACAGGGCAAGACAACACAATTCCATTGCGGCAACACTTCGCTCTTGCTGTACACCGCACAGATACAAGGCACAAGATGGCACGGCCTTGCAGAGATCCAGGACATTTATCTGAGAGCCAGTGCTGGGGCCAGCTTGGCTCGAACAACGAGAAATCCGCTTACTGCCAACCCTTGCAGCGGGGCAGACGTTGATTCAACTTTCGGAGACACCAGACAAGGCTGCACTTTTGAAGCACATCAACCTGTTCCTTGGACTTAAATTAATTCAAACTAAACTATTTAAATATTTTAACCCTATTCTCCACCAAAGAAGAAAAGAAGGAAAAGGGGGGATACGTGCCTTACCAAGATGCGTGTGATTCATGATGATGGATGGTCGAAATGAAGGTAACGTTACCTGGGAGGATATCCCGCGAGAATCATAGCCCCCCCCCCCCCTGTATACAGCACGAAATATCCATTACCCGTGACGTCAGTGGTGACCTGACCCGCATTCACTAGGCCGGCAGCCCCCTTATCCGGTGAAGCCCCACCCTTCACCCCTCGTCCACCTGGGTGTCAAGGGTGCGGTCAAGGGGGGTGCTAAGCCCTTCACCCTCCTACCCTTGACGGGTGAAGGGGGTAACCTTAGCGTGAAGTCCCCCCCTTCACCCTCTAGGATGAGACCCACGAGCCCCTGCGTTGGTTATGAGCTGCTCACACCCCTTTCAATGGCTTGAGATAACCATTTTGAGCATCAGAGAAGCACCACATGCTATACCAGCCCTGTTGGGGGAGGTCAAGGCAAAACATACGTCAGCTATGGTTATGGGAACGACACTGTCGCATGGGTCGCCTGTTAAAAACTTCCTACTGCTTGCTGTAAACGTTATGTGCGACACCGACGTGTTTGGGGTAGGCCGGAAGTGAGATCACACACATGGCGCGGTTCACCTTCCAGGCGGTATATTGAATCATGACCAGGCCACCATACGGCTAGAACACTTAAAATAAGTACTACAAGTCCATGTGTTGTCTCTGTGTCCCAGTCAGTCGATGCTTGTGAAGCAGCAGAGCAACATCGAATTCAATCACACTTCACCAGAAGCTATAGGCCTACAACGACGCCCACTCACACTGTTCATCCGTCTTAGAAGTCCCTTGTATCCATAACAAGCAGTCAACATCACCCCACGTGCCTCTACAAGCGCATGCTTCTGCTGAGCAGCAGCATGCCTGCAACAACGCCAGCAGCACCCCAGGCCCTGCAGTCCTCTCTAGCGTGCTCCCAGTCATGGATGCATCCTGAAATCCGCAAAAGTGGAGACACAGGACGGTGCCAGCAGCAGACCCAGCAGAGAATACCATAGGTCCCCACCCCTGCATGCTTCACAGCAGTGGCAACGGATGACCTAGCAGCTTCGGGCCAGATGATCAACGTCGGGAAGAGCCTGAGCACCAACGGTGGCAACAATTGCGGGCGAAATGCACCTGGTGAGGCAACAGCAGCACCGGCAGCGGATGTGCATCTTGGACGGGGAGCACCACTTGCAGCAGCACCACCAGAAAGTGTAGGCATGTAAAGCATGCTATTTGCGACGCCAGCATGCATAACCTAGAACACTGCAGCTGTGTTGTTGTTGTGCTTCTCTGCCAGATGCAGCCCAAGACGTGGCCTGTTTTGTGGCTCAAGACACACCCTGTGCTTTGCTCGCAGAGCTGATGACTCAAGCCCAAAGTGTGGAAGTCCGCATCACCTCTGACTGCAAGGCTGAGACAAGGGCTGTCATGACACGAGTCAAGGCAGTACACTGAGGCATATCATGTGCATTACTACAAAGCGAAGCCTGTGGCATGCTGCCAGAGACATGGCAAGGACAGCAGCATGAAAGGTAGGCATATATCTATGCTTTGGCTGCTTTGGGGGACACATTTTACAAATCAAACAATCTGCATACCCAGCACGCAGGCGGGACAGGCAGACAGGCATGTGCGTTCAACAGGCATGCTCAGCAGAAGTATGATGCCCAGCCAAGTGCCAGCAGTGTGTGTGATCCTCAACCGTGCATTTCATCTTCGGCATTGACAGTCGGGGCTGACATGCAATAAACAGGGCCAGGACTGATACGTGCTGCTGCAATTTCTGCACACATCACTTATGTAGTCGTGCGGTGTGATGCTCAGAGACATTCATGCCTACTGCTGTCGTGCAGGATGCTGGCAAGCTGCTACGTCAAGCAACGCACCTTATCTTGGGAAAAAGTGCAGATACATCCACCTTTCAGCAAGCTCCAACCTTGCTGAGTCACAAGCTACAAGTGTGTGGCCAGCGACAACCTTCACACACATATTGCCTCATTGCATGGCTGAGTGTTACTGCTGGGTGCCCGCGCCAGCAAGGCATGCATATCCCCACATGCGTGGATGTGTGGCGTTAGATAGGGTGTGTGGTCAGGTGGCTGTGGTTGGGGCAACTTTGTTAGCATTGGCATGTTGCTGCATCAGCGAAGTGTGGTTAGCACTGTACATGCTGTGCACTGTCAAGACGCCGCATGTTGTGCATCACCAAGCAGGGTAACCTGCGAGTATGTGGTGGTGGCGGTGGTGGTGTAGGGGGGTTCCCTTCTGCGCTTAGCACACATGTCCCAGCGACAGCTGGGGCGAGATTTGGTGTGCGCTGCTGCTGCTGCTATCAGATGGACTGCAACCTTATGCGCCAGCTTGCACCCCGGCCAGCAGACAGACTTTACTGGAGGCTTGTTGTTGTGTTTGCTATCTATCACCCCTGCTTACTGTCATCAGATCTGACATTTCTACCTTTCCGCCCTTGTGTATGGCGGAGGGTATGGTGCTGCATGGCATGGCATTGGTGCATGCTTGTCACCATGAAATCATGTGTCGGTAGCTGTGCTCATGCTTGTTGGCATGGCATGTGGCATTGGCAACTATGAACCACCCGTGCAGATATGCAGAGCATATATGCGTGAGTATTCTTTCAGCACTGTTCATGCATGCTGCCAGCACTTTGACGCGCAGCTGAACATACTACGCGTAGTAGGCAGGCCTGCTACCACACCCGTGACGACCTCAACACACAGCCAAAACTGAACAAAGCCCAATCGACATTGCGATGTCCAACACAGTGCCCTGCACGTGCCAATGGCTGCTTGACATTGCCCCAAAATGTGATGCACAACACAGTCAAGCCCCTTGGTGGGAACCCCCTTGTCCAGCACGCGCCAAGCCCCTTATCTGCATGGCAGCTAAGGCCCCCCCCCCTTCACCCAGTAGGCGTCAAGGGGGCCCCCTTCACCCTGGCTGCCCCCCCTTGACGGCCGCACGTCAAGGGGGTTGTCCAGCCGTCCAATAAGGTTGCCCCCTTGACCGGATAAGGGGGCTGCCGGCCTAGTGATTGTCCGACTCGTTATTTGTAACAGCAGTGGCCCCAGATAACACCAGATGTAACACCAGACTGTTACAAACACATCCAAAAGCATTCAATGATTGCTGTCTATTCAGGCGCAGTGGTGACTAAGGCCGCCACCTGCTGCTGGGTGCTGATCTGACGCTGGCTAAACAAGTTGGCGCAAAGACTGAAAGAACTCGTCGTCTGTGAAGGTGAAGGCAAGATCTGTTGGGGTTGGGGTTGGGGTTGAACCTCAGGTAAGTCAACCCATAGCCATTTCCGTGCTGTCCGCGTGAGCTCCACAATCCACCCGCCCTGATTGCACGTTCAAGCGGTGTCTAAACGCCCTAGATGTGTACCAGGGTGTACCTTGGTTCACTGTCAAAGCATGGGACCCTCCGCAGCAGTAACGCCCATCAACAGCGTCAACTGCGTCACGACTCGGACCACACTCCCGTTCCATGATGCATACAGTGTGGCAGCGCTGCACAGGTCAGCCAAAACTTGTCTCAAGTAAAATATTCTTCCCTTATAACGTTTCCCGATACACCAACTTCCCCGTATCAACGACCTTGCAGTAATGTGTCGAGTCTTTTAGGCTGAAAGAGGTCCCTTTGGGGTAGCGTCCTTTTGAAGCTGTTACACCCAGTTCTTTTATTTCGCTCCGCCCAGGCGGGCTAGAATTAGTATTTATAGTATCTCAGCTTCAAAACCAGTAATAGTATCTCAGCTTCAAGACCAGTAATAGTATCTCAACCAGTAACTGTATCGCAGCTTCACTAGTTAGACTAGTAATAGCATCTCAGCTTCAAGACCAGTTGCTCCCCCCGGGGCCCCTGCTGGCCAAGAGATTTCCCCCGGCTCCCCTCCTACTCCAACCAGCACTGGATTCCATCGCAAAAACAGTATCATATATGCTACAGGAGTAGTGCATGGCACATAATCAGTTTTTTGCAGGGCTTTGTACAAGCCTTGACCTTGAAGGTCATACCCAGCAACGCAACCCCTGACACCCACTGGTTTGGCAGTGCCCACCGCTCCCCACCCCCCCAGCCCCCTTCCCCAGCAACTTTGCTGGTTGCTCCCCCCCCTCAGCTGTCTGGAATCGCACTCGGCTCCCCGCTGCCCCCCCCCCCCTCAGATGGACTGGGTGTAACAGACTCGAAGGAAACGTCACCATACCCGTTCAACGGGTAAGTTACTATCAGGTGATACACCGTCCAAAACCCATTGCGACGCCCCCCGCGAAGACCCCTGCCCCACAAATTGGTGTATTACAGCTGTGATCACTGTAAGTTGGCATATACAGCTGCTGAGAATGCCCCGTCTGCCTGCATGCATATTTGTCGACTGTAGCACGGCTGCTCTGCCAGATGGCATGTGTGGACACCAAATGACAGCATGTACATGCAAGATTTTCTTGCAAGATGACATACGCGAGGACAGTCTGAGGCATGCCGCAAGCAGCCAACTATGTGAATAATTCTTGGGTTGTCACCCCGACTACAACACCACTTACAAAGTTGAGCATAGGGTAGACTCAATCATCCGTCTACTGTTGCTAGGAATGGGCAATAAGTTGGACTGGCAGACTTGGATACCTGAACGTACATATTCACATGGATGGACATTTACTTTCACGTATGTCGACTTATCTGGTGGCTGAGACTTGCTGGGGGGGGGGGGTGCAAGCCCTGAAAGTTGATAAGCCATGTTATGTATGTTGAATGTTGAACACCAATAAGCAGCTCAGGAGGAGGGCTACTGTGCGCCATGCAGCGCACAGCACAGCACCAGCAGCACCAACACAGATGGTCATGGAATGGAGTGGCCTCAAAAGCAGCGCCCAGACAAGAAATTCACATGAGGCTGCAGGCCGCCCACATCCCTTGCTGCTGGGCCCAAGGAGCTGACAGCAGGGGAGACTGGCCGCCTGAACTCACGCCAAGTGACCTGCGCGGGTGCAGCCTCCATTGTGGTGCTCAGCAGCCTGCTGAGACTGACAATGGCGAGCAGCTGCCAACACTTGTGACCAGCTGCATAGGGGCAAGCAGCCTCTCAGGGCACACAGGGGGGGGGGGTGGCCTTGACTCAAGATTCAGAATGCATCACAGCGGCAGCAGCGCACCGGCGTGGCACCACTACTACCCCCACCCTGGCTACTGGAACCCTTCCCCTGACCACCAGACCCCCGAGCTGGCAAGGGAGGGGGGGCAGGAGGGGCAGCAATGTGCAGCTGCAGCGACACCAGAACACGATGTACATTTGACAGCAGTATGGGAACAAGGGTGATCGTCATGCCCTGGCCGGTCTGCTCAGACTAAACCCCACCTGCTGGGACTGTAAAAGTTTAGCAACAAACACGACAGAACTGAGCATCCATGAACACTGGCGCCAAGGGGCAGCAGAGGAATGCTGAACAACGCGCATACGGCGGTCCGACTCCAGGATGGTCTGCATGGACACCAGCTTCTGAACACCGGCCACCTCTGACAGCACAGCAAAAGGCATCCCGCATGCGGTGCAACTACACCTCATAGAGGGACACCTCAGAAGGCAGGATATACATGCGAGAGGCCGCACCATAGAACCACACATCAGCAAGGCTCATGTGGTGTGCGCAAGTAGAGACGCGCCCCAGCAGTGTGTCTATGGACATGATGGTCCGCGACCCCTGAGGCAGCACTCCCCCACTGCTGAGCTCCTCCACAAGAAGAGACCGCAGCTGTGCCATTGATACCTTGTAGAAAGGAGTCAGGCAACAGCAGCACACCGCGCACATAGATGCAATGTGCAAAACAGAACCAGGAGGGTACAGCGGGGACCACCTCCCCGACCCCAGCGGCCGCCCAACAACCCCGCCCGGCGCCTACCTTCCAGCAATGCAGCTGCAACTTCATCTGCAGGAACCGCGCCAGACGCAAGGAGGCTGCTGGCGAAAGCTGTGGCACCTGGGAAAAGCGACTCAAGATTGCCATTGTGCAGGCGGGGCAGGCCCACGCCACCAGCTGCTGCTGCTGCTGCTGTGCCCCCAACCCTGCGGCCGCCCATTGCTGCCACCAATTCCTGTGGGTCAACTGTTGGTGCCAAACAGTAGCAGGTGCAGTGGTCTTATTTATGAATGTAGAACTGCTTGTCTTTGTTGCTGTTGCAGCTGGCAGCTTTTTACCTCAACTTGGCTGACCCCCCACAGTGCACCCCTAAAACCTGCATTTTGCTTGTAGTATCTCACAAAGCAGCAGCAGCACAGCTAGAAAGAGTGATTGCAAGCAGCACAGTGGGGAGCATCAGAAGCACCATGGGACAGCCTCAAGGGTGGCTTGTGGCTTTACCACTGGCAGAAGAAAACAGTCACCCGCGCGCGCATGTCACGCACCAAGTTGGTCAGAAAGTGGCCGAAATCAAACATGCTGCAATCAATCCAGCCACTCACAGGGGAAAGCCAGCACACCCATCACACCATGAGGGAACAGCAGGCATATAGCAACTGCAGGGTGCTGCCACCTCAGATGCAAGCACATCTTGCAGGGACCAATGAGGAAAATCCACCAGTTGCGCACACCTAGGGACAAACGTTTTTGCTCATTATGACTGACACAGTGGCACTCACAAGCTAGAACATCAGCTTGCCATCACTACCCACCACCACA
>VIIQ02000643.1:0-150000 GCA_007449985.2 Desmodesmus armatus
CAAGGAGATGCAGGGTAAGCGCTATGCATGTGCGGTATGTTTTGACCACGCAGTCGTTTCGTTCCGTACCTGTACGAGCGTCTTGTAAAGAGACATGATTTCGTATCTTGCAACCCTGTTGTTATGTGCCTGTCACACATTCTCAGCTCAGTGCTGGCCGTGCAAAGTGTTTGACAAGCAGCCATCGCCTCACAACATAGCATTCTGCCCAGACCTGGGCCGTCACCAATCTCAGGCTGCCCGGTTGGAAGTAGTGTACTCAAGTTGCCTCTGGCACACTGTGCCTTGACGTGCGCCACGTAGATCGGCACAGCCAGCAACATTTGCCGTCTCAGTGCGGTACGGTTGGCCTTGCTGCCCATCTCACAGCCCACAGGCTGCTGTGGCTGGGTCACATGTTGAGCATGGGGGAGGAGCAACACCCCTACCAGGCCCTTCATGCATGATGCTGATGCAGCACCTCGCAGAGCACCGCCAATCAGCTTGGAAAGGTGTGTCACCAAGGACCTGCAGTCCTTGCAGCTGCCTACCACCACGCATTATCTCAAAGGTGTGTGGCTCGGAGTTCTCATTGCACTGCAATATTGGGGTGGGTCAGCTTCAGCCACCCTAATGACCCACCCCAATGCAGCTGGTACGCCTTTTGGGAGAGCTGTCATGCTGCAGTTCAGCAATGCTGATATGCTGTGCAGCAGCAAGCTGCGTGGCATCAGCAGCCAGCCTAGGCCGGCAGTGAGCCAAGGGCTATACTCGAATTATCTGTTGCGTCATAGTTTGTATCAAACCTCCGTGGTGGTAGCTTGAGCCGTACCCTGCCAGGCTTTTTATGGCCCAGGGTACCCTGGGTTTTTATGGTGTCTCTTGTAGGTCACTGGATTTCCAGTGTGTCTCTCTTGAAGAGACCCAGGTCAGATTGGCCTGGTGGTGTGCTGTATGGCACCAATATGGCACATGGGTAGAATTGTTGCTATATACACAAGAAGCCTGCTGGATAATATCCCAGCAAGTGCTAAAAACGTTTGATGAATTGTTATTAACCCTATTCCACTAGTAATAGTTGTTGTTCCTTGCTGACGACCTGAAACCCCCCTGCGTTGTAGACTGTTTTCGCAGCAACACATTGCCCGCCCTAGTCCGTTGAATTTCAACCTTTTGCACCCGGCGTGTGTCATCATCATTACATTCATAGACACCCCTCTCACAATATTGTGCCCCCCGTTGTCTGGGGTTTCTGGTGCACCACGTGGGCCCCAACGGTTTGAGGCCGACAAAGCGGTCTGAAAAGTGCCAACGATCATATCCAGCGACAGACGCGTGCATACCACCACTTATCACCATGCCAATCACAGCTGCTTCTCGCAAACGTTCTGCATCGCCTCATGCTCGTCCTGTGTGTTTTCTGTGTGTTGCAATCTTTGCTTTATATGTGGTCTGGACTTGCTCACAGCACCGTGGCAGCAGCGTTGATGCAGTGTTGGCCAGGGACCATGGAAATAAGCAGCAGCAGCAGCAACAGGGGCTCAGAAAGCAGCGAACGCAGCATTTTCCGAAGGCACCCCCACAGCAGTTGCAGAAACCTGCTACCAGACGTCACCCTCAAGTACTTCCCCCAGGCAAAGCGCTGCAAGACAGGCTGGATACAGCAGTATGCAGCGCTGCACCATGAGATTAAGACGGGCAAGGCAGATCCCCGCTACCTCGTATCTGTTACAGCTGGTTCGGGCCTTGCCGATAAGCTGGGAACCATCACCGCCCTGTGGCATGCCGTTCTCACAGACCGAGCCATATCTGTAGTCACATACCCTGGGGATCCTGGCCTGTCAGACGTGTGTGATCCGGGCCTCTTTGACTGGACGCACTCACCTGCGGCGTTGAAGCAGGATGCAGTCAATCTTCTAAGGCCACGCTATCTTAATAGGAAGGACCCCATAGTAGATGTCAAGCTCCCAAAGGGCTATGACCACAACACCTTCCAAGCGTTGCAGCTGCACAATCAGGATGCCATCATGGATGCTCTCGAGGTTGCGTCATTACCTCTGGACCCAGACTACCTGTTGGTCACGATGAATAGAGGGCGTACGTACGCTTTGGCCAATAGCAAGCACTACAAGGAGCGGTTTCAGGCAATGGGCGTGCGGCGACAGATGCTTCATGTGTGGGATGTTCTTCTTCTGCTCGCCGGTGTCCGCAGTGCAGCAGTACTACCAAAAGTACTGGACCATGCTCAGTGAACCAGGTTAGCCGACAGTGTGGGCACTGCCTGGGCTTACAGTCAAACCTCTAACCAGCAGTGAGTTTGGGATCCGTCCTACATGCTCACAATACTAGTGGCTGGGATGCCACCGAGTATTTGGCAGGCTTCAGATCTCTGGTGCTCCACCTGCTACAGCTGTAGACAAATCAAGCCCTGAACAGGTCCAGAGACAAACAGTGCGCATAGATGGAACCATGTGAACACCATGACCCACACTGCTTTGTGCATCCATGCGTGCATGTAGGTGTGCTGAGAATTGGAATCCAAGTCAGGTCAGGCGACAAGGTCATCGCAAAAGAGGCGGGCGGCAGCGTTCGCCAACAAGCACCACATGATGTCCTCAAAAACAGCGCCCACTTCTTCAAGTGTGCGGAGCCTGGAAGCCGCGTTCGCAATTCCAGGTCAGAAGGTCATCTGGTTCCTCAACTCGGACTCCCAATCGGTCCGCCAAGCAGCAAAGTCACTCTATGGGGACAAGTTGCTTACAGACGACAGCTTGCAAGTGGTTCACACAGAGTGCGGAAAGACAAAGCAAAACTGTACGACAGTCGCAGCTCGAGAAACACTCAAGTGGGCGCTTCAGCATGCCTTGGGGAGCATCCTGACATTCAGCATGACAGACTTGCAGGTCGTCACACAAGAAAGTGGCTTTGGCAGGGCGGGCGCCTGGCTGGCCCACAAGCGAGACGGCACATATGAGCTTGAAAAATTAGGGACCAATTGGAGTGACATGTGCGACCCCAACAAGCCCACCCCCCCGCAATATCAAGCAGAACGTGGTCAGGCATTTAGTGCTTCTTCGCAGTTGTCTGCCTGGAAGACTTCTGGGCAGTGTGACGCTGTGCTGGCGGCTTATGATTATGTATCATACATCAGGAATCCGTGTGGGAGTGGGGTGTGCATTGATCTACTTCTGTTGCTTGACTGTTTGAGCGGCTTGGAGCCTCTGAGTGTTGTGTGCATGTCTCGTCTGAAACGCACAGCCGTGACGCTGGTGGCTGCAGGCACATTTATGCCGCAGTCGCTTGTTCAGGCGACACGCAATTGCTACTGGTCATTCAATGTGCAAGGCCGCAGGCTGGGCTCCCAGCTATCAGGGGGTAGGACAATGACTCACCAGCTCAGCCCAAGCAGACGCACTCGTGTGCAGCGTTTCTTATGCGAATCGATTGCGCTGAACGTGCGCATTCCTTCCACAAAGTTACAGGGCTTGCCAGGCTGCACCCGCGTAGCGCACTCCAACGACTCCCCCAGCGGCCCAATAGCGCTAGAAACACAGTCAACGGTTGAGTCAGCCGAGCACGGACGGAAAACAGCAACCACACAGCGGCGACTGGCAGCATATTTCGACAAGGTCACACCAGTTACTGTTACTCCAGGTCCCAGAATGCCAATCTCACCGCTCCAGCACAGCACAGGGCAAGACAACACAATTCCATTGCGGCAACACTTCGCTCTTGCTGTACACCGCACAGATACAAGGCACAAGATGGCACGGCCTTGCAGAGATCCAGGACATTTATCTGAGAGCCAGTGCTGGGGCCAGCTTGGCTCGAACAACGAGAAATCCGCTTACTGCCAACCCTTGCAGCGGGGCAGACGTTGATTCAACTTTCGGAGACACCAGACAAGGCTGCACTTTTGAAGCACATCAACCTGTTCCTTGGACTTAAATTAATTCAAACTAAACTATTTAAATATTTTAACCCTATTCTCCACCAAAGAAGAAAAGAAGGAAAGGGGGGATACGTGCCTTACCAAGATGCGTGTGATTCATGATGATGGATGGTCGAAATGAAGGTAACGTTACCTGGGAGGATATCCCGCGAGAATCATAGCCCCCCCCCCCCCCTGTATACAGCACGAAATATCCATTACCCGTGACGTCAGTGGTGACCTGACCCGCATTCACTAGGCCGGCAGCCCCCTTATCCGGTGAAGCCCCACCCTTCACCCCTCGTCCACCTGGGTGTCAAGGGTGCGGTCAAGGGGGGTGCTAAGCCCTTCACCCTCCTACCCTTGACGGGTGAAGGGGGTAACCTTAGCGTGAAGTCCCCCCTTCACCCTCTAGGATGAGACCCACGAGCCCCTGCGTTGGTTATGAGCTGCTCACACCCCTTTCAATGGCTTGAGATAACCATTTTGAGCATCAGAGAAGCACCACATGCTATACCAGCCCTGTTGGGGGAGGTCAAGGCAAAACATACGTCAGCTATGGTTATGGGAACGACACTGTCGCATGGGTCGCCTGTTAAAAACTTCCTACTGCTTGCTGTAAACGTTATGTGCGACACCGACGTGTTTGGGGTAGGCCGGAAGTGAGATCACACACATGGCGCGGTTCACCTTCCAGGCGGTATATTGAATCATGACCAGGCCACCATACGGCTAGAACACTTAAAATAAGTACTACAAGTCCATGTGTTGTCTCTGTGTCCCAGTCAGTCGATGCTTGTGAAGCAGCAGAGCAACATCGAATTCAATCACACTTCACCAGAAGCTATAGGCCTACAACGACGCCCACTCACACTGTTCATCCGTCTTAGAAGTCCCTTGTATCCATAACAAGCAGTCAACATCACCCCACGTGCCTCTACAAGCGCATGCTTCTGCTGAGCAGCAGCATGCCTGCAACAACGCCAGCAGCACCCCAGGCCCTGCAGTCCTCTCTAGCGTGCTCCCAGTCATGGATGCATCCTGAAATCCGCAAAAGTGGAGACACAGGACGGTGCCAGCAGCAGACCCAGCAGAGAATACCATAGGTCCCCACCCCTGCATGCTTCACAGCAGTGGCAACGGATGACCTAGCAGCTTCGGGCCAGATGATCAACGTCGGGAAGAGCCTGAGCACCAACGGTGGCAACAATTGCGGGCGAAATGCACCTGGTGAGGCAACAGCAGCACCGGCAGCGGATGTGCATCTTGGACGGGGAGCACCACTTGCAGCAGCACCACCAGAAAGTGTAGGCATGTAAAGCATGCTATTTGCGACGCCAGCATGCATAACCTAGAACACTGCAGCTGTGTTGTTGTTGTGCTTCTCTGCCAGATGCAGCCCAAGACGTGGCCTGTTTTGTGGCTCAAGACACACCCTGTGCTTTGCTCGCAGAGCTGATGACTCAAGCCCAAAGTGTGGAAGTCCGCATCACCTCTGACTGCAAGGCTGAGACAAGGGCTGTCATGACACGAGTCAAGGCAGTACACTGAGGCATATCATGTGCATTACTACAAAGCGAAGCCTGTGGCATGCTGCCAGAGACATGGCAAGGACAGCAGCATGAAAGGTAGGCATATATCTATGCTTTGGGCTGCTTTGGGGGACACATTTTACAAATCAAACAATCTGCATACCCAGCACGCAGGCGGGACAGGCAGACAGGCATGTGCGTTCAACAGGCATGCTCAGCAGAAGTATGATGCCCAGCCAAGTGCCAGCAGTGTGTGTGATCCTCAACCGTGCATTTCATCTTCGGCATTGACAGTCGGGGCTGACATGCAATAAACAGGGCCAGGACTGATACGTGCTGCTGCAATTTCTGCACACATCACTTATGTAGTCGTGCGGTGTGATGCTCAGAGACATTCATGCCTACTGCTGTCGTGCAGGATGCTGGCAAGCTGCTACGTCAAGCAACGCACCTTATCTTGGGAAAAAGTGCAGATACATCCACCTTTCAGCAAGCTCCAACCTTGCTGAGTCACAAGCTACAAGTGTGTGGCCAGCGACAACCTTCACACACATATTGCCTCATTGCATGGCTGAGTGTTACTGCTGGGTGCCCGCGCCAGCAAGGCATGCATATCCCCACATGCGTGGATGTGTGGCGTTAGATAGGGTGTGTGGTCAGGTGGCTGTGGTTGGGGCAACTTTGTTAGCATTGGCATGTTGCTGCATCAGCGAAGTGTGGTTAGCACTGTACATGCTGTGCACTGTCAAGACGCCGCATGTTGTGCATCACCAAGCAGGGTAACCTGCGAGTATGTGGTGGTGGCGGTGGTGGTGTAGGGGGGTTCCCTTCTGCGCTTAGCACACATGTCCCAGCGACAGCTGGGGCGAGATTTGGTGTGCGCTGCTGCTGCTGCTATCAGATGGACTGCAACCTTATGCGCCAGCTTGCACCCCGGCCAGCAGACAGACTTTACTGGAGGCTTGTTGTTGTTTGCTATCTATCACCCCTGCTTACTGTCATCAGATCTGACATTTCTACCTTTCCGCCCTTGTGTATGGCGGAGGGTATGGTGCTGCATGGCATGGCATTGGTGCATGCTTGTCACCATGAAATCATGTGTCGGTAGCTGTGCTCATGCTTGTTGGCATGGCATGTGGCATTGGCAACTATGAACCACCCGTGCAGATATGCAGAGCATATATGCGTGAGTATTCTTTCAGCACTGTTCATGCATGCTGCCAGCACTTTGACGCGCAGCTGAACATACTACGCGTAGTAGGCAGGCCTGCTACCACACCCGTGACGACCTCAACACACAGCCAAAACTGAACAAAGCCCAATCGACATTGCGATGTCCAACACAGTGCCCTGCACGTGCCAATGGCTGCTTGACATTGCCCCAAAATGTGATGCACAACACAGTCAAGCCCCTTGGTGGGAACCCCCTTGTCCAGCACGCGCCAAGCCCCTTATCTGCATGGCAGCTAAGGCCCCCCCCCCTTCACCCAGTAGGCGTCAAGGGGGCCCCCTTCACCCTGGCTGCCCCCCCTTGACGGCCGCACGTCAAGGGGGTTGTCCAGCCGTCCAATAAGGTTGCCCCCTTGACCGGATAAGGGGGCTGCCGGCCTAGTGATTGTCCGACTCGTTATTTGTAACAGCAGTGGCCCCAGATAACACCAGATGTAACACCAGACTGTTACAAACACATCCAAAAGCATTCAATGATTGCTGTCTATTCAGGCGCAGTGGTGACTAAGGCCGCCACCTGCTGCTGGGTGCTGATCTGACGCTGGCTAAACAAGTTGGCGCAAAGACTGAAAGAACTCGTCGTCTGTGAAGGTGAAGGCAAGATCTGTTGGGGTTGGGGTTGGGGTTGAACCTCAGGTAAGTCAACCCATAGCCATTTCCGTGCTGTCCGCGTGAGCTCCACAATCCACCCGCCCTGATTGCACGTTCAAGCGGTGTCTAAACGCCCTAGATGTGTACCAGGGTGTACCTTGGTTCACTGTCAAAGCATGGGACCCTCCGCAGCAGTAACGCCCATCAACAGCGTCAACTGCGTCACGACTCGGACCACACTCCCGTTCCATGATGCATACAGTGTGGCAGCGCTGCACAGGTCAGCCAAAACTTGTCTCAAGTAAAATATTCTTCCCTTATAACGTTTCCCGATACACCAACTTCCCCGTATCAACGACCTTGCAGTAATGTGTCGAGTCTTTTAGGCTGAAAGAGGTCCCTTTGGGGTAGCGTCCTTTTGAAGCTGTTACACCCAGTTCTTTTATTTCGCTCCGCCCAGGCGGGCTAGAATTAGTATTTATAGTATCTCAGCTTCAAAACCAGTAATAGTATCTCAGCTTCAAGACCAGTAATAGTATCTCAACCAGTAACTGTATCGCAGCTTCACTAGTTAGACTAGTAATAGCATCTCAGCTTCAAGACCAGTTGCTCCCCCCGGGGGCCCCTGCTGGCCAAGAGATTTCCCCCGGCTCCCCTCCTACTCCAACCAGCACTGGATTCCATCGCAAAAACAGTATCATATATGCTACAGGAGTAGTGCATGGCACATAATCAGTTTTTTGCAGGGCTTTGTACAAGCCTTGACCTTGAAGGTCATACCCAGCAACGCAACCCCTGACACCCACTGGTTTGGCAGTGCCCACCGCTCCCCACCCCCCCAGCCCCCTTCCCCAGCAACTTTGCTGGTTGCTCCCCCCCCTCAGCTGTCTGGAATCGCACTCGGCTCCCCGCTGCCCCCCCCCCCCTCAGATGGACTGGGTGTAACAGACTCGAAGGAAACGTCACCATACCCGTTCAACGGGTAAGTTACTATCAGGTGATACACCGTCCAAAACCCATTGCGACGCCCCCCGCGAAGACCCCTGCCCCACAAATTGGTGTATTACAGCTGTGATCACTGTAAGTTGGCATATACAGCTGCTGAGAATGCCCCGTCTGCCTGCATGCATATTTGTCGACTGTAGCACGGCTGCTCTGCCAGATGGCATGTGTGGACACCAAATGACAGCATGTACATGCAAGATTTTCTTGCAAGATGACATACGCGAGGACAGTCTGAGGCATGCCGCAAGCAGCCAACTATGTGAATAATTCTTGGGTTGTCACCCCGACTACAACACCACTTACAAAGTTGAGCATAGGGTAGACTCAATCATCCGTCTACTGTTGCTAGGAATGGGCAATAAGTTGGACTGGCAGACTTGGATACCTGAACGTACATATTCACATGGATGGACATTTACTTTCACGTATGTCGACTTATCTGGTGGCTGAGACTTGCTGGGGGGGGGGGGTGCAAGCCCTGAAAGTTGATAAGCCATGTTATGTATGTTGAATGTTGAACACCAATAAGCAGCTCAGGAGGAGGGCTACTGTGCGCCATGCAGCGCACAGCACAGCACCAGCAGCACCAACACAGATGGTCATGGAATGGAGTGGCCTCAAAAGCAGCGCCCAGACAAGAAATTCACATGAGGCTGCAGGCCGCCCACATCCCTTGCTGCTGGGCCCAAGGAGCTGACAGCAGGGGAGACTGGCCGCCTGAACTCACGCCAAGTGACCTGCGCGGGTGCAGCCTCCATTGTGGTGCTCAGCAGCCTGCTGAGACTGACAATGGCGAGCAGCTGCCAACACTTGTGACCAGCTGCATAGGGGCAAGCAGCCTCTCAGGGCACACAGGGGGGGGGGGTGGCCTTGACTCAAGATTCAGAATGCATCACAGCGGCAGCAGCGCACCGGCGTGGCACCACTACTACCCCCACCCTGGCTACTGGAACCCTTCCCCTGACCACCAGACCCCCGAGCTGGCAAGGGAGGGGGGGCAGGAGGGGCAGCAATGTGCAGCTGCAGCGACACCAGAACACGATGTACATTTGACAGCAGTATGGGAACAAGGGTGATCGTCATGCCCTGGCCGGTCTGCTCAGACTAAACCCCACCTGCTGGGACTGTAAAAGTTTAGCAACAAACACGACAGAACTGAGCATCCATGAACACTGGCGCCAAGGGGCAGCAGAGGAATGCTGAACAACGCGCATACGGCGGTCCGACTCCAGGATGGTCTGCATGGACACCAGCTTCTGAACACCGGCCACCTCTGACAGCACAGCAAAAGGCATCCCGCATGCGGTGCAACTACACCTCATAGAGGGACACCTCAGAAGGCAGGATATACATGCGAGAGGCCGCACCATAGAACCACACATCAGCAAGGCTCATGTGGTGTGCGCAAGTAGAGACGCGCCCCAGCAGTGTGTCTATGGACATGATGGTCCGCGACCCCTGAGGCAGCACTCCCCCACTGCTGAGCTCCTCCACAAGAAGAGACCGCAGCTGTGCCATTGATACCTTGTAGAAAGGAGTCAGGCAACAGCAGCACACCGCGCACATAGATGCAATGTGCAAAACAGAACCAGGAGGGTACAGCGGGGACCACCTCCCCGACCCCAGCGGCCGCCCAACAACCCCGCCCGGCGCCTACCTTCCAGCAATGCAGCTGCAACTTCATCTGCAGGAACCGCGCCAGACGCAAGGAGGCTGCTGGCGAAAGCTGTGGCACCTGGGAAAAGCGACTCAAGATTGCCATTGTGCAGGCGGGGCAGGCCCACGCCACCAGCTGCTGCTGCTGCTGCTGTGCCCCAACCCCTGCGGCCGCCCATTGCTGCCACCAATTCCTGTGGGTCAACTGTTGGTGCCAAACAGTAGCAGGTGCAGTGGTCTTATTTATGAATGTAGAACTGCTTGTCTTTGTTGCTGTTGCAGCTGGCAGCTTTTTACCTCAACTTGGCTGACCCCCCACAGTGCACCCCTAAAACCTGCATTTTGCTTGTAGTATCTCACAAAGCAGCAGCAGCACAGCTAGAAAGAGTGATTGCAAGCAGCACAGTGGGGAGCATCAGAAGCACACATGGGACAGCCTCAAGGGTGGCTTGTGGCTTTACCACTGGCAGAAGAAAACAGTCACCCCGCGCGCGCATGTCACGCACCAAGTTGGTCAGAAAGTGGCCGAAATCAAACATGCTTGCAATCAATCCAGCCACTCACAGGGGAAAGCCAGCACACCCATCACACCATGAGGGACAACAGCAGGCATATAGCAACTGCAGGGTGCTGCCCCACCTCAGATGCAAGCACATCTTGCAGGGACCAATGAGGAAAATCCACCAGTTGCGCACACCTAGGGACAAACGTTTTTGCTCATTATGACTGACACAGTGGCACTCACAAGCTAGAACATCAGCTTTGCCATCACTACCCACCACCACACAGCTGAAGATGTGCACTACCAGGGCAGTTGCATGACAGGCTCTGCCAATCACTGCAACCATCAGTGCATGCAAGTGCAACCCTGGGGGTGACCCCCTCAAAAAGTGCCTGAAATTGCAAGGTGATTTTGACCCCCACACCCTTCAGTCCAGACTGTAGCCACAGGAATGGATGCTGCAAATAGCCCCACCAGCTGCATGTATCCCTCACCCCCAGCCCATCCCCCTGCCCCCCAAAGCCATGTGCTGCTTCAGCACAGAGAAGGCCAACCTGGCAGCCAGCACCCCTGAAAACAAGTGGCAATTTCACCTCAGAACACACACCCAACAGGCCACAGGCTGGTGGAAGCTGAGCAGGCACCCCAAGTCTCCCACCACCCCATCAATAAGGAAGGTATAGGCAGAGGAGCTAGGTGCTTAGTGCTGGTGCGGCGTGCGGCTAAGGCTAGGCTGGGCGCGCGCGTGGCATCAACCGGGTGGGGGAGGGCAATCTCGATGGCCGGCTGCACGCACCACAAAACACCGCGCTGACCACCTTGGCCAACGCACAGCAGCAGTGCAATGGCAAAGCTGAGAAACGTTCAAATACCGAACATCAACGGAAACTACTGCTGTCTTGCAGGCAGCGGGTCGGCTGGGTCCTTGAGGCCTCTTTGTAACGAACACTGACTGACTGCAGGCAGGGCTGAGGTTGCGTGCATGCTGCTACCTGCTGTCAGAGGTGTCAGGGCGGTTCGAGTCGCCTGCATACAGTGTTTGCTTGTGGTATGTGCATGTGCTTTCTCATGGACAGTTCCTGTTCATGTGCTTGCCACAAGGCCGCAGCATTCCATGCTCTATGCCTTGCCCATGGACAGTGCTTCGCTTGCTTCATGTCATGTGCATGCATGCCCCTTGCCAAACCCTTGTTGTACCCATAGGTGTCCACTGTCCTGTCACTGAACCTGACTGAAGTTTTTGTGGCGCCTATGTTACTTTGGGGGGCATAAAATATTGGTGTGCCCGGTTGCCAATCGTCGGCAGCTTAAGTCCCGAGTTGACGGGGCCTCTTGTAAAGAATCACACACACACGGGGTGACAGGGAATTTGTGTCGGTCGTAAAAACCTTTGTCCCTAAGTGTACTATGCTGCTGCTGCTGTTTGCACGCAACAGCTTGCACTATGCATACGCCAAATGCAAAGTTGTAGTAGTCAGTAGTAGTAGTAGTAGAAGTCAGTAGTAGCAGTAGTAGTGCACCTTGCAAACCATTCCTCTTTCTGCACCTGCTTTCACCCCCCCCTGAAGCGGCCCCAGCTGCCTGGGGTTTGACCCGTGCAATGATCCGTGTGGGCAGCACAGTGCGTATCCCCAGATGCAGGAACACAATATCAAGACGTTAAGGAACATTTTCATGTGCCTTTGGCCGTCAGGAAACGTGTGCAGACTGCCCAACTTTGGGCAAACGTGTGATCCGAGCCACTCTTTTGCCGCCTGTCGTGCCCACAGATTTTGTCCCCAGACAAGCTGCCTTCTGTGGGTACTTGTTACTTATAAGATCATGTTGGCACGCCGCTGGCGCGAACCAAACGTGTGCAGATCGCCCAACTTTGGCCCTGAAGTTGCGATCAACACTCAAGCTCTCCAGCACTGTTGCAGGGCCGTGCAGTCGGTGATAGTATACTTGTCATGTCTGTTAACCCATTTGTTATGTCTGCAACAAGCTCAGGTGGTGTGGCTTGCTGCTGGCGCCCACAATGGATGTGCCATCCTCAAGGGACCTGCTCTCAAAGCGGCAACAAATCACTGCCTACAGCACCGAAGCTTCATGTACCAGTATTGAAAATGTTTGGATTACGTTCCTGATGTATCTGCGTAGTTGATCTGCTTGTAGCAAGGGGACATGTCCATGTGCAAGGCATGCCTGGAAGGAGCCTGGGAGAGGCCAGAACCGCCCCGAATGAAACATGATATGTCTATCAATCTTGTTGTGTGGTTTCAAGTCATCGCACGGGGGCACCCCGGACTTTTGCCTTGGACAGGGTCAGGGCTTCAGGGGGGGTGCCTGCTTTGCTGCTGCTGGGGCATGTTGGCAACCTGCTGCAAAACAGCAAGTCTGCATCGACACTTCCAACGCCTGTGGGCGCATCAGCTGCTTTCGTGCACTAACTAGTCCGTTATAACGGAGCCTTGAATGTGCACAACTAACCCACTCGATATAGCAAGGACTGCACCGTTGATTCTGCGTATTGCATGGCAGCGACTGGAGCATTCTGTTCCAGATCGTTTTTCTGTGGTGCCCCGCTTACTGCACCGGAGTGCAGCTGGCTAGCGGCACGCTGCACTGCATCAGAGATAGCAACCAGCCTGGGTTCGGGGTCTCAGGTAACCCAGCCAAGCCAAGCGGCTGGTGAGTGGGATCGGCACATGTTTCAGCATCCCCTGCTGGATATCCGCCCATACCTCGCCCGAGTGGCCATCCAAAGCTGATGCCTGCTCCGCTTGCATGCCTTGACTGAAGCAAGCCTGACCGTCACTCTTGTCTGCTGATCTGCATCAGGTGGCAAACCCTGTGCCCTGAATTCATATGAGCTGTGCCAGGATGTCAACCCTCAACTGCTCCAATTTACTGCTGATTAGGGCATTAGTGCTTTTTTTGCCATGATTAGCTTCTTGCCGCCTGTGTGAGGTCAGTCTCACTTTCTGCTGTTGGCGCTTGGCGTGCTGCATGGTTCGTGCTGGCCAGCAAGCTGCCAGTGTATGAGACTCCTACTCTCCACTCTTGCTAGCTAGCTGATGCCAAATGCAAGGTAGTAGTAGTAGTAGGAGTAATAGTAGTAGAAGCAGTACGTGTTACGCCTCCAGTGCCTTGAGGTACATCCATCAAGGTTGCGGTCATTGTTGCGGTCCGCACAGCGGGAGGTATGCGTGCTGTATGCGCGATTGGTGTTATGCTGATGGCTGAAGTTTATTTGCAGTCTGGCAGTTGGCCATGCAGCCTCAAAGCGTCATACTATGGAATGTTTCATGATGGCAGCAGCTGCAAGTCTTCGGCCCAGCTTACAGCATCTTGGAAGGGGTCCTGGCGATCCTTAGAGGTTGGAGTCTTTCAAGGTTGACGGTTCAAGCTGTGAACTAGTGTGGAGCGTTTTGCTATTGTGGTGACTGGCTATGTGCTGCCTACGACAGTAAGCAGATTCTGCTGGTTCATTTACTACCTGACCGATCAGGCACAGTGGTTCCCTTTGGTGACATTTGGTGTGGTGCGGGCACTGGTCTAAGGCATTTTTGCCGTCCAGGCATGGCGCTTGCCTCTTGGAGTGGTCCCATCCTGGCCTCAGGCCATCGGATGCCGTTTGGCATATTGTTTCTTAGCTGTACTCTTTGCCCGGTGATCGACTGGCCGTCCAGGCTTCGTGATGTAGTAAGCCGCTATATATGTATGTAACGCAGGCACAGTGAGAAGGAGCAACCACAGTGCCATCTGACCACAGCAGGAGCAGAAGCTCTCCATCAAGGTACAGATGGTGGGCATTCATAGTGATATATAGATATTTATATTCAATATGTAAGTAGGTAAGTATCTACGCCTATGGCGAACCACTGGCGTAACGAGCTGAGAGGGGTGTGCATGTCTACATGCTTGACCACCGCACCCCCCACCTGACCCCTCCAGCCCGAGGGCTTCGTGATCTTTGTAGTGACATTCACTGTGTGCAGATGCTACTGGCCTTTGACGTTTTTTTGGCAGTGTACTAGATGTATTAGATGTGAGCCTTCTAGCCGTCCAGCCTTAGTGCTTCCTCACAGTGAATGTATGCAGACTCTACTGGTCCCGCCTTGGCCTAACACTGTGTTGCACAGTGTTGATCAGCTGTTCAGTGTGCCCAATAGCTGTGTCGTGTATTAGTGGGTTTTTGGTGATTTGCTTCCTGCTATGTTCTGGTTTGCACATTCTTGACCACGTGCCACCCCCTGGCCTGGGGTCCTGGCCAAGAGGCACAGTCTAGCAGTTGGTCAGTGCAGCCTGGTGCTTTGTTCTTGAGTGACATGTAGTGGGTTGCTGACTACTTCACACTCTCCTGTAGCTATCCTGCTGCCGTGCAGCTCCTCGATATGTTACTCTTGTACCCAACGTCAGTGCTGTGATGGCTTGCTTTAGTACAGCTCTTCAAAAAAAGAAAGAATCCAAGCGCAGCTGCTGCCGCAGCACAACCCCTGCGAGCTTTGCAGCAACTTGTCAATATACTTTACCTGTCACATAACGTGTTTTGGTTCGACATCGCAAACCTTGCACTTTGCTGCATGCTACTAGTGGTGACCATCGCAACCTGAATCACGCCACACTATGCAGTGTCGGTGCAGTGCCAGCAATCACGTGCACTGATATACTAATCATAAAAAACGTCACATCACTTGCGCTGCTGTCATGTAAATCGCATGCATTGGTGCTGCAGCTGGCTGGGCAGCTGCACCACACCAACTTTGCAGTACTGGCAAACAAGAGTTTGCCTGACTGATTTGTGTCGTGTTGTGCTTGAACGGCTGTTCATGATCTGTGTCCGCACTACCCTGGATGACATGTGCTGGTGACAAACGCACATCTACGTACCCTGTATACAGGGCGCGCGGCAGCTGCAAAGCACACAAATGCCCTGACCCCACGTGGTGCTAGGTGTTCACCATGCGTGTTCACAGAGAAAGGGGCGAACCAAACGTGCGATGTAACTCACCAACACACCACCCTGCAAGGTGGACACACACTGCATACTATGATACAGATAGTATCCACACTGCCTGCTCAACAGCTGGGGCATCCCAGCTGTTGACACAGGGCATGGTCACGGAAGCACGGAATCAGCTTACAGGCAATTTCACAAATGCGAATCTTGCTCACCCTGCTGGTTTCTGTATCTGTTGATCCTTTGCATCAAAGTTTGTACTGCCGGCAGTCGCTGCACAGAAGCAAAAAGGGAATCGAGATCAGCTTTGCCTTGAAAAACAACACACTTGAAAATACTCAAAATAAGATCAATACAGAGCTATGGCATGATCATGTGTGTTTTTGAAGCAGGGTCCCCAAAAACTCGACAGACTGAAACATACAGTTTGGTAGTCGGTGATAGCCATTTGAGTCATTTTTACTAAGGATTCGGTGTTGAATACCGCCAAGCTTTGCAGGCTTGATCGTTCACATCGCGCGTAAGCCGAGGCTGCACCGTGAAAAGACTGTCCGCTGTCTTGTCATCGGCAGGTGCGCATTCTGTTTGCATGATGGAGAGTGGTACAGGGAGAGCTTGGAGTAGCTGCCTCCAGTGGAAACCAGCTGTCGGGGTCATCTGGGCGCTTGTTTTATTCTTTCTTGTCTGTGCCAGCTTAAAAAATGTCACTGACTATCAGCCTGTCCGGTTGAAATGGTCGATGTTATCTACTGGGCACTCGGATGTCGGCTATCAAACTATCAAACAGCCGCAGGCACTTACGGAATCTGCAGCGGCTGCAGCAGCTCTAGAACGGGACCATTTCAATGCGTCAGCCTGCCCAAAATGGATAACAGACTACGAGACTTGGCATCAGGCTCATCGAGGCGCACCTGGTGCTCAGTACTTGATCGGTGACATCCCACAATCCAAGCTGGGCACAGGTGATAACTTGCGAGGCTTTATGTATGCATTGAGAGTAGCAGCCGGCCTGCGACGCGTCCTGCTGCTGCGCTGGGAGAACCCAGGCACTTTGACGGATTTCTTAGTGCCTGGGTCCAATATCAACTGGACTTGGGAAGGCACACCGGCGCAGGCATTGCTGGGCCCCAACAGGACACTGAAAAGCAGCGCAGACTTGGAGGTCATGGGGATTCCACGCATTGCCCGGACCTATCCTGACAAGCAGTACTTCTCCAACAACCCCAGCAACAAGACATTCCTGCTCATCCGCAGTAACATACCAGCAGAGGCGCCATGTGGCGTCTGCCCACCTCTAGGAGGAAGATGGTCCCTCGACTACGCCAGTGTCTGCATGTTCAGATTTCTGTTCAAACCTTCTTTGCAAGTGCAGCAGCTGACAGGCCGCCAGCTGGCTATTCTATACCCAGGTCATCTTGCCGGGAGCAACAGTCCCTCCTATTCTGCTGTACACCTGCGTTTGGGTAAGCTACATGGGGAGGCAGGGACAGTCAACAGAATGGCAAATCAAGTCGATACACTTGAAAAGTTTATGCTGGCTGTATCCTGTGGCGCTGGGTTGGCAACAAAGTCTGACCTTGCTGCCTCAGGACGATCCTCCGCTCCTCTGCTCTTGCTGGCAGACCATAGTTGGGTCCGGAGCTTTGTTCAGCATGGCAGGCTTGCAAATGTTGTGTCTCCTTCTTACAGTGCTGTGCATACCGCACTCGCAACGCTGCAGAGTGGGTTTGATGCGCACATGTCGTCTTTTGTTGATCTCAACCTGATGGCAAGAGCAACCTGCCTCGTCATGAGTCGTTCAGGGTTCAGCAATGTTGGTTGGTGGATGGGCGGTGGGACGCCATGCAAGACACTATTGTCGGGGTGCTATGCACGGTGCAACAGCAGCATTGCAGGAACCTGCACATGAGCCATGTTGAATACCTTGGAAAAACATCAACCCATCCACGTGCATGCATGGCGTTGGCAACGTATCAAAAGCATGTTGATCTGCTGTGGCTAAGCAGACTCTGAGGAGTGACTCCGCTTGGGATAAGGGAACAACTCATGATTCAACACAACTTATGTTGCGGCAACATCACATGGTGAAATAACTCCTTGCCCACTGACTAGCTACTGGCAGCTGCAGACAGGAGTGGCTGACACGATTGATCATGTATTGGAAGCACAAGACTTCCCTTGCACAAGTCTCACCCGGGACCTGACTTGGGCTGTCTTGTGTCTCTAGCGCTAGGCCCCCTTTTACATGCGATTGAGGTCGTACACTAACAGAAGGGAGCCTTTTGTCACAGCCTCAGCCCCCGCTCATATGTATATACCAAACATCAGCAAATAGATTCGCCACACTGATAGAAAGCACACAGGAGCAGGAGCACACCAAGGAGGAGTTTTGCAGTAGACCCCCCCCCCCCCCGCTAAAAACACACCACTGGACAACCTTGAGACTTTCAATAAGATGTTAGCTTCACAAGACCGCTGCTGTTGGTCCAGCAGGTTGGGTTATGGCCCCCTGTTCGGCAAAACTAAACATGCAGGCGGTGCCGTACTGCCATTATGGGTTTGACTTAGAAGCGTAGCTTCAATGGGATGTTGGGGTTCAAGAGATTGTTTGTCTGGTTCAGATGTTGGGTCAAGGCAAGACGCTGCTGGTGGGAAGGGGGGTGCTTTCACCACTCAACCTAAGTGACCCAGTACAGCCGTGCTTTCAAACTAAGCAGTCAACCTAAACCCTAAACCCTTGGCCTTAATAATGCATCATGCAAAGTCCACTTGCCAACCTCGTCATGCCGGATGGGGTCAGGTAGGCCTGGGAGTCACAACGAAAAAGCCCGGTCAACCAAAAGGCGCGATGTTTTGGAGGCCCTGTAGCATGGAAAAACACCATCCGATGCATCAACATAACTTTGGGAGTGCTGCACAAGCTCATCCCTGACGTTGACCAAAGCAGTGACATCGCCTCACGTGTCAAGCATGCGAAGCTTGACACTGCTGCTGAAAGCTTCCTGTGGAAACCCGACCCAACAAAAAAACCCCTGCATGGCCTGTCCTGTCACGCTCCCTAAGTAGAAAAGGACAGCCCCCCAAAAGCCATCAAACTCTATCCCCCGCAGCATGCCACATATTGCAGCCTGTATTGCAGATGCCCAAGCCAGCCCCACACAGGCCCCATGGCGCCAACTGCTCAACCAGCCTTTGATGGCCAACTACATCCTCCGCGCCAATGGAGGAAGCTCTATGGCGTTAACACCTGGGCCTGCAGCTGATATCACTGGAGAGCAGCAGCAGCAGCAGTGGAGCGTTGACGGCAGTTGACTGATTTGACAGCTTTGTGTTTTTGTATCGAGAGCCGTCTAGTGCCGAGCCTCCGAATTGGTCCAGCCCAAAGTCACATTGCCACAAGGGTTTTTTATTTTCCTCCACGGAGGTTTTTGCCCGGCATCCATTCGGAGGGTTGTCCATCTCGTGCACTTAGATAGTACGCTTGGGGATTTTAGGGTTGGTTTTCATCCTCACAAAAGCGTCAGGCTTCTCTGTTTTGATCCTCAGTATGTTGTTCCTTCTGGGTTGTTGTGCTATCTCCGTGATATCAGTGAATGGCTGGCATGAGCTCTTGAGTTTCATAGCTACAGGTGTAACTTTGATTTGACTTGTCTCTTAGATAGAGTAGGGGAAAAGGAAGGGGGGAATAGGTTGAGGTAAGTTGAGGCAAATTGAGGTTGTGACTGGAAGTTCGGTTGGGGCTGGGGCGGAAAAAGTGGTGGGTCGGTACAAAGTTGTAACTTGGCAGGGTGGGGCCGGGGCGACGGGGTTCAGGCTCCGTGAGGTGCCGGCGAGGAAAGGCAGCACGTGGACGATGGTTTCCGTTTGTTGTATCGTGGCTATAGCATCGTGCATGCTTTGCCTTCGCCTGTCCTGGTCTTGACCTTCCGTCATCTCGGCTCTGTGTCTGTGTCCCACATCTTTCAGTTCAAACAGGCACGACGTAAATAGGTTGATTGTCTTTTTGTTTCCGCGCGGTGTAGCTGCCGAGGAGCGTCAGGTAGTGCTGGTGCTGCTGGGTGGGCCCAGCAGTGCCAGCCTGGGTGTTGACGCAGCCAGTGCTTGGTTGCCTCCTGAAATTGCAGACGTCAGGTGAGATGCACGAGCTGTTGATGTGAGTGTGTGTGTGTGTGTGTGTGTGTGTGTGTGTGTGTGTGTGTGTGTGTGTGTGTGTGTGTGTGTGTGTGTGTGTGTTGTTGCAGCTGGCCGTTTTCGGTGGCTCATGCCAGTGTGTTCCTTGTGACAGGCTGTTGATCTGAAGTGTTTGGAGTTGCTGTTCCAAAGTGGACGAGCTTCAGCGGGGTGAGTTCGATGTTTGCGCGAGTGACAATAGGTGCTGCACGCACTTGTAGTGGTTTGCGTCTGAGGTGACTCGGTCAACCCCTGTCACTACAGCGATCCCCGTTTCAGTCGTCCTACAGCGGCCCTAAACATGCAGACAATGCGGCGTGTAAAGTTGCAAGTGTACAGGGCTAAACTTTCGCGAAGGGCAGAGGGCAGCAGTTCCAGCCAGGAGGCATGCAGCAGCAGCAGCAGCAGCAGGTCATGGCAAATGTCATGGCCTTGCTGTCTTCACTCGTGTGAGTCGGCGGTTGTTGCGTTGAAATGAAGGCGGCCTAAGGACGATGTGAAATCACCAGGGCCCTGCCAATTGTCAATTTGATGCTGCCTGCTTTATGCTGTGCTGTGCAGAGGCGTCCTGTCTGCCAGCACGCAGCCAGCGTGGTCGGTAGCCTCCTCAGGTGTGGCAGCAGGCACGCAGTGTGTCCAGGTCAACCGTGCTGGCTGCCAAGTCCAGACGAGCTACCATAGAGGCTGGGGCCAAGCGCTCTCTGCCATACTGGGGCGACGCTGGGGTTATTGGCGAGGATGGTTGCCTGCAGCCTGCTGACAGCATGATGCTGGTTGCTGGTGGTGACCCCTGGCGCAACATGCCTGCCGAGGCTGACGCCCTGCGTGGGTCTCAGGCGCTTTTGGCCTCACCGTTGCGGCCCAGGTGGGTCCTGGGGGATTCTGCGGGATGGCGTGTTCACCTGTGCGTGAATTTGTTGACGATGTGTTTTGTAATCATGCACCAGCAAACGCCACATAACGGCATGTCATTGGCGGCGAAGCATGCTGTGGGTGGTGGATGGTGTCGATGTGCATGCATACACCGTGTTGCTGCAGGGAATGAGATGTGCTTTCAGCAGTGGTGTTGAAGGTAGAGGCTGCTTGTTCCTGTGTTGCAGGGTGGGTGGCACGGACACGGGCGGCGACGGCCCTGCAGTGTGGGTCCCTGTTCCTGGGCAAGCCTCCGCCAGGTTGTTGCAGCCGCCGTCTGAGTATGGTGGGCTGCGTGTGGAGAGGGTCGGGGTTGACGGCGTTCAGAAGCGAAGGTGAGGGGCATACTAGGGTGTATGTGGCATGCTGTTTGTGGAGGCACTGCCTGCAACAGTAGGGCACACTAGGCGGGCAACCCCCTTCACGCGAGAAGGGGTAAACCTTCGACCACGCACTACGAAGCCCTTCACGTGCCGCACGTGAAGGGGGCGGGCCAGCGTGAAGGGGGGGCCTTAGCGACAGGCACGTGAAGGGCTTCGCGATGTCGTCGTGAAGGGGTTAGCGTCTGTAGGCGAAGGGCTTCGTGTTGAAGGGCTTTGTGTTGAAGCATTCTCTTTGTGAGAAGGCCTTAGCGTGAGGAGCTTCACACCGTCGCTGGGGCCGCGTACAGCGCTTGCTGGCGCTGCGATGCGCATATTGCAACGCTGACGGCATAGCTGTCCACATTTCAGTGTCTTTGAGCCGGGGTTTTGGTCTGGTGGCGTTTGGGCTTGCATAGCAATCTATAATTGGACTGCAGGGCAGGTCTCTAGAGCCAAAATTGGCAGCAGCAGCAGCAGCAGCACATGTCAAGCCAATTACTACTGATGTAGGCATGGTGACTCTCGTGCAATGACCATAGGGCATGTGATAAACTTTCCAGCACAACCAGCACAACCAGCATCAGCCCAGCTGTGGTGTGCATACCACCAGTGACCAGTTCTAGCACACATGCCAGAACTGATCGCGATATTGATAGCTGCGCCAAGTGACGCCATGCGCGCATGCATAAGGTATGATGGGCGTGAATGGAGAACAGTGAAGCTGAAGCCGTCCAGGGCATGCAAGCTAGCTACCTCTCCCATCAGGTGTATGCTGGCAAGCGCGCTCATGTGCTTCAGTGGTTAGTGAGCATGCATGGGGTTGAAGCTGGCTGTCAGTGGGCATGTGCGCAAGCACCAACTACCTGGCGCATACTAACCAAGTACATGCATGCATGTGTGCCATGTGTCTGTGTGCAGGCACAAGAAGTGGATGCCAGCATGAGGAGAGCAGTAGAGGCTGGGGCATGGCATATGTGATGCTGGTGTTCCTCATGCACAGGCCGGCAGCGAGGCATGCTGCGCCTGCCGCTTGAGCAGAGGCAGTGTGCCAGCATGGCGGAAAGGCATGTGCACTGTAACCGCATTGCCTGATTGCTGCTTGCTTACATATACACTGCGGTACCATGCATGAGTACATGCATTGGTGATTGACAGGCGTTGTGTGTGATGATATCATGCGTGCCGTGTAAACCGCGTCCCATACACACAGACAGATATGCATACGCAGCACACTGATCAGCCATGAGCTGCAGTGCATGGGTTGTGCAGCATACACATGCCTTGCAAGACAGCGTCCGGCGTGTGTCTGGGATCAGTACAAGGCAGTGCTGCTGACAGAATGAGATCACAACGAGAATTGGCCATCAGAGCCACCCACAGCCACCTAAGAACCCCATGCAATCTAGTGATGAGGGGTGAAGGGGGGGGGCTTCACAGGTGAAGGTTATGGGATGTGAAGGGGGCTGACCCCTTCACACCCCCCCTTCACGCCCCCCTTCAAGTCCCCCCGGCCAAGGTGTGAAGGGGGGGGGGGCTTAGTGGTGAAGGGGGGTTGCCCGCCTAGTGGCAGTGGGGAACGGGGTGCGACGCTGAGGTCTGTTCTGCTTGGCTTGGACTAGACAGGGGGTGCTACAGCGGCAGCCTGCAGTCCACAGTGCAGGGCTGCTGTGGATGTGTGCATCTGCTGCTTATGAGGGTGTGTCTGTTCACGATGTTCACTGTGCAGGCTGGTGGAAGTGCCGACGTGGCCAGGACAGTCCTCAGCCATCAGTGGTGCATCAGGGTTGTCGGCCTTCAGTCTTGGTTCACTGCCTGCAGTTGCAGGTCAGGGTCTGCCCTCCTCCATGGCCGATGACTTTGGCGAGCCCCCCTCTGGTTTGGCAATGCCGGATTGGTGAGTGCGCGCCGTGAGGCCTTGTTTGCTGCCGTTTGAGCTGGGCTGCGTGTGCAGTACACCTGTTAAGTGAAGCGGCAGCTGGATGGGCTTGCGACATTGCAGGTGGTCGGCTGTTCACGGTGCTGTGAGCGGGCGTCTGCAAGTCTGATGGGGATGATTGACAAGGTGCCATTGGGCATGCCTGCTCTTAAATGCTTGTGCAGGATGGAGGGCGAGGCAGAAGAAACCGGCAGCCAGGACATTGGCATGGGTTTGGCTGGTGAATTGGACGCTGGGTTGGCTGCAGAAGATTCTTCGAGCAGGTGAGACTGGGTGGGGATGTGCGGGTGGGAGCGCCTTGGTGTTGCTGTCTCGCAAGCTCCTGATGTGGCTGCGCAGTGGGGATGCTGTATGGCAAGTAGCGCTGCATTAGGCGCCTGACAGGACTTCATGCACATGTGTATGTGTTGTGTCACAAGTGGGGTCCTTTGGTGGATGTGCTGACCTCGTTTGTATGATGGTGCCCTGCTGCCTTTTCTTCTTATTCTGCTGATGCCAGGCGCTCTGAGGCTTCCAGGGCCCCAGCCTTGCTCGGGTCAGCTGGCAGTCGTGCAGCAGCAGGGCCTGCCGCTGCAGCAGCAGGGGCTGCAGCTGTCGCACAGATAGCTGTCGATGCCCTCAGCCAGTCACTGCTGTCGGCACAGGAACGGGAGCAGGTGTCGCGTGCACAGCACACTGCGGCGCAGGTGGTCGTGCAGAAAGCAGTTCGTGACCTGACAGCTGTGCTGCATCTTGCTCAAGGCGAAGCAGGTGTGGTGCTGCAGCTGTGCCCTGCGGTCGTCAGCATTCTGCAGGAGGAGGAAGACCCTGACAGCGGGGCAGCACAAGTCCCCAGCCACCTGCTGGATGCCAGTTGCCGTGTTGTGGAGGCCAGGCTTGACGCAGCTGCGACTGCAGGGGTGGGTGCTGGCCCTGCCCCTGTTGAGGAACCCCTCAGTGCAGCAGCTGCTCCAGGCCCATCAACTGTGGAAGGAGGCAGTGCTGCTGCAGCTACTCTGTGCAATCCTCGGCAGACCGGGATGGGTGCCATTGATGTCAGCCTTGCTTGCAGTGTTGAGGGGAAAGGATACAGTTAGCAATCCGGGGAACTTGGGCACAAAACTTGGATTGGGGTTAAATATAAAGGTCATTACGACTCCCGCACGGCCTTTTTGCAAAACCCCAAGCTTGGACTTTAGGGTAGCAGTAGTGGTGTGACCTGGCAGTGGCCTGTGAGGGTAGCGTTTTTTCAAAGCTGAAACACCGTGTTCGTGTGACCGGGGGGGAGCGAGGAGCGAAAGCACGGTTTTGGGCAGCTCAGGGGGGGTAGCAACTGGAATCTGGCCTGATCTGGCCTGATCTGCAGTCAAACAGTGCTGGGAGGGGGGGGTGAGCAAGGAGCACTTTAGCCCCTGAAACCATGCCCCCCCGGGGGGGGGGGGGGGGGGGAGCAACTCCATCCCTGACACAGACGAACACGGTGTATCAGCTTCACACACGTTACCCTGACAAATGTCCACATGGACCCATGCAGGGTGCATTGAATCGCTACAGGAAAACTTCGACCTGTCATCGATTCGAACGGTCATCGATTGACTTGAGTGCTTTTCATGGTGTTTGAAGCTGTTCCAAGTATGGGAGTGGCAACAATACGTGATCCTACTCATCAACTGGCTGTAGCCATCATAGACACGCGCACGCTACTGTATGATGAGGGTATGATGAGGGTATGATGAGATGCATATCAGCATGCTTCGGATTCATCGCGATGGCAGACTGTATTCCCAAACTGTAGCAGCGGATCGGTGGGAGACGATTAGGAATACGGAATCGGACCGGATAGCAACGAAAGCCTTCTTCTTTCACACATTATTGTTTTTGTCTTTGACACCATGGCCTAGTTTTGCTCTGATCATCCTCTACAGGGCCCCTCTTGATTCCCCTCTTGCTGCCCCTGTGGTGTACCAGGACCTACAGTAGAACAGACAGGGGTGGCATTAGCCCCAGATGGTTCGGGCCACCCCTAAGAATGTGTACGTCGCCCGGACCATCTGGGGCTAATGCCACCCATAAGAATGTGTACCTCTTGGAAACGATCCATAAGTCTGCCAGCAGACACCCGTGCTGCTCAGCCACCCCAATCAACTGTACCCTTCCCGGGGGGGGGGGGATCCGTCAACTTTGGACACTATGCTGGACTTTGACTTGGTACTTTCAAAATTAGTTATTAAAAAAATCGTTTTTAACATAAATTAAAGAATAACATATATAAAGAATTTTACGGCCATCTGAGCAGGTTGAAAAAGGGTGGGTGGGTGGGTCAAGCTGGGTTTCAGTAACTTCCTAGCATGCTAATCCATGCATGCTTTACCCCTGAGGCTGCCCAGGCCAGTACTAAAGCCGTGGCACGGTGCCCATGCCAGTACCCAGACATGCGTTACAAGAGTGCACAGACCAGCACCAAGTCAGCCCCCAGCACCAACGTTCCCTATCAAAGCCCCCAGTGTGACAGTGACCCACCATCTGTGGTTTGGAAGTATCACATGCTGTCTCACTGGCAGCAGATGCACCCAGACCACCAGCTGGGAAATTCCCGTTACAGGAGCAGCAGGAGTGGTGTCCTCGCAGCAGGATTCCGCAGGATCCTTCGGAGTGACTGAGGTGCCCAAAAAAAGAGCAAATGTGTAACATCCTGTGAGACAATGTGTGACCTCCTGCAGTCTGCATAAGCAGACCCGAAGACCCCCAGCGCGGAGTAGAAACTAAAACGGCGCTCCTGCGCTACACCCGTCGAACAGGCCGCGGTGGGGGTTTCGAATGCTCCTCTAGTGATGTGTCTGGCTGGCAGGCCCGCCAGGCAGGGGGGGTGCCCCCCTTTTTTGGTGGGTGCCTTCCCTGTTGTTGTGTGGTTGCTGCTGGTTTGGTCCTGGGGGTGCAGTGCTGTGGTGGTTGGTCTTGTCACAAGACCAACCACGGTACATGCGTTGCGTACGGTACATGCGTTGCTCCAGCACTGCTGTTGTGTCTCGGGGCCCGAGACTCGGGCCATGGCAGCAGTGATGCTCTGCTGCTGCAGGCTGCACACCGTGACGGTCACTAGGTACAGAGTGCTGGCTGTGTGAATGCCGCCCTTGTGGGCTGCGGGGATGGTGTGTAACAACCCAGAAGGTACTGAAGGTACTGTAAGGTATGAATTCAATCGAGGCACTGCTGCTGTGTTCGATTCAAACGAGGGACACCTCGATCGTGTCACCGAAACAGCCTGAGCCACCTGGCTGTCGGGCAACTTGCCCGAGGCCGCACCATAACATTAGGGGCTGCCTTACCGGAGTTTCTCATCGGCCCCACATGCCAGCTGGGGGGGAAGGGGCCATGCATTGGCCCCTTTATGGGGGGGAGTGTGACGGGGTCTCCCCCCTCCACAAAAGAGGGAGTGCCACGGCTAGTAGCTGCGTCGGCATCAAAGCAATGCCAGAGGGAGGAGGGGGACCCCAACTTGGGGTTGGCAATTTGCTTCTGGCTGGTTACACACCATCCAAGCAGCACACAAGGGCGGCATTAGCACACCCATGTGCTGGCCAGCACTCTGGTCCTAGTAGCTGTGTGCGGACTGAAGCAGCAGACCATCACAGCTGCCTTGGCCTAAGACACAGCAGCAATGCAGGAGCAACGCATGTACACGACCAACCACCACAGCACTGAATCCTCATCAAGCACAACCACTGGTTGCCAACCAGCATCAAACACACCACAACAGGCCCTGAGGGAAACCACCCACAATAAAGGGGGGACCCCCCTTGCCTTGCCAGCCTGCCTGATCTTTTCTCTAGAGTAGCATCAAACCCCCCAGGTCAGGTTTGCAAACCGAAACGCACACACAGGGGAGCGGGCGTGCGGGCGGGCGCGGACGGGCGGGCGTGGGCGCGCGGGCTTCCATCAAGTGAGTCACTTGTCTGAAATAGTGCGTTCCAATACGCAAATACTGGCAAATAATGTTGGAGTCTGGAGTACACGCAAGTCACATGCAAGCAGTATGTGTGTGTGTCGCTGCGTGTGACGCAGGGGACGACTGCACGTGCAGGAACAGGCACATCAAGTGCATCGGATTGCTGTCTCAGACAGTGTGATTTGGTTACGCCATGCAGATTTTGACGGTTTTTGAGGTCTTTGTAAGCAAGTTCACTGAGTATAGAAAATGAAGCTTGAAAGTGAACAGTGAAACGCTAGACAGCAGGCAGCAGCAGCTGCTGCAGATCACTGGTGGCGGAACCTCAGCTGGCTGCCTTCAAGGCTGATGATGGTCTTCCACAGTAATGGTACAGTGTTTGCAGCAGCGTCAGGCCCTTGCAGGAGGTGCGTCAGCTGCTCCAGCACTGGCAGGCCGCCATTGTGAACTTTTCACACGGACAATCAAGGTCATATTAAAGCTGTTATTATATATATAACATCCTGCGACTGGCAGGCCAAAGTTTGTCATGGTGTTGTCCAGCTTTACAGACTCGCCCCCCCCCCCTCCCGAGACTAGGGGTGTTTGGGAACGTGAGGGTTTCATAACATTTTCACTTTGATTTCACTTTAATTTCATTGGTGGAATTTGAAATCGATTCGATTCGAAACAGTGACACGGCAGTGCACCAGTATATTAACCGCTTAGCATAGTATACTCAACGATGGAGTCAGTATAGGAATTTCAACCGCACCCGCGGGTTATATCTGCACCCTGAGCCCACGCGGACAAGCACTCGCAACTTGCAGGGGTGTGCCGTTATCATACAGAGTACTCGAGGTCGGTGTAATGTAACTACATATAATCACACATTACTGTAAGATTACGGTAAAATTACATTGTAAGACTAACGCCACAGGGCTGGGCACAGGACGGCACCTGGCAGGCCACTGATCACCCCTGGCCCGGGTGCCCAGACCTCCTGCACTAGGGCTGCATGCCATGCATGATGCTCAATATACGTCTAATTATGTTACGCATGTTGATTACCATTCTTCATGCTCAAAACCTGCGTCAGGCACTGTACATGTAACACTGTTGTGCAACTGCTTTACACTCGATTTCGTTGTCGGTGCTTCCTGCAGCCTGCTTTGCAGTAACCTGATAAGGCCATACACTGCTGCTCGCGGTCGATGCACGGTGGAGAACAGGTGTCTGGTCTATATCAGCTCCTTACAGGCTAGACAGAAGCCCAAAGTGCATGCATGCTGCATCTTAGCGGCAGTCCAGCATCGTCGACGCTTCCCACAGGCTACGCTACCCGGAAATGTTTCGACAACCTGCTGCTCGTAATTTTCTTACATGGATCTATTTCGTCAACATTACCCAAATTTCCTAATTAGTTTGTCGAAAGACTTAGTGTGGATACGATACTCCTAAACTGGTCGCAGAGTCACAACAGGCAGTCAGTGCACATGCATGCGACACAGCCCAATGGGTGTCAGAATTGATTCCGTCTGCTGCCCGATTGGCTCTTGGAGTTGTTCTTAGTGCTGAAAGTAGCTTGGGTAGCAGTGGGCGCCATGTGTTGGAGCATCTGAGCCCCTGGGGGGTGTGATGTAGAGTCAGCGTCCATCTGTCATGGCGCCAACGTTGTACGACACGGGCAATCATTACACATGCATGCCATACGCCCAACAGGCAGGCAGTGCACATGCAAGCAATACGCCCAACCGTTACCGGCTGCCCGGGGCAGCAGTACACATGTCTGCCATACGCCCAACGGGCAGTCAGGGCACTTGCATTGCATACGCCCAACGGGCAGTCAGGGCACATGCATGCCATACGCCCAACGGGCAGGCAGTGCGCATGCATGCCATACGCCTCAACGGGGCAGGCAGCACACATGCATGCCTCTTAGCCCATCGGGCAGTCAGTGTATACATCCAGCCCAGCGGGCACGCAATGCATCTGCATGCATTGCTGCCCGCGGAAAGGCACGGAGTGCACATGCATGCGCATGCCGCACAGCCCAATAGACAGTCCGTAACATGCATGCTTGCCGCGCAACTGGCAGTCAGGTCCCACGCATGTCTTATAGCGCAACGGACAGTCAGCATACGTGCATGCCAGACGTCCACCCTGCAATGCTGACGCATTTTGAGTGTCAAGGCGCGTTCAATGCAACAGCCAAGTGCCAAAGCCCCAGCAGTCCATTCAGTACCTGATGGCCCACGCTCCAAGTGCCTGGCTGGCACATGCTTGCGAGCTCGCCATCTCAAGGCGAATGCACAGCTGTCATCCGGCAGTACTGCGGTAACCACAGCATGATGGGCCACTCGGTCCTCACCCCGCCTGGCATGTATAAGGCCTGGCATGTATAAGGCTCAGCAGATGGCACCGTGCCAACAGCACAGCCCCGTCCCAGCAGCAGCGAATGCCTGCAGCAGGGCCCGGCCAGTGCCTTGGCAAACTGCTGACCAGCTACACAGGGCCGTCAAGCACGTCTGACCGACACCTGAGCAACGTAAACGCGAGTCGGGCAGAGCACTCACCAGTAGCTGCGACCTGCAGCTGCTTGCTTGATGGCTTCAACCTCACAACAGCAACGGATGACCGGTCGACGGGCACCTCAGACGGAGCATGCATCAGGCGCCTCCAGCTGTGTGTTCCAGCACGGCTCCCTGCTGTGAGATTGTACTGGTGCCAATGTCCACCCTGGGGATGCCTGTAACAGCACACCACACACCCATTCAGTCCAGGTGTTGCGACAGGTGGGGACGATGCACAGGGATGACGTGTAAATAGGTGGCCGACCCACGACATGGCTGAAGCAAGTAGGCTGGGGTAGAGGGTTTGGATGGCAGCAGCAGTGCCAGGTGAGACAGAAGTAACACCTGCAACTGAGCAAAAATGTGCAAGTGTCACAACACAGGATGACATGACATGCACGTGCATGTCTAAACGATTGTAACGCTGGAGGACAGGGACTTGACATCACACTTGTGATGAGGACAGCTCAACACACAATACTTGGGCAGGCTGGACCTGGCTGGATGCACGACTCTCCTGAATGTCAGTGTTTTTACCAAACATAACGGTACTGTTGGATTGGGTTTTTAATGCTTGAACAATCATGCAACTTGAGTCCTGAAGATAGCTATACCCACAAGTTGGCTATACCCTGACTCTACCAACAGTATATACACGCACCGGACCTGGGGTGTGTTGGATCTGATGTCCGGCTCTTCATGTATATACATACATGTAAGTCACTCCATGTTCCACCTGTCCACAACCTTCCGTCCACAGCAGCAGTGACCACTCCTGCTCTCCGCAGCATCACTACACTGCTCTCACCAATTCCCAACAGGTAAACTCAACATGGTTGGCAGGCGTGGTGTGTGCTCCCCACATAAATAGAAACACAGAAAGCAATCTGACATTTGTGTGGAATGTGACAAACATGGCATGCAAGTGACCTCATGACGTGCAGGCAAGCAACGGGGGGGGGGGGGGGGGTTCATGTGCCCGCTTGCCGTGTTGGGCATCAAACAGTGGTGAGCACCATCCTGCATTACCTGTAGGTGGGGGCCCCCGTGCTGCAACGGGCTGGGAGTACAAGTAAGGTCAAGGTAAACCATCGGCAGCAAAGTTGGGTCCGGGCAAAAAAGGAAATTGCGGTAGCGTCCGTAGCAATGTTGAAAATCGCAGGTGGACAGTTGATCTATGGTCTGACTGGGATTAGTTGAAAGTGACACACCCACTTTTTTTACCAGGCTCCCCGAGAGGCCCTACCCCCTGGGGCACTGCCTGGAAGGCTTACCCTGGGGAAAGCCCTATGCCCCCCCCCCCCCCCCTCCCCAAGGCCCCCAGACTGCCCTGTTTTCAAGGCAACTTGCAGGCTCTGCAGCAGTCCGTCTTCAAGGCCCAATGCCCCCACCCATGGGGGCATGCAGTGGAATAGAGCAGGGAAGACTGAGATAAAGGGGATAATAAGTGGGCTTGGGGTACACCGTAGCGTGAGTAAGACTCGGATGCCTGGTGACTTGCACGACGTATCCTTAAGGGGGAAGGATGGTATTAGACTTTCCCAGCCACCAGGGGCTTGCTGTGGCCGAAACTTGGTTTGGGTATATATGAGGGCATATTTAAGCCCCCCACATGGTTTTTAGCCCGACAGGCATGGTGGCATTCTGCAGTGCTGCTGTGGTGATGGCTGTTGTGCTGCACACTTCCCAACACTCACAGGCCTATGCACGCAGAGGCAACACGCCTGCTTTGATGTCCAGAAACACCCTCTGACAGTATTATGCCCCATTGACGCATGCGCTGGTCTCAAAACGGAAGTCAGCAGTACTGCTGCCATGATCAGTCCGAGGTGACGACAAACGATTATGGATGGACCAGCTAGCTGTCAATATATACTATTGGGTAAAAAACCAACCGAACAAAAGCGTGCCGTGTGATCCTAGATGTTGAATCCTTCTACCTGAATGACGTGAGCCTGGATCTGCACTGTCACCCGTGAGACAAATTCAACATCGAGAATTGGACGAGGGTTTGCCAGTTGACAGTTTTTGGTGCCGGCAAAACGTCTGTAATGTTAGAAACCACTGGGGTAATCGTTTCTTAACCCAACCCAGCCAGCAGCAGCAGGGCACAGCAGGGTTCAGCAGGCCCTGATGCTGCCTGTACCCCAGCACCATTGGCCTGTGCATGTGCAGGTGCACCAACCCAGGCATGATACATCATGTTGTGTGCAAAAGTGCTGGACCCGCAGCCCCCAACCCTGTTTGCTGGGACCCCAATCAATACCATCCTTCCCCCTTAATAGGAATCAGAGCCTCGTCGTTCACGTACGCACCAAGATCAAATCCCGGTGACGACCTTATCGTCGGCTCGTCCAATGACTTATCGGTCCATCCAAGACTGCCTAAGCCAGTCTGCGACCATACTGCAGGGATATATATATCTAATAATGTAACGTTACATACCTCCCCTCTTATGTCCTGAGTGTCCTGACTCAGTAATGGTTCCTCAATTGGGAAAGCAGGTCACACAGTGACACACAGGCAGCTAGTGCCAAGGGCCCAAATAAGAGAGGCAGATCACAGTCAGTCCTCAAACCTTTGCCGGGTTGCAGGGAGATCCACGTAGCACCCTTGAGGATACATTACACAACAGGCTTCACTCCCCCAGCATCGGTACAGCATAGAAATGCCATGACAGGATCCAACAGTAGGTACAGCATATGTGCAACCAGCAGTTCCTTTTCTGCTGAGCAGCATTCAGCTGCAAACAACGCGCGCAAACCTCAAGCAGTCAGATATTTATTTACGACGCTTGGACACATGTTGCACAGATCAAGTGCCACAAGTGCGGCGAGATGGGCCACTACCAGAGCGAGTGCCGCAAGGAGGTGGGTCTGCCAGTTCAGCCAGTTGTAGCTCCAGTTTCTGCTGCTGTTGTGCCGCCTGCCGCTAGCGTGTCAAACCGCATTGCAGCTTGCCCTAGCACAGATCCTGTTGAGGCTCCTGCTGCTGTGCAGCCCCCTGTTGCTAGCGCTTCGGGCGCTGAGAAACATGAGCCATTCTTTGACCCTGTGGCAAACATGCCCCATGAGCCCATGCACAGATGGTTGCTGGCCAGGCTTGCACGCCTGCGTGACACGAGTGTCACTGAGATGGAAAAAGACCAGCCCTCTGTTATGCTAAACCCTGCCCTGTATGGCAAGAAGCTTGATACGCTCGCAGCCCCCGTGCTGCTGGAGCCTCGCACTGTACAGACAGTTGCTGAGAGTGCTTCTGTTGCTGCACCTGTGTTTGCAGATGACCAGCTGATCGCTGCCTTCGTGGCGGCTGATATCCGTGCCATCGAGGCCGGTGAGGCACCCTCTGAGCCACCTCCCGTGAAGGTCGGCAGTCCTCGGCAGCGCCACCGCAAGACCCCTGTTGTGCCGAGCAGCCCTGCTGTTGACAGCCCTGTTGCTGACAGCCCTGCTGATGGCAGCTTTGTTGACAGCTGTGCTGTTCCTACTCAGGGTGTTGCTACTGCTTCGGCAGATGCGCTTATGTTCCGTGCGGATATGTTTGCTGCTGTTCAAGACAGGCTGCAGAAGCCTTGTGCCCTCGATGCTTGTGCATCTGATGGGGGAGGGAATGCCTTGTTACCTAAGTACTGTTCACCAAGTAACAGTTTCCTGAGTGCTGATCTGGGGAGCACAGCTGATATGCTGTGGCTGCACCCACCGGTCAATGACCGTGACATGTTTCTGCTCAAGTATCATACAGCTAAGCTTAGCAATCCATGCCTTGGTGCTGTTCTCCTGTTACCAGCCAAGTATGCAGATACTTGAGCGTTACAGCCGAGGCACTCCCATGTTCACAGACTCTGTCTCAGGCCAGACTGTCAAGTGCAAGTGTGACTTTCTGCTGTACATTGATCCTCCTAAAGAAGCTCACTCTTCTTCAGCAGACACACATGCACATGCAGCCATGCCTGCCAGACCTGTCACTACACACCTCATGCAGCAACTAGGCACAGTTGCTGGTGCACCTGCTCAGATTCTGTTGGATTCAGGTGCTGAGGCCTACAATTACATATCTACTGCCGACGCATGGGCCTGGCCCTACAGCCTACAAAGGAGTCTCTCACTGTCAAAGGAGTTCAAGATTCCTCAGGTGTAGTGGCTGGAGTTTGTTCAGCTGTAATGTCACTGGGCACACTCAAAATGCTGGTCAAGTTTGTTGCAATTGACCTTCAGAAGCTTTTGATGTTATGCTGGGTAATGCTTGGCTGAAACAAACTAAGGCAAAGCTTGACTATGCTAATGGCTCTTGCACAGTGCACAAGGGCAAATGGGTGCATGTACTGCCTATGCAACAAGGTACTACAGCTACAGAGCATGAGTCAGAGCCTGCTCAGCCTACACTAGCTACGATACTGTCGTACGCTGGTGCTAAACGCTGCTTGCAGCAATCAGGCGTTGCATACTGTCTTGTGTTAGTACGGCCCAAAGAGCCTGACACGCCTGCGCCTGAGCAGACACCTGCTGATCAGCATGCTCGACAGCTACATGCACACTACCCAGAGGTCTTCACTGATAAGCCTCCTCATGGTGGTTCAAAGATACAGCTAGGCTTTGAGGTAATACCCATACCTCCCGGTTCTAACCCTATCCTAAGGCCCATGTACCGGTATTCACCTATGGAGATGGAGGAGATGGAGAAACAAATTCAGGCCCTGCTTGAGCTTGGTTACATCCGCCCTTCACAGTCTTCCTATGGTGCGCCTGTGCTGTTCGTCAAAAAGCCTAGGTCACCAGACCTGCGCATGGTGATTGATTACCGTGCCCTCAATAAGCTGACTAAGCGTACCGTATACACCGTATATGCAAAGTGGTCATAAATGCTTATACTTGAAAAAACCGTCTTGAATTACGGCGTTTGGAAGCGTTTTTGGACCGAAAAATGGTGCATTTTTGAAAAAAAACCTCTTACGTTCAAGGGGAATTACGGCGCGTTTTTTCTCCGCTGCGCGGGGCCTTGAATTATGACCACGTTGCATATACGGTGTATACGGTAACGCTTACCCCCTGCCTAGGATTGATGACATGCTTGATCATCTGGCAGGTGCAAAAGTGTTCAGCCTTATTGACCTTAGGCAAGCCTACCACCAGTGTCGTCTCGTTGACAGTGACGTGCCCAAATCTGCTTTCCGCACACCTTTGGGACACTATGAGTATGTCACACTCAGCTTTGGGCTGACCAATGCTCCAGCAGCATTCCAGAGCGTCGTTAACCGCCTGTTTAGCAAACACATGTATAAGTTCGTCATGGTTTACCTTGATGACATTCTTGTGTTTAGCAAAAACGAGGCAGAACATGCAGAGCACCTACGTGCTGTGCTGGACATTCTTCGCTCTGCCCAGCTGACTGTCGCAATAGCAAAGTGCAAGTTCTATCAAAACGAGGTACTTTTTCTGGGCCACATTATCAGTGGCGACGGTGTCAAAGTCGATCCCGCCAAAATTCACGCTGTCAAAGAGTACCCGCGGCCTACAGATGTACACCATCTGCGATCTTTCTTAGGTATGACGACATACTTTCGACAGTTTATCGACAAGTTTGCCCGCGTTGTACACCCTCTCACGGATTTGCTTAAAAGGATCAAGGATGGCGCTGGTCACCAGCTTGCGAAACTGCGTTCTGCAAGATAAAAGAGCTGCTGACCACAGCACCTATCTTATCTTTGCCTGACTGGCGTAGCTCTGAGCCTTGAGCTAGTTTGCGATGCTTCACTGCTAGGTATTGATGGTGTGCTGTTGCAAAACAATCGCCCCATTGCCTTCGAGTTCCGCAAACTCATCCCTGCTGAGGTGCGATATTCAGCTACTGAGCTTGAGATGCTTGCAGTTGTCTACTGCGTTGAGAAGTGGCGTGTGTATGTTGAAGGTAGGGCAGTGCATGTCTACACTGACCATAAGTCTAACACCTTCTTTGACACCACTAACATGCAGTCACGTCGTGCTGCACGCTGGCTTGAGAAGCTTCAGCCATAGCCGTAGCCATAGCCGTGGCACTACAAGCCAGGTCCACAGAATGTGGTGGCTGATGCCTTGAGCAGGCATCCTGTAGTTGACAAACCAGTTGTGGCTCTTGCTGTGCTGCGCTCTGCTTCTAAGCTGCGCAAACTGGTTGACTCAAACTCCTTTGTGTCTGGCATTCAGCAAGCATACACCACTGACGATTTCTTTGCCACACGTACCAACACTGCTGACCTTGTTCGCAAGGATGGATTGTGGTACATGGGTGACTTGTTGGTTGTGCCCAACAATGAGCAAGTGAAGCTCACTGTCATGACTGAGTGCTAGACACACCCTATGCTGGCCATGTTGGCCGCACCAAGACGTTGCACAACGTGCGCACGAATTTCCGGTGGCCGGGCATGGCCCGTGATGTGCGCCGCTTTGTTGCAACGTGTGACTCTTGTCAGCGTGTGAAGCCGCTGAACAGGGCCCCTGTTGGCCTGTTGCAGCCACTGCCTGTCCCTGGTGACACTTGGGACTCTATCAGCATGGACCTTATTGTGTCCCTGCCGCAGACTGCTGCTGGCTTCACCGCCATTGCTGTGTTCGTTGATCGTCTGTCTAAGATGGTGCGCCTGGCGCCCTGTCGTGACGATACCACAGCAGCACAGTTCGCTGAATTGTTCATTCAGCTTGTTTTCAGATCGCATGGCTTGCCTTCACAGATCGTTAGCGATCGGGATCCTCGCTTTACCAGCAAGTTTTGGCGTGCGCTCATGGAGCGACTTGGTGTTTCGCAGGCAATGAGTTCTGCTTTTCACCCCCACACTGACGGTAACACTGAGCGTGTTAACCGCGTGCTGGAGGATATGTTGCGACACTTTGTTGATCCCATGCAGGCCAATTGGGACAGTTTGCTGCCCCTGGTTGAATTTGCCATCAACGACTCTTTCCACGAGTCTGTACGTAGCACACCGTTCGTGCTCAATTATGGCAAGCGTCCTCGTCTCCCTGCGGACTTAGCATATTCAGAGTGTCGTCTCTGATGCAAAGAAGTGCCTTGATGCGGCACAGCAGCGGCAAAAGGCTTACGCGGACCGGTTCCGGCGTGACTTCACCTTTGCTGTTGGCTCTGAGGTAATGTTGAGTACTAAGCACATCAATGTTAAGATGAAGGGCACCCCCAGCTGTTACCCCGTTGGGTTGGACCTTTTAAGGTCTTGCAGAAGGTCAATCCAGTTGCCTACAAATTGGACTTGCCTGCCAGCTTGAAGATCCATCCAGTGTTTCACCACGCCTCTCTTTTGAAGGCCTTTGAACCTGGACGTGTTTCACCTCCACCCCCACCTGATGTGGTTGATGGTGAATATGAATGGGAGGTTGAAGCTATTTTGGCCCACAAGGATGTGCAGGTTAGGCGCAAGAAAAATAAAAGCCGTACACCAGTGTTCAAGCGCCAGTATCTGGTCAAGTGGGTTGGTGAGGATGAAGCTCACAACACTTGGGAACCAGAGGAGCATTGCAAACACAGCCTTGAGTTGATTGAAGAGTACTGGGCTAGGCATGCTCAAGGGGTTGCTCTCAACAAGAAGCTTGGTCGTCCACCTGTGCAACATGTGTCCAAGCGTCGTGAATAAATATCTGACTGCTTGAGGTTTACGCGCGTTGTTTGCAGCCGAATGCTGCTCAGCAGAAAAGGAACTGCTGGTTGCACATATGCTGTACCTACTGTTGGATCCTGTCATGGCATTTCTATGTTGTACCGATGCTGGGGGAGTGAAGCCTGTTGTGTAATCTATCCTCAAGGGTGCTACGTGGATCTCCCTGCAACCCGGCAAAGGTTTGAGGACTGACTGTGATCTGCCTCTCTTATTTGGACCCTTGGCACCAGCTGCCTGTGTGTCACTGTGTGACCTTCTTTCCCAATTGAGGAACCATTACTGAGTGAGGACACTCAGGACATAAGAGGGGAGGTATGTAACAGGAACATTACATTATTAGATATATATATCCCTGCAGTATGGTCGCAGACTGGCTTAAGCAGTCTTGGATGGACCGATAAGGCTCAGTCATTGGACGAGCCGACGATAAGGTCGTCACCGGGATTTGATCTCTGAGCGGGGCACGGGCTTGCGGTAGCGGTTGCCGGCGCCATTGCGCCTGAAGCTCTGGCGGCGGGGGCCGTTGCCGTTGCCGTTGGAGGGGCCGTTGCCGTTGCCGTTGCCGCGGTGGTGGCCGTTGCCGGAGTGGCGGGGCTTGAAGGGCTTGTTGCCGTGGCGGGGCTGGGGGTTGCCGGCAGGGCGACGCTGGGCGGAGTTGTAGGCCAGCAGGTTGGTGCGGAAGGCTTTGTAGGTGGGGTAGTCCGTGCCCTCGACGGTGTAGGTCACCTTGGAGGCGAAGCCAGGGGGCAGGGAGTCCAGCACGTAAGCGATCATCTGGAAGGGGGGAAGCTTCTCGCGCATGCGGTTGAACACAGCCTCGACCTGGCGCAGGGCGGTAGGGACGTCTTGCCAGGTGGCGGGGTCGTAGGCCAGGGCTTTGAGGGCCAGCAGCGATGCCTGGAGGGTGTAGTCCTGGGCACCGGCGTTGAGGGCCTTGAACTCTGCGCAGAAGCGCTCCCAGGGCATGGTTTTGATGGCCTTGGCGCCACCCTCCAAGGCAAGGCACAAGGCAACTGACCTCACTCGCTGTGCTGCTGCCTTCTGAGCCTCATGGTTGCTCAAAAAGCAGGGTCCCCTTTCGTTCGCGAACCTGTTGAAGGAAGGGGGCAGGCAGCCCAGTTTTTGACGCCCCCACACAACGTCATCAAATCAAATCAAATGCAAGCAAAGTTACACCATGTCATGTCATGTCTTGATGCCAGTGTCCATTTGTCAGGCTCATCATTGTGCGTAGCCCAGGTGATATGTTCCGCATCACCTTCCTTCATGCTCGAATCGTAAGGCTAGCCTCACTTGCAGGCCACGACCTGTTCCTGTGTTGTCACCACAGTGAATGAATTAATGAAACACTTGCTGGTAGGACCGGTCCTGTGATTATAAGGCAGGGGGGCTAGCCGCCTCCCTTGCCCCGCACCCACTTCCTGTATTGATGCACCACAACTAATCAAACACTGCATCCAAACGCTTTGATTTAGATTGGTGTTGGCAAGAACATGTGGCAGACTATCGGTTATGAGGCAGGGCTTTGCCATCCTGCCTGCTCCAACCGTGCTGCAAGTCAAAGTTGCTCCCTGACTTGACATACAAACTCACAACTTTGTCTTGTGTGCAAAGACCAAAGCTTTCGCCGCTTTTCAAATGAGACTCCATAACGCACGTATCTCGAAGTGGCCCTATCTGGGGGGTGGCCCTATTCTGGGTCACTCTTTGGCTGCACATCTACAGTTCACGGCAGCTCTGCCCTTTTGAATGTATCATTTTGGACCTACCTAGAGGTCACATGCACGAGGTTTTGTCTGTCCGTGCAATGTGGCCGCAGGTCCATGACAGCAGATTGATGGAGTCTTTGAGTCAGTGACCTTTGTGCTCCGAGACCGCAATTCGCTGCCGTATATGTGATCGCTTCGGGTGTTGGTAGTTACGGATCCCAGTAAAAGGTCATCTGTCAGTTTTTGGGGCAGTTTTTGGACCCCCATATCTCAGCAAGCCTTGCAACTCCGCGTGCGTTATCAGCACATCAAAGTAGCAAGAGACTTTTCAATTCAGCCACTATGCAAGCTGGAGATGCAAATGCGTTTTGACATGTCAACATGTGCATGCTCTGCCCAATGTACAAAGGCTTGTAAAACTTGTATTTATCGTGATCAATGCACAGAAACGACTGGACGGTGCCACAGCAGCAGAGACAGTGCATACCAGAGGACACACATTGGAAAAAACTCTGCTAAATTCACACAGCTCCGTGATCGGGCTGAAATTGACACAGTACATTTCTGTACTATGTTTACATACTTCAGTGCATTCTCAAGTGGTGCAGACGAGGAGGTGAGGCACCTGTCCTGACCAGTGACAAATGACACTTCGACGCTCGATACACAACCATATGAATTAAACGGGTTTCCCAGCACCCTTTGTTTGGGGAGAAAACCTATTTTAAGTTGTTCAGGGATCTGATTGATCGCATCACCTTCAAGGTAGGAACTTCCTACGATACGTTGTCAACTGGGAGGCATGGCAGCCGCCACCTGACCTGCGCAGGTCCCCCATTCCGTGGGGGGAGCTGCACAATAGTCTTTCTCAGGCCAAGTGGCATTTGTGACGTGCGTGTGTGTAGGTTGTCAGGTTGTTTTGGGTGACGGGGGTGATACGGCTGTTGGGTTGTGTTTTGGGGGGGGGGGGGGGGTCCTGATGTTTGAGGGTGTCTTGGTTGCGGTGTGGGCGTGTGCGACCAGCCGTCTGTCTGGGCGCTGTTGTGACGTGAGTGGCTCTCTTAGTGGTGGGTTCATGTGGTTGAAGGCGTGGTGTGGTTGTTTGTTTTGGGGGGGGGACTGTTCATGGGAGGGCTGGGAATAGTGGTATTTGGGTTTGTAGCAGAATTTGTTTGTGGTATCTTCTGATTCCTTTTACATTACTTGCCTTTCCTCGGAGTGTTCACTGCCATGCCTGGGAGTTTTTTGCTGCACTATTCATGCGCCCCTCTGTAAAAAATGTTTTTCTTGGGATACTGAAAGCAGGCTTGCATGATTGAGTCAAAGTGTGTGCCGCATTTACACCTGTTCTAGCTATACAAAAGGCTTTAATACTGTGGGGAGCACACAGTCACCGGAAATTTTGCAACAACTGATCGAAGGGGACTGAATCAGTGCCTGAGCCCTCAGCCAGTCAGTGCAGTTCAGGCACTTGTGTCCAAGCCCCTGAAGGGACTGACACTGCTGAGGGCCCACCCACTGAATCAGCAACAGGCGTCAGTGTAAGCTGAAATCGTTATCTGATATATCTGATCCTGCACTGCTTTGCTCTCAGTCGTTCAGCTGCGCAGCGATGTTCATGCTGATCACTAGTGAACGATCTGAAATCCAAAACCAACTGCATCAAGCAAAATAGGCAATTGTACAAGCAAGACTGAGCCCTTTCGACCACGCAGATCACAAGGAAGGCCATTACCGGTCATATGGCAGTTGCTGTGAACTGGATCTGGTCGTGCTGAAGCTTCAGAATGCTTCAGAATGCCCAGAGCCCGCCCCAGACATACTAAGACTGCAGAGATAGTCATATATGCTGCAACACAGTCAACGTAAACGGTCGGCGTAGCCTGTTGCACCGACAAGGCCCAGTCACAAGAGGTCTGAGTGTGTTCAACTGTCAGAGGTGGTTTAGGTCGCAGTGTTGCCTGAGCCGTTGCTATTTACAGGAACATTGCAAAACTACGCACACATGGTGACCTCGGGTTAGTCCCGTGGGAGTGCAATCATTCGAGCTGTGCAGCAAACCGTTCAGATCACCACCATGGTATGGTTGGGCACAGACCATCCAGTGCCGGCTGAACATCAAAACAACAGCTTATGGGATACTACAACCGCAAGCGCTGGGAGGCTTCGTGCCAGGGTGCAGAGGGAGTGCTGTCAGATCCAGTCAGGGAAGCCACAGCTCTGCTGTGCCTGCCAGTGACTCCTTTCAAGCTGGATCATCTGCGGAATCACACGCAACGATGAGATCAATTGTGCAGCTCCCAAACTGGCACGTATGCCAGTTGGACTGTCCACCACATGCCTACCACAAGCTTACAGCAGTGAAGGTGAGGTGATGCTGTGGCATTGTGGACCCGAGATGTTCAGTGACACATTGCTCAAGCTATGAAGGGGACCTTGCATGTGCAGCTGGTGTGGGTATGCTCTCTTAGGCCAGTCATTGTTGTTGCAGCAGTATACGGGTGCTGCCAGTGTGCGGCCCTTATCAGCCAGTTAGTGTCACCTGCCTGCAGCTGTAGGACAACTGACAACCACTATGTGTATTTTCAACTCGTGTTGAACACGCAGGCTCCAAAGAAGGCATGCATACACCCTGTGCTTGTTCAGGCACCAGAGTGATGCAGTGGACACCCCACAGCCAAGGCAGTTCCAACATGTTTGAAGCTGAGCTATTGGAATTGCACAGCATGCCATGCTTTGCGGCGAAGCTGGTCATTGGCAGGTGAGCTTGCAGACATGACCAGGCAGTAGCTAGGACCTGCTGCATGTGCGTAGTTAGCAGTAGGGCATCAGGCTGCTGGGAGCAGCAGTAGCTGTGGGCGCAAGCGAGCACCATGCCACAGAAGCAGCAGCAGTGTGGTTTTGACCCAAGACCAGAGTGATCAAACTGCTGCGATGCACACAGCTCCAACCAACTTGTCAGCAGCTGCGTACATTCACCTACATGACATACATAACCCCACTGCCCGACTGCCTGACGTTGTGCACGTCTGCAGGGTATATGGCGGAAGCATCAGCTGGGACACTTCCCAACTTGCTTCTAGCACTATGACTGCATCGGAGCTGCACACCCCGCTCCCAGCAACGCTATGGCACAGCATGGCTGGCAGGCAGGTTTGAAAGCAGCTGCTGGAACCGGCACTGCAATTGAGACAATGGCTGATCTCTGCCTTGTGGTCAGCATTGCTGTGATATTCACAACATATCAGTGGTTCACCCAAAGTGCTGCTTGTTGTCCTTCACACAAGGACCAACAGTGTTGTGTTGTTTTTGCTGTGGAGTGTGTGCTAAGTTGCAACTCTGCCACCTTGCACACATCCAGCTGCGTCCTGGCGATCCAGCAGCAGCTGCACCAGCAGACAGAGTCTAGGGTTGGCTGCGTGTCCTGCTGAACTATGCGTGGTGTCTGTTATATCATGCTTGTGTTGTTTGCAATGGGCCTCAGCAATTTGCTGCATTATGGAGTGGTTGCTCATGTCACACGGGACAGCCATGCCTCTTTTACACTAGCTGGCCCCTGTCATACTTGCTGGCAACCATTTGCATGTGGTTTTGCATAACCACCTGTCAAGCGCATGCCCCAGCATGTGCGGTGTCCAGCAGTGAGGAGAGTGAATGGTGTCTACACTGGGCGGCTACACTGTGATAGTTGGGTTTATGCTGCTTTTTCTGCCCCAACCATGTGCTGTGTGTCGTGTGTTGGATTGTTCTCACTTGTTTCGGAGGTGTGGTGTCACGGCTTGACGACTTCAGGTTTGGTCGGAGGGTTTGTAAGGATCGTATGCTCATACCGATGGCTCTGTTTCCAATACACGTTACTTTCAGACCGATCAGGCGCGCAGCAACAATCGGCGCTGAAAAGCCCGCTTGTTTCAGTGCGGACCGACGGGTCACCTGATTCAGCGCCGTTTCAGTCTTGACTAAACTCTTAACTGAATCACTGACCCCTTCAGACTCCCATCAGACAATTGATTCAGCCTTTGCAAAATTTCCGATGGTGCACGCAAGCCGTGTTGGGTGTGTATTCATCAGCAGCTAATACCCTCAGTTGCCGTCACCAGGCAGCCCAGCCTCAGCGTTTTGTGTGACCAGCAACAACCGGTTAGTGTGTCCATGACCCAACGCTTGGGGTAGCGTTTTTTTAAAAACGGTACACCGTGCAATGCATGTTACAGCCACACCTGCTGCCAAACACTCTTTGCTTTTAACTTGATCTATGCTGTGCTTGCTGCTTAAGCCCTCCCTTGTCTCCTGACAGTACAGGTCTACTGCTGCCACACGTCCTGCCTGTCTACGCCAGCCCTACTCAATCTTCTGGGGTCGCCATCGTTCTACATGTCACTACGTGCATCGCCTACGACAACTTCGACTCCTGGACTGACGGTGAATGGTTGTGCTGCTGCAGGTAATACAAAAGCTTGGAAGGGACGGAACTCAGAGGAACGTGCACGTCATACGGGTGGCGGCCCCCAAGATGCATTTAGATTAGTTAATATCAGTTTACTGACCCTGAATACATGTGTTGTTGCCCTGCCCTGTCTTTCCCCCACCCATTCAACTTCCGGACCTGCATTCCCTAGACATGCACCCCAATACTTCTTTTTGTGTCCTTCAAAGAACGTTTGCATCGCAAAACGAAAAGATCGGGGTCGAAAACACACATACACCAAGCTGCGCGCCATCGTCAAAGGCAACATGCACGGGACTTCGCTAGGGACAGTCATTATAGCACTGATCATCTTAGCTTTGGTTTCGTTTTCAACCGGAGCTGTCACGAGGAGCAGGCGTGCTGCTGACGTTGAAGCAGCAGCTCACAGCCCAACAACAGATGGACCACCAGCAGCAGCACCTCCTGCACCTTAATCGGCTCCTCCTGGGCAGCTTAACGTCATCACCAACCACAGCACACTCAAACTACAGCGTCTAGTGCTGGCCTGCAACATCACTAGACAGCAAGGCAGGCTAGCCGGGTGGGGGGGGGGGCTCTACTCTAGCTAGTAGATCTTCTTCCCAGCTCTGGGTGCACCCGTGGGAGGGTGCAGGAAGCACAGCAGCTTTCAAGTGCAGCAAATTGCACACACTACACAATTCTACAGCAGGATGCCAGAATAACCATTGATTGAATTGAAAAAAAAACAGAAGGGGACCACTGGGATCCGTTGCCGTCCCTGGTTCTCGGAGTGTTGTTCTGGGTATCTGGGGCACCAGCCGTATTTCAAGTACTGTTGGGCATCAAAGCAGCTGCTGAGGTGTTGGTGGGGTTGGGGTGTCAGGAAGTAGTCACAGGGCGCCCACACCTGTGATGGCAGGTGTGTGTGATTGCCCTGTTTGGGGTTGGTCTGGGTGCTGCCATGGTGTTTGAATCAGCTGGTCAGATCAGATCAGCTGCTGTCACACCAAGCACAGCCTCCCAGCGAGCCACAAATCACGCAGAATTGCTTTTCAATACTTTGAATTTATCTGAGCGTTTGGCGGCACTTCAAACGCGCTGCTTTGCTTGTAGCAGGACTGACCCATGATGGGAACAGATGGTGGTTAACAACAGGTACCATAATCTTCCAAATCGTATCTGCATATTTCGTAAATAAGATTTGGCTGCTTGCATGCAGCTCAGAACCCCTGCCGTTGCCCCACCGGAAAGTGACCCAAAATAGGGCAACTTCGACATATCAAACATTGTGACACTGGCCACAGGCTTTCTGAAACGTTTTCCTTGTTTGAGAAAGAATGTTGTTAGGAGGGTACAAAAAGGCTTGCACGCGATACCTTAATCCCAATAAGAAGGCACCCTAAAAAGCTGTATGACCAGAAACATACATCCTTGTCAATTACAAGTTGTAGTAAGGTTAGTGGAAGTCACTTCGAAACGGTTTCGGCCAACCTTGCCATATGATTCCGGTGCCTTGATTTGAATTGAACCCCGTCCGACGTCTGTCCCGATGCCTGATAGGAGTATCTAGGACCGCTGGAAAACCCCACGTGGGTTTTTGTGCACACTACCTCAAACTTGTCTGAAACTAATGATCAAAGGCCCCGTGTCACAAACACGCGATCCTGACAGCCAGTTCTGAATTGTCTTTGGTCACATATCCCAGATTGTAGTCAGGGTTGCCCTGGAAGCCCAGGCCAGGTGTTGCTCGTTACAAGCGTGCATCACGATGTGCACCGGCTCAACCCTTATGACTCAGGTGTCTTGATATCAGGGTGTTTATGGTAGAATGAGATCGGGGCAGCTGGGCAACGAGCCGCTTGCAACTTGATTTGTGCGGTTTGACAGCAGCTGTCAAACACATTACTGAACCGTGTAGGAGAACGTCAAATCAAACAGCCCCACACCACCACTCTCCCCCTCCCCAGCATAAAACCCCTCGGATTTCCCAAACTGGGTCAAATCAAAGCTTATATTTTGAGTTGAAAAATACTCAATGTTGTAAGCCAACTTGGCTTACACGGTGTACGGCTGTCACAGACCGCGCACCCTTGCCTGTTCTGCCCTTCTGCAAACACAACGACTACACGGTTGCAGAATGCTGCGGTAAGCATGATGGTCCACTGTACGTGGGTGGACAGGTGGGACTGTGCGTTAGGTACATGAAGAGTGTCACAAGGCAGTGTCTGCAAACGCAAACAATTGAAAGGTTGTGGGAGCCTGCAGAAAGCGCGCCGAAACCCCGTTCGGCACGCGCTGACGCGCTTGAATTGACTTCACATCACTTTGGTTCACCTAATTCACCCAACTTTGGTGTGTTGAGACTCTTGACACCTCTGAGTGGCGTGTGCGCATCAACACGTGTGAACCTGGCATGGTGATGTGTTCCATGATGGTATGAAGTGCTATATGTGGGTGCTTGCTCACCTCCCCTCCCAGCACTGTTTACTGCAGATCAGGGCAGATTCTGTCGCCCCCCCCCCCCCCCGCCCCTCCGTGAACTGCCTCAAGACGTGGCATTCCTCCTGGCTACACCCCCTGAAACGAACACTTCCAAATACATTCAACAAAAACATTACTCTGACTTCAATTGGGCTGCTTACAAATATGTGACTGCAGAAAAAAAAGGCAACTGGCCCCAGAACACCCTCAGATTATTTGCAAATTAGGTTATCACGATCATCATCATCATCACCATCATCATCATCATCATCATCATCATCATCATCATCATCATCATCATCATCATCATCATCATCATCATCATCATGCATCATGCATCATTACAACTGCAATCGGGGGGGGGGGGGGCAGCCGAAGCAGGCTTGCGCACTCCAATAAGAGGCCAACCCCTTGTTTAGGCCCATACACAGCCCACAGGCCTGCAATAGCATCAAAAAGAGAGCTAGGCTGGATGATCAGCCCTCAAAAAGTTGGGCATCAATGTTTAAAGGAATGACATCCATGTCCAGCACTTCGACATCGGCCGATGTCTGAAATCGATGGGCAACCGAGGTCGACATCGGCCGATGTTGGACATCGAAAAACGTTCAGTGGCAATCTCGATGTCGATCTCGGCAGATGAACATCGGCGGCTAGCGATGTTCAACATGAGTCTCAACATCGGGCCCAACCATAGAGACGTGGGGACACCACCCTGAAAGTTCGAACGGGCCCAGACATCCCCCCACCCCCTCTTTCCCCGTAAAGCTGCGTTTCAGGGCCCCAAGATGCTTGATATGCATATATACGTATGTAACATAGTTTCTACACCCTCAAAACCGTGCTCCAAGATCCTGTGAGGCCTGATCTTGGAAAAGTGATATCAAGAACAATCAATGGTGATTTGCATCCCTGTAACCGGCGTCAGAGTGCACGACAAGTTGACATGAACAAAACTCCCTTTTGTTACCACAACACATTGACATGACTCTGAACTGCTTGACATCAAGCCCAACCAACATATAGCGCCACTGCCCTTAACCGCCAGTCAACCGCCGCTGTGCTGCTGCCTTCTTCAGCCTGCAGGTTGCTTGCGGCTACACAAAGGCTTGCAATCGATAGTATGTGATGTAAGCTTCAAATGAGCAGCCGTTGTTGTCAAACGGGCTGCAAACAGAAAAGTCACTGAACCCTGTAAAAGTTCAAATGGCCTCAGACCACCCCCCCTCCCCCCCATCCCTAAACTGAGTCAAATGAAAGCTGTTAGTAACTAATACATATCCTGAAGTTGGCAGGCCATAGTGTAGGGTGGTGCTGTCCAGCCGACAGAATGCACCCCCCCCCTCCTTCTGCTGCAATCACAATATATACCCTGGAGTTCGCAGGACAAAGTGTTGTGGTGCTGCCCAGCTTACAGACCCCCCTCCCCCCCCTGCCCGGTGAAGAGTCTGACTCTTGGAGCAGTCTGAGCTATGGCACAGGAACAGTATCCTTGTAGGGCAACATCTGCCCGGGATGAAGGGGTGTGCCGTTCTTACTTACATGTTGGTCGTTTCACGCATGATGCTATCTCCTTGATGAAACAAACAGAAACCATTGTCCACGTGCTACCTTCCCTCGCCTGCACCTCACGGAGCCTGGACCCCCAGCCCCACCCTGCTAGGTTACACAACTTGTTGGTGAAGCCACCACTACTTCGCCCCATCACCCACCAAACTCCAACCAACCAATTTGCCTCAACCCATGCTCAACTTCCTTCCCCACTACTCTCAAAGAGAATGTTCCTGTGGCAATCACAAATATTCCCCACCCTGACACTCTGTGGAATACAACAGTGTCAAGTTGCCGATTATCAATGGTAGGAAGACAGGGTGTTAAACATCTTCTGGGACATGGCAGTATCCTCCCAATCATCGCGCCATCAGGTATAGTCATAGTCATAGTCAGCATCAACCACAACGTTCACACCAGCCGGCTCTTGCTGCTCGTTGCAATCTATGTCTGCAAAGTCACATGACTGCTGGTGCTTTGACTTCCATCTGGCAGAGGAACGCCTGCAAATGAGCACCTCAGGACGGAGCTGTTGCTTTGCCTCCTGGCAAGTAGTGTTCAGGTGGCTTTCATCCCAGCCCATAACCATTACACGCATGGACACGACCCCGCCCTGCAGGTTGGCCTGGGTTGAATTGATGGTCCAACTGGCACCTACTTGGTTTGTGTAGCCTTCACTGGTCATTTTGATACTGCTGAACGTAGGGGGCATGCCAGTGCTTTCAACCCCAAGTACCTCACTGCCGTTGAGCAGCGTTTCCATTGCATGGGTGTATGCTGTATTTGTTGATGCGACACGGAGCATTGAAGCCAGCACAGGATGCCCTGGCATGGCAGCAATCACAGATGGGTGATACACGGTCCCTGCGGGCATGTTGTGATCAGCGATGCCAACCAACAAGGCAGCGTCAAAGCTGTTCTCCTTGTTCCAGGTGGATATGGGCTGCATGCACTGAATGTCACTGTCGGCGTATATGCCTCCAAGTAAGTGCAGCACAAGGTACCTCCAGATGTCAATGCGTTCCTTGTTGGAGGACAAGTCATTGTAAATTGGCAGCAATTTCTGGTAGTGTGCTTTCACAAAATCAAACATGTCTGACATATCATACAGGACGTGTGTGTACCCTGGATTCATGTTGGTCCAGCTGTGTATGCTCTCTTGGATCTCATCAGGTAAGTTGCACTTGTCGTGGACCACTTGGTGGATCAGTTTGGGCAGCACAAAAGGTGGGCCATTCCCGCCAGGATAATTTGACACCTGCCCCATCTGGTGACGTCTTTGCCACCGCTTGTGCTTCTCTGCCTCAAACTGATCGTTGTTATGGTCTGATAATACACCATGATGGTGTAGGTGCTCCTGTTCTACGAAGCCAGGCAGCAAGCTTCCCTCATCGTTGAGCTGTGACGGCAGCTTCCAGGTGCTCCTGATGATGCCAAGCAAGGGCCAAAGCAGAGCGGTGAAGACGAAAAGCATAAGTGATAGCCTGCAGAGCATGTGCGACACCCTGCTGACATGGTGCTTCTTCCACGCTGCCATGCTGACAAACAGGTAGATGTACTTCGACAGGTAGGGCTTCGTGAACGGTGTCAACTATCAGCTCAACGCCGTCATACCAGGAAGAGTGCGAAGATGGGCTTCTGTTGTTGGCCGAAAGGCAAGTTATGGTCGAGAACAGAGGTACGGAGGGGGTGATTCCCAAAACCAGTTCTAAAAACATGTTTCCGAACCAAGCGCATGGACCCACAAAACCCCTCACCGTTGCAGGTTTCACACGACGGTTTGATGCTCTGTGCTCTTCGTTGCTCGAGATGTAGAGCCATACTTCCTAAGGAAGAATGTGCATGGCTAGCACATACTTCGCCATACTTTCATTCATTATACATGGTTCATTGCTCGAAACCAGCATATTTACCTAGGCTGCACTATATATCCAGGAAAGGTTTTTGTGAAGCTGATACATCCAATTTGTTTGTGTCTAAGTGTGGATTCGCTCCCCGGGGGTAGCCTGCTTCCAAGAAACAGTGCTCTTGCCCCCCTTCCCCACCCCCCGTTGTCGTGCACTGGTTTCCGCAGGGCAGACCCGACCTCAGTTGCAGCCCCCCACCCCACCCCACCCCCCGATCGCGAGCTGCCTCAAACGGTATTTTTGCTCCCCCCCCCCCCCCCCCCCGACAGGGTGATAACGCTACCCATAGCAACTACAACATATTACTGACTACCATGCTGGCGACCCGTGGGGCGTTTCTGCCGGTGACTTTCACTTTGGCCTGACCCTCAAGGGTCCACCACCAACCTCAGACCCCGGGTGGTGACGCCAACGACCTTTGATTCCCACCCACCCCCCTCCTGTTCTAGGCTCTTCAAATTTGGCTTATCCACCCACTCCGGGCAGTACTTAGGCTGCTGATTGGTATTGCTGTCGGGAAAGCGGTTATCGATAACTGCCACAGGGAGTTGTTTCCCAGGAAATGCCTTTACCCCCTGAAGCATTTAAAAAACCCGTGCCAAGCCCCATGGGGTAGGGCACTGCCTAGGGCCATAGCTGCCAAAGCCCTTAGCTCCCACCCCTCAGGGCCTGGGCCAGAGGTCGTGCAAGCTTTGTGGCTGTGTCCATATGCTGTGCCTGTTTCCATCATTAGGTCGATGCCTTTGGGTAGAGATCCAGATGTTTTGCTAAGGTCTCACCCCCGCCTCCACCTGGCAGCCAACAACTGGTCTGCATAACGGCGACTACTGCTACTATACTTGGTCAGGGCCACGCCTGACCGCCCTTCCTGGAGCCAAACAGGCTCATAGGGCATGAACCACAGACATGGGCCACTGAGCCAAATACAACAAGAGGGGAAGACAATCCAAAAATATCCAAAATCTACCTCATCCCCCACATCCCCCACATCTCCCTCATCCCCCACATCTCCCTCATCCCCACATCTCCCTCATATCTCACATCACCCCCATCCCCTCATTCTCCACATCTCCCTCATATCCCTCATCGCCCTCATTCTCCACATTTCCTCATCCCCCACATGTCCCTCATCTCCATCATCCCCCACATTTCCCTCATCCCCCACATCTCCCTCATCTCTCTCATCCCCCACATCTCCGACATCTCCCTCATCCCCCACACTTCCCTCATCCCCCACATCTCCCTCATCCCCCACATCTCCCACATCCCCCACATCTCCCTCATCCCCCACATCTCCCTCACCCCCCACATCTCCCTCATCCCCCACATCTCCCTCATCCCCCACATCTCCCTCCCCTACCAACACACTGCTTCCTTTCCTAGCCTGGGAATGGCTGAAACTTGGCTAGTTCCTGTACATTTGCTGCCTTTCCCAGCCCTAGGACCCAGGAACCTGGGCTAGGGTGCTTCCTAGGGTGGATGTAGCAGGAACCAAGCTAGTACCTTGTGTGAGAAACCGCCCAGGAACCAGCCTGGGAACGAGTCTGGCAGCTGGTACTGCTGTGTGCTGTGCTGTGTTATGACGTGTGATGGCACCATGGACGCTGATCATGGAAGTATGTTAGATGTTACTGAACACGGAGGGTTATTGCATGTAGCACATCAGGGTGCCACAGTGTCAGCCGCAAACTGCCACAGCAGGTTCCACGCCTTCAACAATGCAATCACTTATTAGAACTGATGTGGCAGTCCTGGAAGTATTGATGTAGGCAGCCTACACAACATGTCACCCTGTCCCTGACCCCTGCACCTGACAGGCGGTAGGGCCAACAAAATGCGCCTTGCACGCACACCTGCACGTGTAGTGGGCTATCACAGTGTGGCCCAGGCGTCCTGCAAGTCCCCAGCCACACGTGATCTGAGCTATGGGTATATAGCCTATTTCTGCTGCACCCCTGTAGGCTTCTGCCACTGATCATGTAGTGTGGCGCTCGGTCACTGATTGTTGGCAAGGCGGTGTGTGGGGGGGGGGGCAGGGGGCGGGGCATTCTGCAGGATTCTTGCCCTTCAACGTGTTCAGACCTTCACCAACATTCAAGTCTTCGACGAATTCAATCACACTGCCCTGGTGTCTTCACCCCTCTGGAACAAGGAACAGCCGCAGTGAAGAAGCTGGAGCTGGAGCTGGAGCTGGAGGTGGAGCTGGAGCTGGAGCTGGAGCTGCAGTGGGCAGAGCTGGTGTATACTGGCCAGCAGCAGCGCTCCCCGTCACTGCAGGGGGATTCTGGCTAACCACGGCTGAAAGGGTGAACAGCTCGTCAACCAGGGCCCTGAAAGACAGTCCAGCGGACAACCCGGAGCACAGAGAAGCAGCTGGATGCCGCCAAGCTGAGATGGTAGGTGCTCGCACTGTGCTGAGTACTGCATGCACAGCTGCCTATTCACCTTAGCAGCCATCTTCCATCCAGCATCTATAGCAAAAGTTTTCACACCATCTTACATTTCAGGTGGCACAGTCCACGTTTGGTGCTGAGCAGCTCTGAAACTACTTGGCAAGGCAGTGTCAGTAGCCAGCGTCCACCACTTCTATGAGCAGTTGCAGTCAGTGCTGAGTGCAGCACTGCGACTGTTGGTTCTGCATGCAAGGCCTGGGGTTGTGTGACGGTGTGCTAGCTGCAACTTTGCACTCACAAAAGGAGCTCGTGTGTTAACACCTTGTTGATGTTTTTGCAGCGCGACCAGCTTGTACATAACACAAATGCCGTGCCACATGCCTGATGCTTGCATGCTGCTCTTCACCCGTGCTATGGTGTTTTCTGTCTGCAGTTGCGCACTCTGCCAAGTCAACTGCCCTCAAGGACGCTGCACCCACCAAGCCCGTCCCATTGTCCAAGGAAGCACCTGCCAGGCCATCAGCTGCCCCAGCACAGATGCCCCAGCAGGTAATTACCTGCTTATGGGAACCCCAGCATGCTGCAGGCCGATCTGCAGCATCCTGCAGGTGATGCAGCCTCGCCACTCAACAGCGCAGCAGCGGCGGGTGGTTGACAACGACGGGCAGCTCCTGTCGATTGCGGAGATGGCGCATGTGCTGCTGGTGTGGGTTGCAGCGAGCCCATGATTGCAGCAAGCAGAAGGTGGTGGCTTCCAGCGCATGCGCTAAGGCTACGACCAAGGCACAGAAGGTGCACTGCCAATTGTACCTGAATCGTGGGCAGTAGGACCAGTCATTACACCCTGTTGGCCCTTGGCTTTTGACTGATAGTGGTGTGTTGTGATGTTGATTGCTTCAAACAGTGTTCATGCTGTGCTGGGCTGGCTGTCTGCTTGCAACTGCAGGTGCTGGTTGGCTACATTGTGCTTGCAGAAGTCAGGATGGAAGACCAGCAGCTGCAGTGGGATGCCGAAGTGCAATTGTGCCTCTCTGGCAACAAGCGGGGCAAGACAATTCTATGGGACAGAAGGCCACGTACACAAAGCAACAGCCCCCAGTGAAGCTGCCTGTGCACCATGCACACAGATGCAAATGCTGATCACCCATGCGCCGCTGATAGAGGGATTCCCTTTTGACTCATGTTGAACTTGCGTTGTATTGTGTCTGGATACACTCATACGTGGGGTTCACCAGTGCGAGCTGTGTGAGCTGTGTCATGTGCTGCTTCATGGTAAACTATGTTCTACGATGATTTACAGGCACAGATTTAGCCTGCACTTGTGCTAGGCAGCAGCTTGGATTGCCATGGCAAGCCCTAGGAACGGCCCAGGACTCCCAGAGCCTCCTCCATTTGAAACGGCCCCTACTAGTGCCCAGGAACTGCCCTACCAGCTGGTTACTAGCTTCCTAGAGCCAGGAACCAGTTCCAGGGCAGGCTCCAGTTCCTAGGCCCAAAACACAGGATCCTAGGTGCCAACCCCAGGAATCGAGTGAAAACTAGCAGAAAGGTGCCCTTTCCTAGTGGAAAAGGCTAGGAAGGCAGGGGCAGGGCTAGGAACCAGCTAACCTAGAAACTAGGCATCCCTAGCCTTTTTTGACCCTAGGAAAGGAACCAGTCTGTTCGTAGGGCTCATCCCCCACATCTCCCTCATCCCCCACATCTCCAACATCCCCCACTTTTCCTCATCCCCCACACCCCCCTCATCCCCCACATCTCCCTCATCTCCCACATCTCCCACATCCCCCACTTTTCCTCATCCCCCACACCCCCCTCATCCCCCACATCTCCCTCACTTCCCACATCTCTGCAGGTGTTGGGGCCAAAGAAGCCTTCATTTTCTCTAGCGTCTCAACAGCCGTCACAGAAGGCATGCAACAGGATAGCATCTGCTGCAGCACTGAAAGTTGTGACAACACCAGAGCTGGGTCGATACGACGTACTCGGCGGCTTTAACTCAAACGACAGACGTCAAGCAACAAACACAACACACATGCATGCAATCACTTGCAAGCTGTGCAGCACTCAACAGTGCAGCTTCCACACAGACAAAACACCCAACTAGTGACATATGCCTTGCAACCAGCACACGAACGTCCTGACCCAAGAATCAACACCACCAAACAAGTTGCACCAAAACCTACCCAATGCTAGCCACGGTGCCGATCAGGACGGTTCGGGCGGACCATGACAGATCCTACGCACAAGCTTGCGGTGGCTTATCAGATCTGATAAACCTGGCCTATGTGGGGTACGTGGAAGTTGAGTGTACTACAAAAGGACTGGCCCTCCTGGTGTACACCAGGAATTAGTCTAGTCCGTCTGGACGTTCGCGCAATCAAGTACCTTGGCGCATACTGGACTCCGCCTCCCCGCAGCCTAGGAGGCTCTGTGCACGTATAAGAGGACAAACCCCTTTGAAGTACTCCAAAACAGTACCCAGAACGTGCACGGAGTACAGGGCCAGGATTTATTGCTAGTTGCACAATCATTTGCGCGACCTTGTGAAAGTTGCACCAAAAACGATACTTCATTTGACAATCAAAGAGTCGTTTTGAAGCCCGTGGGGCAGCTGGGGTGGCCTCCATCAGCTGTGCTGGAAAACACCACCGTAATCACCCCAATAATAAGGCCACCTTAATTATAAGGCATGGTTCAATGCACACTGTGGTCCACCCTAATTGTAAGGCAGCACCTGGTCTGGGCTTCCAGGTCCACCCTAATTGTAAGGCAGGGAGGGCCTAGATCCTTCATGTTTGGCACTCGGAAGTGCGGGGTTTGCCAAGCTGCGCATATATACATGCTGACACGACGATTTCGAGGTATTTTCGGCATCTCCTGCGGCCATATCAAGCATCGTGACAGGGCGGGAATCGCTCCGAGGCACCCTAATATTAAGGCAATATCAGCCCAAAAACTTCCACCCACCCTATTATAAGGCTATAATTTGGGTTATCAGGCTTTTAGGGTGGCCTTATTATTTGAGTGATTACGGTAGTCAGTGATCTGCTGCTGCACCTTTAAGATGTGACGTCACGGGCACAGAAACGACGCCAAAATGATCCAAGACGACCAAGGATCATGATATATGAGAGCAGGAGCCCATGCAAAGCAGGACGGAGCTCCCTCCACGTGATGGTCCAAAGCAGTTGTGCCTGATGCTGCTCCTGCTGACCCTGCATGGGCTGCTGCGCGCCTGAATCGCAAACTATGATGATCAGAGAAAGTCCCCCTGTGCCTTGCGTACGTCAAATCGCCCATCTCCAACCACAACAGAACCACTGTGATGGGTGTTTCAGTACTAGTTGTGACGCCTGCAGGCCACAGCAGCTGCCCTGTGGGCCCTGATACGTTTCTTTGATCATCATAGAACATTATTGTTTTTTGGTGCAGTTGCACACAGCTGATGCAAATGATGATTGTGCACACGGTAATAACCAGATTTTGCCGGAATTCTGAGCCGCCCAAACCAAGGCAAAACATAGTCCACCAGACACCCCCTTCCACTCTGGCATTCTACCGTGATCACCCTAATAACATGTAGGCTGCGCCCAAACCGGCTATGCCCGTGAAGGAGGCAACAGAGTCGGGCTGGGTAACGGCATCGGGTATGAGTAGCCCTCGGGGTATTGTTGTGTGCGTTCAGGTTGATTTTGAGCAATTCATCCCTGGCAGATGTATCAGGGCCTGGCAGATGTATCTCAATGGGATAGCCCCCCCCCCCTTCTTCCCTAAGCCCTCGCAATTCAACCTCAGCGACCTGCTGCAACAGCATTTGCAACTGGTCAGCAGCAGACAGTGTGGCAGCACACCATGAGGGTGGGGGGGGATTGGCAGGGGAATCCCAGTGGGGTGGGCTTCACCCAGCCTTCTTCCCCCTGCCCTCGCAACTCTACCTCAGTGACCCAGTGCAGCAGCGCTCGCAACCTGCTGAGCAACACCGTCAGCCATCAGCCCCCCCCCCCCCCCCAAACATGGGAAAAGCCCGAGCGTGATCCAGGAAGGCCAGTGGAAGGGTATCTAAAAACACTTGTAGCAACTGTCATGTGTTTCTTTAACACCAGCAAATGCGTTGTCGAAATGTCGCGTGGACGGGAGGCTCACTGAAGGTGCAGCTGTCAGCCTGTCAAGAAGCGAAATCATCTTGGCAGATGTGTGCGCTTCCGTCTCAGGTTTTCAGGAAGATAATCGGTTTATGTCGCAAGACCAACGCGCTCCAAACGCGTGCCGGAAACGCCCGTTTTGGTGTGAGCAGCAACAAGGATCGCCAGTTCGATCGGTCCCTGCTGTCTGCATACTGGTTGCCTGGACTCCGCAACCTTCTGTTCCTGGTATCTGAGGGACCCTTTACATAACTGTAGTGACGGATGCTCCTGATATGGCATCTGCCGGTTGAGTCAACCCCGTACTGTACTGCCAAGCCATACGGCACCGGCAAGCATTGGTCGTGCCTGTGCACTTGCGCTTCAGTTTAATTACCTCACTTACATTCTTAACGGCACAGAAATATACTATGTTGGAATAAAGTGCCAAATTTCTGGGACGGCACTTGTGATGGGCCATTGCAGCCAATCGCGACCGAATCAGGGGAGCTTGGGGGTCCAAAGGCAGTAGAAGTTCCAAAAAACGACATGAGCTTTTCTGGTTCGATACGTCACAAAGTACCATCGCGATGTCAACAAAAGGGGGGGGGTTCGTGTTAGGGTCCCTGATCGTCACTATAGGAAGCCCTTCGGGCATAGCCATAAGGCACCCCAATGAACCTTATAACCCCAAGTATAGCCTTATATAAGGGTGAGTGGAGATCTCGCCTTTCGCCGATCTTGCCTTATAATTACCGTATCCACACTAAGTATTTCGACAGCAGAAGGCAGTTTAAGTAATGTTGACGAAATAATTCTGTGTATGGAGATTATGAGCAACAGGTTGACGAAACATTTCCGTGTTGTCAAAATTGACCGGTGTGGCCTAGGGCAGGGCAGCTGCCCTGCAGGTCAATTCAGTCCTGAAAAGCCGCAGTCCAGCCCATGTTGACTGTCCTAGGACTGGTTTATGCCTCTCACGTGCATAGCAGGTGCCTCAGTAGTGCCTTGTGAACGGCGAGATACGGTGACGGCAAAGGCAGCTGACGAGACTTTCCCGTGGACAGGAAATCGGGGCCCAGCGCTGACGCTATATAGTTTCTGAGTAGAGGAAACTATGGCCCATTTTATCAGCTGTTGTCGACAATCAAACAAACGAAAAACTTATTCTGGATACGGTAGGGTGCCGTGAAGCCATTCCCGCCCTGTCCCGATGCGTGTTATGGTCGCAGGATATGCCGAAATTGCCTTATGAGCTATGTTATATGCGCTGCTTGACAGATACCGCAGTCCTGAGTGCTAAACACGAGGGATGTAGGCCCTGGAAGCCCAGGCCAGGTGTTGCCTTACAGTTGGGGTGGACCACAATGTGCACTGACTCATGCCTTATAATTAGGGTGCCTTATGAGGTGACACATATGTAATTGCAGGGGGTGCCAAAAGCAGCTCCCCAGCTGAGTATACAGCCGGGATGGACCACAGCACCATTTGTATGCAAACAATACATATCTAGGTTACTCCTCCTGTGCGGTGTGGGCTTGGCAGCCCCTGCATGCTCTACACAAGGGTCGCCAGCCATCTGCTGCTGTCTAGCTGTCAACTGGGTGTAGCGGACATGTGTCGCCCTCTGCAAGCCAGAATCACGCCTTCACATTGTGGTTATACGTATCTGATGCTTATGAGGGTGATTACGGTACCAGACACCCCCCTGCCCTCTGCCCTCTGTCCACCAGACACCCCCCTGCCCTCTGCCCTCTGGCATTCTACCCACTTTGGGCCATTCCACCCACTCCAGGTCACTCTTGCAGTTTTGCTGGAACAACTTCCAAGTCCACCAGACACCCCCCTGCCCCCTGCACTCTGGCATTCTACCCACTCTGGGCCATTCCACCCACTCCAAGTCACTCTGGCTGTTTTGCTGGAGAGTTTTATAACTCCACGAGCCCTACCCCCCCCCCCCCTGCATTCTGGCCCAGGAATGATTCCACCCACTCAGAGCCATTCCACCCACTCTGGGCCATTCTGGCAGTCCACCAGCCGCTCAGTAGTGTATCCTTCAGTGTGAGCCCAGTGTTGTTGTGAACAAACCAGCAAGCGGAGCCAAGCCAGAAACCCTACTCCTGCCACCATAACCATAAGTCCTACACAAAACCCTGATACCCTGACATGGGCACCCTCAAAAACACATTGCCATGGCATCACACCAGCATGCATGCCCATATGGGCATCCGCTGCATGTAGTCCTGCTGTTGCCACTAGCTCGTCTCGAGACTGACCACCGGTGATGAACTGTCGAGCAGCTGCCGTCTTCACAAAGGCAAACTTTTCGGCCCCCTTCTTCCGCCGGTGAAGGGGGTCCAAAAGCTGACACGTTCATATCAGCTGTCAGTTAGCTCCGGGGACCAAACGCCAGCATGCTGGGCTCCCCTACATCACTGCATGGCTGACATTCCCAGGACCCCCACGAGGAGCGCGTCCATAGTCCCTGCGCTCCACCATGTGCAAATACCACAGGTACAAGCAGCCACTGTACAGTCAACTTGCAAACTTGCTGCTCACTGGTCAGTGCCAGGGGTAGTAAGGGGTACAAAGGGTACCACTTACTATCCCTGGGCAATGCTGTTCCCTGCAGCAAATCTATTTGCCATCAAACCATCTGGTTTCTTTTCTGGTGGTGTCTTAAACCACAAGTCAGACGTACCTACTAGGGCCTACGTTGACCTACGCACAGCCTATGATTCCATCTCCTGGCTGCGCTTTGGCGTGTGCTGTGTGCTTATCGTGCCACACTTGGCTCGGAGCCTAGGGCTGTCAAGCGGCTGGCTAAGCTGCACCGGGCAGGTACAAAGGTTGCGGTCAAGCTGGCCGTTGAGCGGTCGTTTGACATTGAGGGTCCACCACAAACCTGAGAGTTTTTAGGCTGCTGATAGGTACTGGTGTCTTTCAAGCTGACGAGCCGCTGACCCCCCCCCCCACCCACACACACATATTGGTCTTAGGTTTGTGGTGGACCCCTTGGCCATGGTGCGTGACAGGTAGCTCAACATCCTCTTTGATTGTGTTGAGCCAAGCTGTTGGCGGCAGAGTGCCTGAGGGCATGCGGCTGGCCTGCAGGGCTGAGGGAGAGGTACTCTTTTGGCATGCCAGGGCTGGTGAGCTTAGCACCATGTTGACGAAAGCTGCTCTCCTGTATGCGGATTACCTGGTGCTTATGAGCTGTGACAGGTGTGAGATACAGCTAATCGTCAAGGTGTTTGACTCTGGTTGCAGCAGCATGGGTAGGTGTGCCAATGCGGCCAAGATCGATCTCATTGCTGCATGCCTCGATGGTCAACCACTAGAGCATGTGCAGTTGTCAGGTGATGAGGCGCGCTATGTGCCAGGTACCATGGTACCTGGCCAGGTACTCCAGACCCACCAGAATCACCAGACATGCCTATGCAATGCTTCACATCACCATTCAGTGGTTGTACTGCTCTTGCCACACGCATATGGTAAAGCTGAGCCTTTCAGCCAGTGCGCTGCCTACTGGGCTGTCGGGCAGCTCATCACCATCAAAGCCTGGCAAGACAAAGTCATCATCATCATGTTACACGTTTTCCAGCAGGGTCATTGCGCTAAATCATGCTTAGCAACAAATCTACCTAGGTGCCTAAAACAGCACCACCCGACAAAACATGGGAAAGCTTTGCAACTCCCCACTGTCTGGGCCGGTTGTGGCCGCTCAACAGCAAATGCATCAACAAAAACACGAGACTGACTGCCATGCAGGCGACCCAACCACACATAAACTGTTTAAAGGATCAAGTCCAGAGATGGGCAGGTTGTATTGCACTGTCAGACTCATTGGCATTGATGCCATGCACCTATGCCCAACACAACAGGCAACAAAATGTTGCTGCCCCACACCTACTGCTGCGCGGATTCATTGTTGAAACTACTAGTAGTGCGGGAGGAATCCAGGGGACCCTGTGGTCAGTAGGTCACTCTGGTGCACCAAAGCAACAAAGTGCGTAGCCGGGTGAGCACAGCTCTTGCCCCCCTACAGTAGCTGTGCCAGGTCACTGCAACAGCAACTGTGCAACCACATGGTGAGACCCGCCCAGAAAAACGTCCATGTGGCATCCTATGTCTGTGATGTGGGATTGAAGCGGGCGACCCTGTGAGCATTCTGGCGGACAGCTCGATCAAAGCCACAGCACTCTCTTGCACAACCGCTGCTGCTGCTCTCTGACTGTTCACGCAGCACCTGCTGCTCCTTCTTCGCCACCTGACAAAGTCATGCTGGTTGCAAACAATTGGATTGATCCAAGGATATTGACAAGCCCAGCGGCAGCAACCAGCACCCAAGTCCATGCAGCAACCCAGGAGCTGCCTACTTGCAGCACTCACGAGGGTACCCTTCACATCAGCAGTCTGTGGGGGGGCCAAGGGGGCTACCAATACCAGCAACACCCAGAGCACCCAGAGCACCAGCAGCCAGGAGCTGTCTACATGCAGCACTCAGGAGGGAACCCTGCACAGCAGCAGTATGTGGCGGACCAGGGGGGTTCTGGCTACTAAAACCAGCAACACGCAACAGCACCAGCAGCAGCAGCCAGGAGCTGCCTAAATGCAGCACTCAGGAGGGCACCCTACAGAGAAGCAGTATATGGCGGGCCAAGGGGGTTATGCATACCAACACCAGCAGCACCCAGAGCACCAGCAGCCAAGAGCTGTCTACTTGCAGCACTCAGGAGGGTACCCTCACAGCAGCAGTATGTGGCGCAGCCACAAGGGACGGTCCAAGCTGCTGGCAGGAGAGTCGGGTCTGGTCAAAATGTCTAGTGTGCCTGGCTGGTAATGTGGTCTATCTGCTGTGTCTGGCATGGCTGGTGTGGCCTATCTTGCAGTCTAGTGCACCTGGTATTTCTGGTGACTCTGGCCTATGTGGTTGTCTGGTGTAGCTGGTCTATCTGGTGTGTCTGGCGTATTCGGTGTGTCTGGCCTATGTGCTACTCTTGGTTATTTGGCAACGCTTGCTTTTCTGTTGGGTTCTTGAGAGCTTCTGTAGTGCAATTCCATGGTCCTTCCCTTCTCTAAAATTCTTGGATTATCATTTTGGAGTGGTAAATGTTTTGAACATATAATATATGATGTGGCCATCGGTTTATGACACCATCAGTCTTGAGTGTGGTGTATCTGATTTGTCTGGTGTAACTGTTCTATGTGGTGTGTCCGGCCTATCCAGTCATCTGTCGCCACCAGAGCAGAAGCTCTGCCTCATCAGTGAGAGAGAGAGAGATGACGCGGAGTGCCAGGCACACCGCGTTGTTTTAGGGGGAGAACGTGTGTGACTGCTCTGCAGTCGCCACGTCCCCACCATGCCCCCAGGTGCAAGAGACACCCTAGGGGTCAAGGGGGTTGTTTAAGCTTTCTTCTCTTCCTGTGTGAGGTTTCGTTTTGGAGGTGCACTGCATTTTTCCGTTTGCTCCATGTTGATCTGGCGTATGTTTGTGCATTTCTGATGGCTGCATGTCTTGTGTTCCATATTTCTTCCACATGTCTACCTGCCAGGTGGTGCAGTCTTCTCAGCAGTCTAGGCAATGCTGGTCCTACAATTCCCAGTCCTTTCAGCTTTTCTTCTGTGTTTTTATATATGCAGCCGGACACTCCTAGCATAATTGTGGTGAGTTTTACTTCCGCTTTGGGGTCGAATATCTGTAATGCTGTCATCAGACGGTCGTGCTGACGTTCTGCTCGTGTTTCCTGCTGAGACGGGTCTGTATCTCTGCAATACTTGATCTCTAGCAGCTCGTAACTCCTGGCGTGGTTCTCTGTCCGCACGAGCATGGCGTCTGGTTTGCAGTGCGCGCTGATTCGGCGCTTCATCCCTACGGGCATATCTTTCGGGAGGGCGGCGAGAGGGATTCTGCTTTTGCTTTTCATGATCGCGCATCTTCTGCTCAAACCTACATCGCTCATAGCCAGTTCCTTTGCTCTATCTCCGTCGTTGATCGCCTGTACTATCAGGGAGCCCGCGTCGTTGTGCCTCTTGGTGACCGCCCCGGACAGCGCCGGGCAAGCACTCAATGCGTGGTGTCCGCCATCCTGTTGGCCACAGAGTGGGCAGCTGTCGGTGCTGCTTAGCTTGTATCTATTTAGCAGTTTGTTGGTTGGCAGCAGGCCCCATCTGTACTGAAGAATGAATTTGCGTCTTCTGTGCTGGACTTCGTTGTTGTTCATGAAAAGGTGGCTGTATTTTGGGTGTACGTTTTTGGCTTGGTCGGCCCACGCGCTGTAGTACACAGTGGACGTGTTTGCACTACCCAGTGCGCAGTCCTGCTTTGCTTTGTTTTTCAGAGTTTCTGCCAAATTCGCAATGGGGGTGTGTTCGCGCCTGGTATCCGTCTTGGTGACAACCTCTTCAATGGAGTACGGCCAGAAGTAGGTTTCTCTTGCATTACTCTGTATTTTAGAAGTGATGGTTGGTTCTTGTTTTTCTTTGGCCACTTGCACTGCCATGTGATCCGCCATCTCGTTACCATATACACATATATGGCTTGTGACTTTCCAAAGGTGTAAGGTTGCTTGCGACTGTCGCAGCCGTTGCACTATGTCTGTCAGCAAGCTATGATGCCGGTGCTCTCGCATATCTTGTGGGTTGGTTATCATCTTGTGTATTTGATACATGGACGTCTGGCTGTCTGTGGCTATGTGGATCTCTTCCTTTGGGCCAGGTTTAGCCAGTACATAGGCTTCCCTTATACCCACTAGTTCTGCCCGTGTGATGGTATTGACGTTGGGCAAGTACCTCTCGTTTTGCGCTGCGCAGGAGCCTCCTGTGATGGTGCAGTTGGTTGTGTGAGCGCGGGCTTCGCTGGCATGGTTATCTGCCGGTTTGTAAATAGCTGCCGCTATGCTGACCCCTTTGCCTTCTATCTTGATGGCGCTGCCATCAGTGTAGTAGAAGTCTCTCCAGTCAAAGCGTAGAGGTGGGGGTGTGTTGGTTTCTTGTGGAGAGCATTTTGAGAGGTCTGGTGCTTGCCATCCCTCTTGTGGGTCTGGTGCTGGGGCTGCCCAAGTTGAGTTTTTGAAGGCTTTGGTGCGTGGAAGGCGCCTTTGCGTCCAGATTTGCTCTGGCGACCAGTCATTTGGATGGCATTGTATGCGCACTACGTGCTTGCTAGTTGCTCGTTGTCCCTTCAGGTGGGCAGTGCAAAGACGTGACATACGGTACAGCCAGCTATGGTCATATGTGTGCTTGGGTTCAAGAGATGCGTACCCTTCAGTATTACCGACGCTTACGATGTGCAGCCCCCATTTGGAGGGAGTCTGTTTTTGGAAGGGGGATGTGCCGGGGGCATCCCTGTGCATGGCCGTGTGTGGGATGGTCAACAGCCCGCGGCACCAGCCTTTGTACCTCTGCAGTGTAGAGCTGTATGGGTTGCCCTTGTCTCCGTTTAATGGGAGCGCTAGGACAGTGAGGGTGGGGGTCCGTGTATGTTGGGCGCTTTGCAAGGCCCATGCAAGGGCTCTTTGGGCTTGCTTTGTATCGCATGGTGGAGTCGCAAGTGACAGCCCTGTCCACCTGACAGAGAGGCTGTCGTAGCTGGCTCCGAAGGCTGCATCTTCAGCATGCTCGGTCCAGAAGTGATGGGTGGTGGGGTGCACTGTGAAGGGCGTCGTCATGCGTTCAGTGGCGCCTTGGAATGTGTTCAGGATGATGGCTTTCAGGTTCGGTGAGATCGTGTTGTCTATATTTTGTTGTTTGTTGTTCTTTTTGCCATAAATGCTGTATCTGGTGCACAATTTTGCGATTTCGTTTTCTGTTGAATCTTGTGGTGAGTTCTGTTGGTGGCGCTGAAACAGGTGACGGAGAGTCTGCGGTGTAAGCATGCCACAGCACGTGCCATCCGGCTGGTACACACATGCCGCCGTGACCGTGGTTAGTGTAGGCTCCTCTTTTGGGGGGCTTGGCAGACTGATCCCCTCCACTGTCCTTATTGCAATTGTGCTCTTGCCTTGGGGGTGGATGTCCACGTGTGGATTGATGGGCGCCGGGTGAATGTGAATTTGCTTCCGGATGTTGTCTCCTAGTGTCACGTCATAGAGGCGTTCACTCGCTCGTTGTTGGTTGCTCTGCGCTGTCGCTCGGCACTCCGAGTCTGGCAGGACGTACTTCGCGGGGCATGGTACTGGCACCCAGCAGGATGTCCAGTGCTTGAATTGCTTCTTCTGTGCCGTTTGCCCTTACTGTTTCAGCTGGTTCTGGGCAGGGTTTGATGCTGACTTTGAACAGTGTCAGCTTGTCCTTGTCTACTGCAGACAGCTCACCTGCTTGGCATTCCCAGCACTTGCCATTGGTGTACTGATTGTTTCGTCGCGTAAGCGGACCGTGGCCTGTGCAGGTTGTGTGGCAGACCCGATTACATGATGTACATTGCAGGATATCCTGGTCATACTTTTCTGTCGGCTCATAGTGTAGGGGGGTGATGTCTGTCCAGCAGCATTCACATGGCCGTGTCAAGTTTAGCAGTGCTTTGTCGGCAAATGTGGCTGGGGTGGCAGTCTGAATCTCGTAGCCCATGATGGTTTGCAGCTCTGCCGCCCAGCCCGGCATTATGGCTTCTTTCCACTTTACTATCACTTGCTCCTGAGTTTCGCCTTGTTGACGGCGCCGTTTGCCTTTGCCTATGTGCTTTGTTGCCTAGGCCAATCCCTCTACTGAGACAATCTCATCCGTTGAGGGGTCCATGTATGTGGTGTATAGCTTGAGGGCTGCATCGGGTGTGGGTTTCATGGCCTTGAATGCAGCGTAACCTGTCTGTGCTTTGGGGGTTCTGCTGGGATAGGTTTGTCCACCGTGGCGAATATTGGCTGTTTTGTGGGTCCGTGCCTGGGTTAGTTTGTTTCTGTACGTGTCCAGGGTGTCCCGCATTTGTAGGAGTGGGGTAAGGGACTGGACCTTGTAGTTTGATAGTAGTTCCAGAGGTGTGCGTGGCTTGCTTGTGGGGTTGGTTGGCCATCTTACCTTGAGAGTTTGGAGCACCTGTGGGTGGAGTGGAACTGGTGTTGCAGGTGTCTGGGGTGTTGCTGTTTGTTCACCGGTGGCAAGAGTGTGGGCTAGTCGCCCCCAAGCTCTTTGATGTTTTGTTTTGACAAGGCGGCTGCTCACCAGCCTTCGTAGGTGGGAGGGTGGAAGGACGTGTGTCCTGTTTGGAGACAGTAGTTGTTCTATCCTGTTTACTCAGATGTGTTGTAAGAGGTATATGTCTCGTATGAGTTGGGTGTCTAGGCTGTCTGGTACCGCTGCTGCAATCGCCTGTGGTATGTTGGTGAGTTGAGAGGGGATGTGGTACTCTTTGGCGCCCCGTTGCAGAGTCTGTCCCACCTTTTCAAAGGATATCAATTGCCGCACTCGCAGGCTATGATTGAGCAGGTGTGGAAGGTGCTGTGTCATGACTACATCCACTCCTTGTAGTTGCATATCAAGCATTGCTTGTGTTATGACCCCTAATGCACCCGGCGCATTTAAAGAGCGGGTCAGTCTCTGGATGTTGCACACCGTTTGTTCTGTCTCCAAGGAGTGACATCCTAGGCCACCTTGACTTTTGCTGAGGTGGGCCGCTGCTGACGACATGTGTACAGGCAGGCGGTAGGCTTGTTTGGTGGCACGTGTGAGCAGTGAGTCGAGGCTCTTGATCTCTGCTCGGGTGTAAGGGCTGGCAACAAGTGGGTAGGCTATGGATGTGCGGAGTGATGTTTCTATGATGCGTTGTTTTTGTCCTGTGGTCAGGGGGCTGCTCTTCAGGTGTTGAACACGAGAGCGGATGTCCTTCAGAGTGGCTGCAAGTTGCGGCTTGTAGTTGAGGTCGACTGTGAGGAGGACGCCTAGGTGCTTGAAGGGAGAGGTGGGTGGCAGGAAGGTGACGCTCTGGGTGTCTGCGCCGGGGGCTCGAAGGCTGCATGGTTCAGGGGCTAGCCTAATTGCACCCAACATGGTTCTTAATCGTTCCTCATCATATGGGTGTGTAGGCAAGCTGCCATGTAGAGCTCCAGTGATCTGGCTTTTGGTTGCATTGACCTGCAGCTTACCCCACTCTGCATATGCTGCTAGCTTTTGGGCTTGGTGTTTCATGTTGGCTAGTCCTTGTTTACCTCCAGTGATTACGTTCAAATCGTCAGCATAGGTGTTGTCAGTCATCTGGTGTTGGTCCTGAAGTTTGGGGTCGTGCGCCAATGCCCCAAACTTGTAGCCCTTGTTGCCTGCCCTTAGCCACCTCAGCAGTGGTTCCATATACAGTATGAAAAGGAATGGAGAGAGGCTGTCACCTTGAATGGTGCCCCGCCCAAAATCAAGTGGGTCTAGGTCTCCATGGGGGGTCCGCACCACTGTGCGTGCGTTGGTGTAGAGGTCTTTGACAGTTTCTATGGCATCGGTTGGGAACCCCAGGTCATACAGTATCATGAGCAGCTTCCTGTGTGAGATGGTGTCAAATGCTTCTGTCATGTCAGTGAACAGCAAGAAAATGTCTTGCTTTGTGAGCAGTGTGTCTTCCATGGCCATGATCATCATCTCAATCTGTTTGGGCCGTAGCCCGTTTGTTCCTGAAACCCCCTTGCGACGCTGTGAGGAAGCCTGATCTTTCAGCTCTGTCCGTCATCGCCATTGTTATCATCTTGGTCCACAGCTTGTACATTGTGTTTTCCAGTCCTATGCGTCTGTAGTACTTAAGTTCTAGTGGCGTGCCCTTGTTCTTGTATAGCAATATTGTAGTGGATTCTTTCCAGGAGTCAGGGGTCAGCCCTGTTGTCCACATGATCTTCACCATGTTGTGGAGTGTTCTATGGGCAGTGGGCGGGAGGGTGCGTAAAATTTCGTTCGGAATGCCGTCCGGCCCCGGGCATGTTCCCAAGCGCAAGGCAGCGAGGCATCTGTGGAAGGCAAATTCATCGTCAATCAGGTCGTACATCCATGTCCTGTCGTGCAGTTCGGGTTGCGACATCATCCCATTGTATGCGGCAAACCCCGGGGTGTCGAAGGGGTACGCCCTATTAACGTGGGGAAGGTACTCCATGGGGGTATTCAAGTCGTCTGGGTTTGCTATTTTGCGTGAGTAGTAGTCTGTCATCTCCGCTTTGATCGTCTGCGCGTCCGTGGTCACTGCGCCAGTCGCGGTTTTCAATGCCCGCAGGGCAAGGCGGGGAGTGGGCTGGTGGCGTCCTGTGGCGATTCTATTGCCTATTTTTTGGCGCTTTTCGGCCAGTTCTTGGCTTTGTTTGGCTGCTTGCTGGGCCCACAGTCGAGGGTGCTCATCATCAATGGCGTTGAGCTTGTGCTTCAGTGTGGTGTACGCAGCTCTCAATGTAGCGAGCGCGGGTTCCCCTTGGTGGCGTTGAGCCCTTTCATGCACAGCTTCTTGCAGCAACGGCTGTTCGAACTCATCAGGCAGATGCATGTCTTCAGCTGTGGCGGTCCTTATCATCCTGAGTTGTGTTGAGGCTTCTTTTTTGGCCGCGATGATACTCTTGCGTTGTTTGGCGATCGTTCGCGGGCAGTGGTGGCCACGGGTTGCAGCTGGGTCTATTGTGATGGTAGCGCATGTGGTGAGGGCTATAGAGTGTGATTGTTCGAGCGCATCTGTGATCTGCTTGCCAAGGGCATTCACAACATCCCTTGTTTGGGTTTGGTCTATGTGGGTCAGTGGCTGCGGCTTTGTGGCGTTAGGGCAAGATGTTTCTACTTCATTCCAATGCGGCCTGACCTGTGTCTTGACAATGCGGTCAGTGTTGCCCGCCAGGTCACCCCAGAGTTGTGCTTGTGTGCTGGCAAGCGCGTGGCGTAAGGCTCTTGTGTCTGTGGGGGCCATTGGTGTTTTGAGTTTCGCAACGGGATGTGTTGCTGTGGTGGGGGTCAGGGGTGGCAGGACCCCTAGTTGCATGTATTGTATCTTGGCAATCAGTACATCGTGGTCAAGGTTTGTGCCAGCCATACTTTGTGTTTCAGTTTGTGTGTGCAGCAGAGGTTTCAAACTGAGTATGTCATCCAGGCGACTGTAGGGGGTGTTATCAGCTCCCTTTCTGTAGGTGAGGCTCCTTGCTGTGCCCTGAACAGGGGCGTCGAGCGCAATCAGGCCGTTGGCTGCTATGAAATCTCAGTGGAGGGTGTCTGCAGGAGTCTTGCCGCTGACTCTGTCTTCTTGGTGCACGACGGCGTTGAAATCTCCAGCTATCAGCATTTGGTCTTGGTTTGTCCGGGCATCAGTGATAAGTTGGGAGACGTGTTTGTATAACTCCTTTCGGGTTGGCATTTGGTGTGGGCAGTACACATTGCCACCAAGTGCACAGGCGTAGAGTTGGGTCGCCTCAGGCTTGCATGTATCAGGAAGCCGTTCAATTCAGCGGGGGAGGATAGTACCTCCAGCTCCCCTAACTCTGTAAGTGTCTTTGATACGGCAATCAAGACCCCTGCTTTGCTTGCATTGGGGTGTGTTGTGTGCTTTACAGTGTAGCCTGTGAACAGCCGGTGCAGCCATTGCTTTTGCGGCTGGCTTTTCAATTTGGTCTCTGTTACTATCAGAATGTCCGGAGGCTGTGGTGTGCTCAGTATGGTCTGCAGGTCGACCACATGTGATCGCAGGCCTCTGGCATTTACTGTTGCTAGCGTCATTGTTTGGAGAGTGTCACACCCTGTCCAAGGGTGTGAGTCATTTGCTGCCGTGTGTATCTGCGGCTCTGGGTGGAGGGGTCTGTCAGTTGATGGTGGGGGCTGGATTGTGCTGTCCTGGGCGGGGGGTGTGGTGGTATGACTGTCTGGCATGGAGGCCTGATAGTATTGTGTGATCTTGGGCTGTGTGCGCTGGAGTGTATTGCTGGCATGGTGTCTACGTGCCGTGTGGGAGCCTTTGGGCCCTGTGGGCTGTGCTGGCTGTCGGCGGGTTTTTCTTGGTTTGATGGCTTTTGCGAGGGTCTCTTTAAGTTGAGTGTGGTGGCACTGAGCAGTTTGCTGGCCGGGCGTACACCTCGTGAGGGGTGCGCCTTGTTGTGGGGGGATGGGGGCAGCAGTGCGTCCTTCTGCGTACCTTTCCATTATGCTGCGGGTTTGGTCTGTTGTCACTTGTAGTTGGGGCCCATACACTAGAGGGTACAGGTTGAATGGCACGCCAGCAAGAGCATCTTGGCCCTGTGCTCGCTGGCTGTTCGGTGGTGTGCGAATAGTGCCAGCATTTGTGTAGGCGTCAATGGCCACAAGGCAGTAGATTTGAACTCCTGTCAGCTCTTGCCAGTCTGTATCCGTCATACGCTTACAACAGCCCCCTGTGTTGCGGTGTATGATGCTGTCCAGATTATACCAGTTGTGGTTTATCGGGCTTTGCGCTATGGTGTAGTAGTGGCCTTCAAACATGGTTTCATCAAGCACGAGAAATTGTGTACATCCTTGGGGGAGCTCTGCAAGGGTTGTAGCTTGAGTGGGGAGTGCTTCGTCTGCAGTGGGTTCTGGCTGCACCAGAACACATTTAAGCATGGCGTGGTGGGAAGTGTGCTCGTACAGCCAGTGGTTTAAGGATTCAACGTGATAGAGGCCCCGGCTTGTGTAGAAGGGCAGGTCTGCGTCTGCTGCGTCCCACCCTCTGGCGGGTATTTTGGTCCTGTGGAGGTAGCCTGAGATGTATGCAGGGCCCCGCACTGCCTGTCTTCCCAGCATGGAGTTGAGGGCGTGGGCTCCGCAATGAAGCTCCGCTTGGTCTTCAGCATATAAGCCTACTGCTTGTGGGCAAACATGCAGGTCTGGCTGGGGTGTGACTGGAGTGTGGCTGGATGCACCTCCGCCCACAGCACAGGCCCTGTGTGTTTGTTGTGCGGTGCTTTCTTCTGTGGTTGTGCTGGTGCTGTTGGTTGAGGAACTGCCTGTTCTGGGATCCGCTGCCATTGCCACTGGCAGTCTGGGACAGTAAGTGACTGTGTCCTTAGGCACTGCTTTGTTGGGGTCTTGACTGTAAAATCCATTTGGAATTATTTTGTTACGGATATAAGGGTAGTCTTGCATGGGAATTGCTTCTGCAATGTGTCTGACAGTGTGTTGATGTTTTGGTTGCTGCAAGTATTTCAGCTGCCTGTCATAGTATTTATGTTTCCTGTAGTTCGCTAGCCGAGCGTAATATGGTTGTTTCTCAAAGCTCAGTCGGTACAGCTGTTCCAGCATATTGACTGCTCGATCAAGTTTGCCTATCGCGGCCCCTGTTCGGATGGAGCTAGCGGTTGAGCGCGTACTGTGTCGGTGTTGTTTGGGTATTGTTTTGTTTTGCATTGGCCTATCATCTTACCGTGCTGCCACAGCAGCATCACCAGCAGGGGTAGGGTCCAGGGCATTGTAAGCAGCAAGAAGTTGGGTTGTGTTGGGAGATCGGTAGTTGTGTGGCGGTGTAGGCCAAAGCTACTCATTAAGGGGATTGTGGGACTGCCACAGCGTGCTGAGCCCTGCACGACTGGTGCGGCACTGCTGTTATGCCAGTCTGGTATGAAGGCAGGATGTGTTGTGCTCAGTCTGGTTTGTTGTGCACTTGATTCATCCTGTTTGCAGCCGTGACTTTGAACTGTTGTGCTTGGCAGTGCTGTCTTGTTTGCTTTCGTCTGCTCGCTGTTCTGGTCCTGTTGTTCTTGCTCCCTTGCGTACCTGTCTGCGGCCACTGCAGTGAGTGGTGCAGAGCCACAGTATGTCTCGTCCCATTTGCTGCAACGTAGAGGGCTCAAAGCATCCCACCTGGACTCAGCTAGCACATGAGTGCGTGTTGCAGCCTGCACCCTCTGGCTATGGATTACAGCAGTTTCCCACCCCAAATGCTCCGTCTGCTGTTGTTCAGTCGCATCATCTGTCTGCCTGTCGATACTGTAATCAGCAGCACACCTCACTGCTTCTGCCCGTCCCCGCTTTTCAGCGGAGGCTGCTGGCCTCGCTATTGGTAGGACAGTCCACCCACTTGCCTTCAGGGTCCTGCTCAGTGCCTCTGCATACTGCTGGGTTGCCCAAAGCTGCATGTTCTGCGTGCTACCTGTCCTTCGCCTGCCGCACCCTGTGCCTCCGGCTTGTTCCATTGCCGGCAGCCTGACATTCAGCCCTGTGTGCCGGCACAGACATTGGGCAGGTGGTGGGAGCGTTGTGGCAGCGGCTGTCAGTGTCTCATTCTTGGCATGTGAGGAGGGGGTGTGGCTCAGAATATTGCTGCATGCCCAAGGTACAGATGATATGTGCTGGCATGAGGCTGTGCACACTGTGTGGATGTTGTTCCGTGTACTGAAAGGCACATTTGACGGGTGTGTGTGTTGCGCCAGGCTGCCGCGGGCTTTGCCGGGCGGCCTTCCTGACGTCATGCTTGAGTGGGCAGTTTGCAAAGGGGTGGGGTGCGGCACAGCACAGGTGTGCGTTGGTGGTAAGATGATGGGGCGTGGGTGGAAAGGTGTGGTGAGGGGCAGCTCCTTGTACCTGCAGGTTGGGTGGGTGGTGGTGGGTTCAAGTGTCGGGGTGTGTGTGTGTGCCATGCGTGAGTAATGGGGGGGCTGTTTGGTTGGCGGGGAGGTGACAACAAGGGTTGGGTGCGGCTGGGGAGTTCTGGCCGATGGGTGGGGGGTGGTTGCTGCGGGAAGCTGGCCCTTCTTGGTGCCCTTGGGTGTGTCTGCCCTCCCACAACCCACCAGGTGCATGGCCTCCACCTGCGCGCGCGCCACTGCTGTGGCGTCCTCGCCCTCCTCGCTGTGGTTGGGCTCAGCGGCGGCTGCTGTGTCCATGGCAGCTGCTGTGGACACCTCCATGGGGGCTGGGGCTCATTGTGGGTGCTGGGGCGGCTGCTGCATCGGCCAGCCCGGCGATTTGTCTGGTGTAACTGTTCTATGTGGTGTGTCAGGCAGCTGACGAGACTTTCCCGTGGACAGGAAATCGGGGCCCAGCGCTGACGCTATATAGTTTCTGAGTAGAGGAAACTATGGCCCATTTTATCAGCTGTTGTCGACAATCAAACAAACGAAAAACTTATTCTGGATACGGTAGGGTGCCGTGAAGCCATTCCCGCCCTGTCCCGATGCGTGTTATGGTCGCAGGATATGCCGAAATTGCCTTATGAGCTATGTTATATGCGCTGCTTGACAGATACCGCAGTCCTGAGTGCTAAACACGAGGGATGTAGGCCCTGGAAGCCCAGGCCAGGTGTTGCCTTACAGTTGGGGTGGACCACAATGTGCACTGACTCATGCCTTATAATTAGGGTGCCTTATGAGGTGACACATATGTAATTGCAGGGGGTGCCAAAAGCAGCTCCCCAGCTGAGTATACAGCCGGGATGGACCACAGCACCATTTGTATGCAAACAATACATATCTAGGTTACTCCTCCTGTGCGGTGTGGGCTTGGCAGCCCCTGCATGCTCTACACAAGGGTCGCCAGCCATCTGCTGCTGTCTAGCTGTCAACTGGGTGTAGCGGACATGTGTCGCCCTCTGCAAGCCAGAATCACGCCTTCACATTGTGGTTATACGTATCTGATGCTTATGAGGGTGATTACGGTACCAGACACCCCCCTGCCCTCTGCCCTCTGTCCACCAGACACCCCCCTGCCCTCTGCCCTCTGGCATTCTACCCACTTTGGGCCATTCCACCCACTCCAGGTCACTCTTGCAGTTTTGCTGGAACAACTTCCAAGTCCACCAGACACCCCCCTGCCCCCTGCACTCTGGCATTCTACCCACTCTGGGCCATTCCACCCACTCCAAGTCACTCTGGCTGTTTTGCTGGAGAGTTTTATAACTCCACGAGCCCTACCCCCCCCCCCCTGCATTCTGGCCCAGGAATGATTCCACCCACTCAGAGCCATTCCACCCACTCTGGGCCATTCTGGCAGTCCACCAGCCGCTCAGTAGTGTATCCTTCAGTGTGAGCCCAGTGTTGTTGTGAACAAACCAGCAAGCGGAGCCAAGCCAGAAACCCTACTCCTGCCACCATAACCATAAGTCCTACACAAAACCCTGATACCCTGACATGGGCACCCTCAAAAACACATTGCCATGGCATCACACCAGCATGCATGCCCATATGGGCATCCGCTGCATGTAGTCCTGCTGTTGCCACTAGCTCGTCTCGAGACTGACCACCGGTGATGAACTGTCGAGCAGCTGCCGTCTTCACAAAGGCAAACTTTTCGGCCCCCTTCTTCCGCCGGTGAAGGGGGTCCAAAAGCTGACACGTTCATATCAGCTGTCAGTTAGCTCCGGGGACCAAACGCCAGCATGCTGGGCTCCCCTACATCACTGCATGGCTGACATTCCCAGGACCCCCACGAGGAGCGCGTCCATAGTCCCTGCGCTCCACCATGTGCAAATACCACAGGTACAAGCAGCCACTGTACAGTCAACTTGCAAACTTGCTGCTCACTGGTCAGTGCCAGGGGTAGTAAGGGGTACAAAGGGTACCACTTACTATCCCTGGGCAATGCTGTTCCCTGCAGCAAATCTATTTGCCATCAAACCATCTGGTTTCTTTTCTGGTGGTGTCTTAAACCACAAGTCAGACGTACCTACTAGGGCCTACGTTGACCTACGCACAGCCTATGATTCCATCTCCTGGCTGCGCTTTGGCGTGTGCTGTGTGCTTATCGTGCCACACTTGGCTCGGAGCCTAGGGCTGTCAAGCGGCTGGCTAAGCTGCACCGGGCAGGTACAAAGGTTGCGGTCAAGCTGGCCGTTGAGCGGTCGTTTGACATTGAGGGTCCACCACAAACCTGAGAGTTTTTAGGCTGCTGATAGGTACTGGTGTCTTTCAAGCTGACGAGCCGCTGACCCCCCCCCCCCCACACACACATATTGGTCTTAGGTTTGTGGTGGACCCCTTGGCCATGGTGCGTGACAGGTAGCTCAACATCCTCTTTGATTGTGTTGAGCCAAGCTGTTGGCGGCAGAGTGCCTGAGGGCATGCGGCTGGCCTGCAGGGCTGAGGGAGAGGTACTCTTTTGGCATGCCAGGGCTGGTGAGCTTAGCACCATGTTGACGAAAGCTGCTCTCCTGTATGCGGATTACCTGGTGCTTATCTACTGTGCACAGGTGTGAGATACTCTAATCGTCAAGGTGTTTGACTCTGGTTGCAGCAGCATGGGTAGGTGTGCCAATGCGGCCAAGATCGATCTCATTGCTGCATGCCTCGATGGTCAACCACTAGAGCATGTGCAGTTGTCAGGTGATGAGGCGCGCTATGTGCCAGGTACCATGGTACCTGGCCAGGTACTCCAGACCCACCAGAATCACCAGACATGCCTATGCAATGCTTCACATCACCATTCAGTGGTTGTACTGCTCTTGCCACACGCATATGGTAAAGCTGAGCCTTTCAGCCAGTGCGCTGCCTACTGGGCTGTCGGGCAGCTCATCACCATCAAAGCCTGGCAAGACAAAGTCATCATCATCATGTTACACGTATTTCCAGCAGGTCATTGCGCTAAATCATGCTTAGCAACAAATCTACCTAGGTGCCTAAAACAGCACACCCGACAAAACATGGGAAAGCTTTGCAACTCCCCACTGTCTGGGCGGTTGTGGCCGCTCAACAGCAAATGCATCAACAAAAACACGAGACTGACTGCCATGCAGGCGACCCAACCACACATAAACTGTTTAAAGGATCAAGTCCAGAGATGGGCAGGTTGTATTGCACTGTCAGACTCATTGGCATTGATGCCATGCACCTATGCCCAACACAACAGGCAACAAAATGTTGCTGCCCCACACCTACTGCTGCGCGGATTCATTGTTGAAACTACTAGTAGTGCGGGAGGAATCCAGGGGACCCTGTGGTCAGTAGGTCACTCTGGTGCACCAAAGCAACAAAGTGCGTAGCCGGGTGAGCACAGCTCTTGCCCCCCTACAGTAGCTGTGCCAGGTCACTGCAACAGCAACTGTGCAACCACATGGTGAGACCCGCCCAGAAAAACGTCCATGTGGCATCCTATGTCTGTGATGTGGGATTGAAGCGGGCGACCCTGTGAGCATTCTGGCGGACAGCTCGATCAAAGCCACAGCACTCTCTTGCACAACCGCTGCTGCTGCTCTCTGACTGTTCACGCAGCACCTGCTGCTCCTTCTTCGCCACCTGACAAAGTCATGCTGGTTGCAAACAATTGGATTGATCCAAGGATATTGACAAGCCCAGCGGCAGCAACCAGCACCCAAGTCCATGCAGCAACCCAGGAGCTGCCTACTTGCAGCACTCACGAGGGTACCCTTCACATCAGCAGTCTGTGGGGGGGCCAAGGGGGCTACCAATACCAGCAACACCCAGAGCACCCAGAGCACCAGCAGCCAGGAGCTGTCTACATGCAGCACTCAGGAGGGAACCCTGCACAGCAGCAGTATGTGGCGGACCAGGGGGGTTCTGGCTACTAAACCAGCAACACGCAACAGCACCAGCAGCAGCAGCCAGGAGCTGCCTAAATGCAGCACTCAGGAGGGCACCTACAGAGAAGCAGTATATGGCGGGCCAAGGGGTTATGCATACCAACACCAGCAGCACCCAGAGCACCAGCAGCCAAGAGCTGTCTACTTGCAGCACTCAGGAGGGTACCCTCACAGCAGCAGTATGTGGCGCAGCCACAAGGGACGGTCCAAGCTGCTGGCAGGAGAGTCGGGTCTGGTCAAATGTCTAGTGTGCCTGGCTGGTAATGTGGTCTATCTGCTGTGTCTGGCATGGCTGGTGTGGCCTATCTTGCAGTCTAGTGCACCTGGTATTTCTGGTGACTCTGGCCTATGTGGTTGTCTGGTGTAGCTGTCTATCTGGTGTGCTGGCGTATTCGGTGTGTCTGGCCTATGTGCTACTCTTGGTTATTTGGCAACGCTTGCTTTTCTGTTGGTTCTTGAGAGCTTCTGTAGTGCAATTCCATGGTGCCACCCGCACCCCTGGACACCCTGCAGTGTCTGTTGCCATGAGCAGCAGCTGCTTCTGATCCTGCTGCTCCATAGGATGTAGCCGAAGAGCTGCAGTTTGCCTGACTGGTTCTGTCTGGGGGCCAGTGGATGCGTGTGGCAGGGCACATCCTTGTGCTCAAACAGGGTGGTGGCCAGCACACGACCATGCACTCCTGGAAGGCCTGGTGGACGTGTGTGCCGTTGTCGGAGGCCACCTGTGGCTGCCTTGTGTGACGCCTCTGTTGCGGCGGTTGCCTTGCAGCATAGCCCTAACGTCTGCTTGAAGTCACCCAGCACCATGACCAGGTGAAGGCGCTGGATGCGCTGCAGCGCACTGTCAAGCTGCCTAAGTAGAGCCGCTGCTTCCTGCTATGCCCACCCCCCTGACTGTCACTGGGAAGCCCAGGCTTTATGATAAGTGTGGAACACAAAAACTATATATGATATACGATATGCAATGAATCATGCCGTAAAGTTCGGGTGCCTTCTTATTAGGGTGTACACTAGCATCTGCCGACCTAGTGCCAGCTGTAGGTACAGATTACCTAAATAAATTCATTGATTAGGGTGCCTCGGAGCGATTCCCGCCCTGTCACGATGCTTGATGTGGCCGCAGGAGATGCCGAAAACACCTCGAAATGGTCGTGTCAGCATGTATATATGCGCCGATTGGCACTTTTCGCACTTACGAGTGCCAAACCTGAAGGATCTAGGCCCTCCCTGCCTTACAATTAGGGTGGCCCTGAAAGCCCAGGCCAGGTGCTGCCTTACAATTAGGGTGGACCACAATGTGCATTGAACGATGCCCTATTATTAGGGTAGCCTAATTATTAGGGTGATTACGGTAAGTGACTTCAGTGTGGAAAAGCAAACAAACAAACACATGCCCATGTTTCTTGCATCATGACAACAGATGGCACACACATACCAATCTGACTTCTGCCTGCCACAACTGAATTAAGTGCCATGTCACCATAATCTGCACCTTTGTTCACAATTACAATGCTGCTATCCCCTTCTTTTTGCAGTCTTTATAGGTCAAAACACGCGACCGCAACTGTTTCTCTGGCTTGGTTTTCCAGGAAGCAAAAAACTGGTGGCAGATGAGCGCCTCAGGGCGCACCTGCTTCTTCACATCTTCGCATGTCATGTTGAGGTCTAATGTGTCCCAACCCATGCCCAGCACAAACTTGGGCATGGCACGCACAGAGCCAAATAGCACCCCGTCTTGCAGGTCCGCCTTTGTTGAGTTGATGGGCCATGTTGCATGAATACTGTGCGCGTATGCCTTGATTGCTGACGTGAAAGCCTTGGGTCCCGTCCTCATGAGAACACCCTCATCCACGCGTTTGCTTACCCCGTTGACAGGGAGACCTTTGATATGCGTGTAGTTGAGGTTGCGTGAGATGATTCGTGGCATCATGGCCAGCACAGGGTGTCCTGGCATGGCTCCTATCACAAACTGGTTGAACTCTTTGGTGTCTCCTGTAATCATGTTGCGCTTGGCAATGCCAACCATTAAGGCAGCATCAAAGCCGTGTCCCTCGTTCCAGCTGGATATTGGCTGCATGCACTTGACATCACTGTCAGCATACACACCCCCCAGCTTGTGCAGCACCAGGTATCTCCAGAAATCAGCGCGTTCAACATCAAATGGTAGGCGGTTGTACAGTTGCAGTAGTTGAGGGTAGTGCTCGGCAACAAACGTGCGCTGTTCCATATTATCATACAAGATATGCCTGTAGCCTGGATTCATGTCAACCCAGGTCTGTATGCTGTCCTGAACCTCACATGGCATGCTGTGCTTATCTTGCACAGCTTGATGAATGAGCTTGGGCAGAATGTATGGTGGTCCGATTTGGCCAGGCACATCTGACACCAGCGGCACATGGTGATGTTGATGTTGTGACAGCCATTGTTGCTGTGCCTCTCCTTTGCCAGGCTGCTCATCTACTTGTTTTGGTCCAGGCTCGATACGAGGTTGAGGTTGTCCATGCCTCCGTTGTATGCCCAACGTCAACACGTCCTCGACATGACTGACCAAACCACTGCTTGACGTTTGCCCTAAGGGGCGAGGGGCGTGCCGCTGCTCAAGCAGCCTAAGCTCAGTCAGCAGCAAACTGCCCCCATCAACATGTTTGGGCACGCTCGAGCTGAATTTGGAGATGCACAAAAACAACATAATCACCCAGATTACAGCTGGTACGAGGCAGGACAGTCTGCAGACACGGTGGGCCCGATGGCGATGGCCAGGGTACTTCGAGGTCATGATTGGGCTTGATGCCCGATCGTAAAGTGTTCAGCAGGGCGTGAAGTCTTATATGACAACATGGGCCTGATAGAAACAAGCTAGGTCCACCACAAAACTAAGACCCCGGGGGTTGACGCCAGGACTAAACTGCCTTTGGAGGAGGGTTCGATTTCAAAAACAGACTTTGTTCAAAACGGAAGGGTCGGGAGGAGGGGTTCTGCGGCTCGAAATAATGTCCTAGGCAAGACGGATTTTCATAGGAAACGAGGGGTTTCCATGATTCCCAGTGGTTTTTAGTGCAATTTGATTGGAACGGTCCCATTTCCCAAGGAAGGTTTACCGTTCAGGACAGATGTCCACACACCAGATTCCTGGGCTTCCTTCCCTTCCAACCTTCCAGCCGACCCCTGACGCACCCCACTTCCTGGGCTTCCTTCCCTTCCAACCTTCCAGCCGACCCCTATCGCACCCCACTTCCTAGGCTTCCTTCTCTTCCAACCTTTCCTGCCGGCCCCTGACACACTGACTTCTTATGCGTCCTTCCTTTCTGATCCTTTCTGCCCACCCAAGACACACCCACTTCCCATGCTTCCTGCTTTTCGGCCACTTCCCACCCACCCCCAACACAACCAACTGCCGGCCCTAATCCTAAATCCTAAACCTAAACCCCTAAGCCCCCTAAACCTAAACCCCTAAGCCCCCTAAACCTAAACCCCTAATCCCCCTAAACCCAAACTTCAAACCCTAAACCAGAGTCCCCCCCCTCCCCCCCCCCCGCCCCCCTATTCAAGAGGCACTGCGCTGAACAGACGTGTCCTGAGCTGCTTGCTGTGTTGTGCTTGCTGGACCAAAAGGTGCTGTGTAGGTGTTTGCATGCAGCACTGTTATCAAGGGCATGCAGGGACTTGGTGCACTGACGTCAAGGGTGCCATCCATGCGTGGGGGGGCACATGGTCCTGGCCACACAATACGACTCTATTGTCCGTGATATTGATGAAACTACGTTAACAATGCGTCTTGCGCAACAGTATGCATGTTTCTTTGAATTGGGAAGCAAGGAAAGGAAGGAAGGGTCGGAAGGGTAGGAGGACAAGAAAACAGAAGTGTGGAAGCAGTTGAAAGCTGGCTATTCCCAGGAATTTATCCTTTCCTGGACTCTTCCTGAGAAACTCCGGCTGCCTAAAAATAGTAGAGCTGATACACCCTGTTCGTCTGAGGGGGGGGAGCGAGGAGCAGAAATGTGTTTTGCAGCAGCACAGGCGGGGGGGGGGGGGGTAGCAACTAGCTGCTCCGCCAGAAACGGTGCTGGAGGGGGGGGGGGGTGAGCGAGGAACAGCTTGGCTGGGGTCCAGGGGGGGGGGGCAAGCTGACAAGGTGAAGTACAAAATATTACCTAAAACAATGTACAGCTTTAGGTGGCGGGGATAGTCCTCCCTGGACGACGCTGGCACATTGCCAGGGTCTGGCTGTTCACCGAAGTGTTTCAAGATACTGGTGTGCCCTTGACGGGGAGGGGGGGGGTGACTCACTGTCCCTGGGGGGGGGGTGTGAGGGGCGGGTTCCATGCCAAGCCCAAGGGGCTACTCCCCAGGGAGCAACACAACATGAACGTAGGAGCTAAGCTCCCCCGGGGGAGCGGAAAATTTCCTGAGACAGACGAACAGGGTGTATCAGCTTCAAAAAAGCTACCCTTGCGGATAGGTTTACGTAATTCTACAGCACCTGCTGCAAACCACCATCTAGACCCCATTCTGGGTCAGTCCTGCTACCAGAGAACCAGGCCGTTGGTGCTGCCCCTAGCCACTTACGTATTTTTACCAGACATAACAGCGGCTTCTTGCCGAGTATTGCCCCAGGGGTGCCTACAAGTTTGCACTTATGCATCAGCAGATCCTGTGAGGTGTTTGGTTATAGGCACAAGACTGATCATATGGCCCATCCGCCGCTTGTGAGACCAGCCATATAGTGTAGTATTATGATGGAAGCATTGCGGCTGCACCAGACAGCGATTTCGAAGCACAAAGTTCACTGACCAAAAACTCCATCAATCTGCTGTCATGGACCTGCGTTTAGAGTGCACGAGTACACCTGACCTCATGCATGTGACCTTTATTTATGTCCAAAATGTTACGTTCAAAAGCAGCTGCCGTGCACTGTAGACGTGCAGCCAGAGAGTGACCAAGAATTGGGTCACCCCCCAGATAGGGCCCATATATATATAACAATATATTATATATAACAATATATATATAACAATATATAATATATATAATATTATATAATATATAATATATATGTATATACTCGCATATATGTATATACTGCTATATATACACATATATATACACATATACATTAATGCACATCTATATATACATATATATTGTATCGAAACCTATAAGGTTGAGAGCCTAATGCGTTGCTATGGTCCCACCCCCACACATGACAGCATTCTTGGTCTGCACATCCGTTGGCAAGTGCGACGCACGCAGGCCTGGTGGGGCGTGTGCGAATGAAAGGACAACGCTTAACAGCTTCAGCTTGTTGAATAACGTGCACGAGGCAGGAGCTGGGAATCCAGATTCCGCATCGCAAAATCCGGTTCCGTCACGACTACAAAACGTGTTTGTCGAAGCAGCTAGTAACCTGCGTGTTGTGTGCCAGGGCCTGTGTGCAATGCCGTCCAGTCCTTGTTGGTAACGGTATCCATGCAAATCACAAAAAACGTTCAACGCAGCTGAGCCGCCGTATATGAAACATTACACTGTTTGATTGGCTTGCATGGCATGGATGCACCCATCGCCCTGAGGTCATCTGAACGGTTACGAGGCGCACAGACAACCGTCATCCAACGTTGGATTGCGTGTGTCGGACTCCTGCTCAACAGTACAAAGCACGGTTTCCCGTGCTGCTGTGTGATCGAGAGTGCTCAATGCTGCCCCGCTGTGTTTATTTTAGCCTGACAAGGGGCAGCAGCTGAAGCTACAGGCACAGCAGCACTGCAACATCAACTGTGCCGCAGCTGCACATGAGCATGAGTACCTCAATCCGCATCCCCGAATTTGCGAGCTCAACTGTGTTGATTCCAGCCTGACACATGCTCCGTGGGCGGGAGCAGCTGGTAGCGCCTGCAGCTGCAGCAGTGCTGGGGCACCCCAGCAGCAGTATGTTAAAAGCAGTACCCCAGCAGCAGCACCCCAGCAGCAGCAAGTGTGCAGCAGCTGGACCATGGCATTGTACCACCTCCCTAGATCGTAGCCTCACCAAGTCCCAAGCCAGCTAGCTACGCCAAGTTGTTTGATTAGGTACCAAGTGAACCTCCGTGGTGGCAGTTTCCCTGCAAACGGCCATGCTGCACCCTAGTGATCACACATCGACTGCTACAGTGGTCCATGTCCAAACTGCGCCAGCGAGTGATGCGGCTGTACCACCGTGCACTTTATGCATCTGGCAGCCGCAGAACTGCAGTAACGCCTCACCTGACCCCCCAAACAAATATTGGCAGGCTTCGATCCAGCTCTGACGCCACCTGGGCGTTGACCATTCTATACACACATGTGTGTATATAGCAGTGAGAAGCAGTAAGAAGCAGTTTAGCACAGCACTCACACGCCAGTTTTACACGGACACACTCACTCACAACATTTACTGCTACTGCTGTCTGCTGCTGCTGTAGGAACAAGCGCATGAGGGTGCTGTTCTCGCAAGAGGAGGAGCAGGAAGAGGAGTATGCTGCTGATGGTGCTGGTGGTGATGCTGATGCGGCATACAAGAACCAGATTGAGAACTACGCAGCAGCAGTGTCCCAGTGTCAGCACAGCAGCAGTGTCTTTGCTTATAAGATATAATTATATATTCGGTGTCAGTCTGTTTTGAGTTCTGTTGTGTATCAAAAGAGTATTGAAGGTGTTTGAGGGACGGTGTGTGTAAGTCATCTGTGCTGCTGTGAGGTTGAGTTCAAGGCAGGAGGCAGGGACGGTGTGGATGCTGTGGAATGGATATCAACGCAAGGTCTTAAAACAAACACATCAATTAGTGGGAGGGGCAAGATTCGCATCTGTGTTTCCCCTGCATTCAGTGTGCTTAAGGCCGGGACTCTGCAGAAAACCCTGAGTCAGGGTTTGTGTGAGACGGCAACAAGACATGAATGTTGAATCTTGAATCTTGTCACCTCAGCGTCCCAACATATGTGCCAGCTGTGACCTGGCAGCCTGCAACAGCAGCATGAATGTTATTTGCATGGTGTCCAAGACAGTCAGCATGCACCCTGTCAGCGACATGTGTGCAGCTGCACCTGCATGGCATGACTGCCACCAGGCTTGCGTACTGATGCAGGCTGAGAAGTTTAGGTGGGCCTGACTTAGGGATTGCAGCAGGTCACACTGCACTGCATATTTTATACAGTAAGGGTGACCCCAGTTGATGTTGTGTGCACAGAATTCTAGGTGATCTGCAAACATGTCATGCTGGCGCCACTGTCAGGGTAGCGTTTTTTTGAAACCGGTACACCGTGTTTCCTTGTGTCACGGGTGGAGTTGCTCCCCCCCGGGAGGCCCTGCTTTTCAAGGCAAGTGCTACTTGCTCCCCCCCCCCCCCTTTCAGCACGTTTTCCCTGCAAACTGGCCGGATTTCAGTTGTTCCCCCCCCCCCTGAGCTGCCTCCAGACTGATTTTGCTCCTTGCTCACCCCCCCTCAAAGAAACAGGGTGTACCGCCAAGTACCTGGTACCGCTTTCAAAAAACGCCACCCTCACGTGTTCACCCTCAGTTGTTGCTGTGGTAAGATGACTGGGTGGTTGGCCACCAACCCATGCTGCCATGCACAAGAACTGTCAAAGCAGCTGAGCAGGATTTGCTGCTCACGACCTGACGACATTCACACTGTCGTGAATTGCATCAACCGACGTCAAAGAGCATGCAGCTACCGTGGCTGCTGTATATATGTTGAATACGCATGCAACTACTGCAGCCAAGCAACCTTAGCAGCCCACCAGCATGGGCCACGGCAGGCACCTGCCATCGACGGCGATGGGCTGCTGTCACCCGGCGTCAACGTGCCTGATCGCGAGCAAAAGGGTGTCAAACATCAGAAATTGTAAAAGAAGAAGTATTGTTGCCCGAAGGCGAGAGAGATGTAGACCGTAGACCTGCTGCTCTGCTGTAGTAAACCACCGGACCCACGCTGCAAGCTGCAAAGTGCGAGAAAGCTGTCGAAAGTGCAAATGAATGCATATGCATGGGGCCGCCACCCGTATGAAGTGCTTGACGCCGCAATGCTTCTGTCTCCACGTCCAAGACCATCCATCTATCTGGGCACAACCTCAGTATTACCTGCAACAGCACATGGTGAACTGTGCATCACTACAGCCCATCTGGCTTGACAGCCAAGCAACCTTAGCAGCTTGTGCCACGGCACCGGCGATCGGCGGAAGTCCACCTGTCCCCCGGCGCCAACCTGGCCTTTTCGCAGGCAAACTGGCATGTTATGCTGCTGGCTGTTATGCTGCTGGCTGTTATGCTGCGATGTTTACTGGTGTGCACCGTTGGCCCTGCCGAGGCCGGAAAAATAAAACCATGTTCTGTCCTATTGCACAAGACGTGAAAGTTAAATCTTGCAATCACAGTTCGTGGGAGGGGCAAGATTCGAATGTATGTTTTCCCTGCATTTGGACCCAGGTCCCAGGTGCAGTCGGCTTCCTGAAGCCATCACCTAGTGGGTCTAAGGCCAGGACTCCGCCTTCAGGGTTCAAACGGCAACAAGACATCAACGTTAAACCTTGTCACCTCTGCGACCCAACATCTGTGCCAGCCGTGATCTGGCAGCCGCAGCACGACTGCCACCAACCTTGTGTGCTGATGCCATCCTAGTAGGCTGAGTAGTTTGGGTAGGCCTAAGAGACGAATTGCAGCGGGGCTCACTGCCCTGCATACACTACTCAATAAGGGTGATCAGCTGCAGCACCCCAGTTGTTGCTTTGTGTACAGAGATGTCCAGGTCATCTGCGAACATATGGCGTGCACAAGGTCTAGCAGGTGGTCACCTTCAGTTGCTGCTGTGGTGTACAAGGATGACTAGATTATCTGCAAACATGCCATGCTGGCGTGCACAAGGACTGTCAACGCAGCTGAACAGGATTTGCTGCTGACGACCTTGACGGTCAGGTGACCCCGGTGTTCCGAGCTGCATCAACCGACGTCGACGTCCACAGTCTGCAGCTTCCGGTGCTGTCCGCTGACGTATGTTTATATGATTGATTTTACATCGCTACAGCTGAAGTTGGCTTAGCAGCCAAGCAACCTTAGCAGCATGCGCCATGGCACCGGCGATCGACGGATGTGCTGCTGTCGCACGGCGTCAATGTGGACTTTTCGCGACCAGTCGGGTATCAAACAGTAGCTTGCATTCTGATGTATTCAAATGTGTGCCCCACAGGCCCAGGCAAGGCAGGGATAGGCCGGGGGCTACAGGTCACGCTTTCAGAATAAAAAGCTAATTCTTTTCCTATTGCACAAGACGTAAAAGTTGAATCTTGCAACGACAGCACTGCCTTTGTTTGAACCAAGAGCGACCCATTACATAACTCGTCTTATCCGCTGCGTTTTTCCGAAATCAGGGTGCGTACCACGCACGTGTGTCTCGAAGGGAGGGTATTGTGGTTGGGTATGGTTGCTGCCCCCCTGCAGAACTGCACAGCCAACAAGGGGTGGGCAGGGAGATCCCAATGGGGTGCGCTTCACGCACCCCCCTTCCCCCTGCTTTCACCATTCAACCTAGGTGACCCAGTGCAGCCGTGCTTTCAAACTGCTTAGCAGTACCACACAGCCCAGGGGGGTAGCAGGGGGACCCCAGTGGGGTGCGCTTTGCACACCCCCCTTCCCCCTGCTTTCACCACTCAACCTAGGTGACCCAGTGCAGCCGTGCTTTCAAACTGCTTAGCAGTACCGCACAGCCCAGGCGGGTAGCAGGGGGACCCCAGTGGGGTGCGCCTTGCGCACCCCCCTTCCACCTGCTTTCACCATCCAGCCTTGGTGACCCAGTGCAGACATGCTTTCAAACTGCTTAGCAGTACTGCACAGCCCAGGGGGTAGCAGGGGGATCCCATGTTGCCTAATTTTGTTGGCCACGGGTGTCCATTCAACACTGCAAGCAAGGTTGACAGGCCAGTTTGACAGGTTTTGGGAGGCTTTCCTTTTCCATCATGGGGAGTGGCATGCTACATGGGGAGCGGCCTGGTGCCCTGAGGTGACAGCACAGGCCGGGCACGTTTACCTATTGGGCTGAGATTCCACAGGAAGCTTGCAGCAGCAGTGTCAAGCTTCGCATGCTTGACACGTGGCAATGTCACTGCTTTAATCAACGTCGTGGTTGAGCTTGTGCAGCACTCCCAATGTTATGTTGATGCATCGGATGCTGTTTTTTTCATGCTACAGGGCCCCCAAACACCGCGGCTTTTGGTTGACCGGGCTGTTTCGTCGTTACGGACGATGCCCAGGCCTTCCTGACCCCATCCGGCATTACGAGGTCGGCAACCAAACTTTGATTGATGCATTACAAAGGCCAAGGCTCACGTTTTCGATGTAACGTTATTCCTTGTGCCCTGACGACGGGTTTAGCAGGGGGAAATCAAGGTGCGGTAGCACGCACGTGTGTCTCGAAGGGAGGGTGTTGTGCTTGGGTGTGGTTGCTGCCACCACCTGCAGAACTGCACAGCCAACAAGGGGTGGGCAGGGGGACCCCAGTGGGGTGCGCTTCACGCACCCCCCTTCCCCCTGCTTTCACCACTCAACGTAGGTGACCCAGTGCAGCCGTGCTTTCCAACTGCTTAGCAGTACTGCACAGCCCAAGGGGGTAGCAGGGGGACGCCAGTGGGGTGCGCTTTGCGCACCCCCTTCCCCCTGCTTTCACCACTCAATTTAGGTGACCCAGTGCAGCAGTACGTTCAGTTGCTTAGCAGTACCGCACAGCTCAGGGGCGTAGCAGGGGGACCCCAGTGGGGCGCGCCTCGCGCACCCCCCTTCCCCCTAGGCCTGCTTTCACCACTCAACATTGGTGGCCAGTGCAGCCGTGCTTTCACACTCCTTAGCAGTACTGCAAAGCCCAGGGGGTTAGCAGGGGGATTCCAAGGGGACTATTGTTGTTGGCCAAGGGTGTCCTGTTTTAACACTGCAAGCAATGCTGACAGGCCAGTTTGACGGGTTTTGGGGGCTGTCCTTTTCTACATGGGGAGCGGCCTGGTGCCATGAGGTGACAGCACAGGCCGTGCAGGTTTTTTGTTGGGTCGAGATTCCACAAGAAGCTTTCAGCAGCAGTGTCAAGCTTCGCATGCTTGACACGTGGCACAATGTCACTGCTTTGGTCAAGGTCGGGGATGAGCTTGTGCAGCACTCCCAAAATTATGTTGATGCATCGGATGCTGTTTTTTCATGCCACAGGGCCCCCAAACACCGCGGCTTTTGGTTGACCGGGCTGTTTCGTCGTGACGGGTGACTCCCAGGCCTACGTGACCCATCCGGCATTACGAGGTTGGCCACCGAACTTTTCATGATTCATTACAACGGCCAAGGCTCACGTTTCTGCTATGTAACGTTATTCCTTGTGCCCCGACACGGGTTTAGCAGGGGGACAGGCTCTCCGGAGAACGCTTCGCGTTTCTCCTTCGAGAACAGGCTCTCCGGGGAACGCTTCGCGTTACTCCTTCGAGAAAATGAAAACTGTGTTGAAAGGCGACGGATGAAAATTATACACGGATGAGAGTTATGCGTGGTGCTGGTTGATTGATGACGGAGCGGGGTTATGTAAGGGCATCGTGCGGTGTTGATTTGGAACCTTGGTTGGATAACCTCTGCAGAATTGATTGGAGAGTTTGAATCGTGAATGGAGACCACTGGGAGTGGTGCTGACGGACTTGAGTTATATATGACGGATGCTGGGATATATATACATCAGTGGTGGCGTATACATCAAATGCGCAAATAGGGACTTGCCAGCCACATGTCGTGCAATGTTTTATCAATCTGTTCAACACAATGGTTGTACTTGGCAGCCTCTGGAATCTTGCTAGTATGGTTCAGTCGGCATCTTCCCTGCAAACCCGCAGGATGTTCCAGTGGCGGCCACAGCCCACACCTTCTTCTTGTAGTGCCAGCTGCTAAGCATGGTGCGCAACCACACCACATCCAGACTTAACATCATATCGGCTGTCAGGTACACCTGCAGGTCTATCGCTGTGAGCTGCTCCAGCCGCCTCATGTCTGATGCGGGGAAGGCAAATGTATGGCGTGGAAAGGAGTGCCACACCTCATACTCTCGCTGGTGCTGCTTGTTCTTAAAATGCACCATGACCAGGTGTGCTCCATGCTTGTCATGCTGCCCTGTCAACTCAAATTGAGGTTGCCCTGTAACAGCCCACACCCTGTGCTTGCCTAACACCCCAAGGAGCGTCGTCTGGCGCTCGTGCCATGTTGTGTTGACCAGCATCAGGGCAGCCTGCTGCTCAAGCTCAACTGCAGTCATATTGGCAGTCACGGCTGTTGTGGCACTGCTTGTCGCACTGCCACTACTCACAATGGACACGGTGTCCATTCTTTGCAGGCGATCTTTGCCTGTTTGGCTCTGGAATGACCCATGCATGTACTCGACGGACTGAAGCTTACTGTTGTGCCGCACAGCATAGTCAGCGGCCTTGACTTGCATGCTGCCCTTTGCATGCTGGGCAGCCATGAAGCTATGGCCGTGCGGTCCAACACGCTCCTGAATGCTGCTGCTGCTGGTGCTGTGCTTTGCAGTGCGGGTCATGAGAACATGCTGCACGGCAGCTTTGGCACCCGTGCTGCTGTCCCCAACTGTAATCTGTCCCGTTTTAACCAAATCCTCAGACACCTCACGGACACGGGCTTGTGGCTGACTGCTAAAGTTTCGGGCAGGCCAACCCAGCAAAGTTGTGACAACCAGGTCAATGTCGGTAGTTCTGCCCAGAGTCATGACAATGTCAAAGCTGAGCAGTGAGTCTAGGGCACCATTCAGCTGCTGCTTGCTCATGTTGGATGCACTACGGCACAGGCTCTCACGGCCCAGTAGGGTGCGTGTGGCATAATTGCCCACCAGTGCTGGTGCAAGAGTCTCCCACCATGTGAGGTTCCAGGCCGGTGGCTGCCAACTGCTGATGTTGTGCTGTACCTGCAGGTTGGGTGGGTGGTGGTGGGTTCAAGTGTCGGGGTGTGTGTGTGTGCCATGCGTGAGTAATGGGGGGGCTGTTTGGTTGGCGGGGAGGTGACAACAAGGGTTGGGTGCGGCTGGGGAGTTCTGGCCGATGGGTGGGGGGTGGTTGCTGCGGGAAGCTGGCCCTTCTTGGTGCCCTTGGGTGTGTCTGCCCTCCCACAACCCACCAGGTGCATGGCCTCCACCTGCGCGCGCGCCACTGCTGTGGCGTCCTCGCCCTCCTCGCTGTGGTTGGGCTCAGCGGCGGCTGCTGTGTCCATGGCAGCTGCTGTGGACACCTCCATGGGGGCTGGGGCTCATTGTGGGTGCTGGGGCGGCTGCTGCATCGGCCAGCCCGGCGATTTGTCTGGTGTAACTGTTCTATGTGGTGTGTCCGGCCTATCCAGTCATCTGTCGCAACCAGCGCAGAAGCTCTGCCTCATCAGTATTGAATTGCCTGAAAGAATGCTACCTTTGCCTTTTTCTTGGGGAAGACTCTGAATCTCAGAAGTATCTGTGATACCAAGGTGCTTGGTGATGCAGTTCTAGCTTTCTTTCCTGCTCTGAAATCTTGAGATAATCAACCTTGAAAGGTGTAGGTAGGGACGGGCAAAAACGATTTGTACACATATATACAAACATATGGATCTTCAAGCTGAGTCAACTTGCATGTTGAGCAAATAGAGACGAGTCTGTTGACGCCTACAGAGCACAGAGCTGTGTGTTTCAAGTTGGGTATGTTTGGGCGCTGCCAGGCAGCAGAATGTGGCCAGCACTTCTGCCAGGGGCAAGTTGCCACCCTGAGGGTGACTAGGGCCATAGGGTATTGTAACTGTCTCAGGGTTGTCTTTCGGCAGGCACAAAAAATGCCCACAATTCTGGGTCGCTACGTTCTCTGCGCCATGCCAAGCCTCATGGGGTGGTGCACTGGGACATTTGGTAGCTGCCAAAGGGCTAAGCCCCCATCCATTGTGTCAAGAAATCAAAAACTGTTTATGTGCTTGTTTCAGGGTCCTGAAGCACGCTGAGACAAGCAGCAGCCGGTTTTAGAGACACATTCACTGACAGCAGCATACTCAATGCACCAAAAATCAGCAAGTAATCAGCAAGGTCTTTCGTAGCGCCTGGCCACCACATCACAACACAAGGGTGATTACCATTGCATGGTTCAAAACCCACCTTGTCTATGTGACAATGGTGGTCTGCCAGTGCTGGGGCACTGCTGCAGCGGCTGATTAACCCCTACAAGGGCCCTGACACTGCTGGTAACAGTGATTCATTGTTGGGGAGGGCTTCTTACCAAGATGACCCACACTAACCACTAACCTAGCCAGCTGGGGCTCCACCAGAAGTGAGCTGCAGCTGCTGGCTGCTGTCTAGCGTTCCACTGTCTTACTTTCACTTTGATACTTTCAAATTGTGAAACTGCTTTTACCGACCCCCCAAAACTTCTGAAGGCACACTCCTGTACTGAAGACAGCTGCACATGTGCAGAGCTGTCAGTATGGCACCTGAATTTAACAAACAAAACAACAAGCACAGTCAGAAAGGAGCAGTTACGCGCATAGAAGCAGTAACGCGCGCTAGCAGCACATTCATGCATTCAGGCAAACGGCCTGGATGATATGGCTGACAATGGGACTCCAGCTGCACCCACCCTCAACTTCTTCTTAAGGTCGATCTTGGCCAGCTGCATCTTGGCCAACTCAATGTCAGAGTCCACCATCTCCGCACAGAGCTTGTCAACACTGGTCTGCTCGTCTGCATCCCAGCCCAGAACCTCTCTCGCCTTGGTGGGGTCACCCAGCAGCAGTTCGACCTCAGCAGGGCGGAAGAAGCGCTCACTGACCTTCACCACCACCTTGCCGGCGTGCTCACCACTGGCGACAATGCCACGCTGCAGGACAGGAAACACACACTCTGGTCGGCGTCCTTGCCACATTTGGCCTAGGAAAGCCAGCCTGGTTGCTAGCACAACATGTTGCAGCACACTCTGCAGGCCCTGTCCCAGATGCAGTGACACGCACCTCACTGATGCCCTTGCCCTCCCACCGCAGAGGCATGCCGGCACGGGTGAAGGCCATCTGGCAGAAGTCACGCACAGTCGTGGTCTTGCCTGTGTTGCAATAAGCAAGAGCATGGTCAATAGTCGCGATGGGCACAATATCTCCTGCACGACCAGGTGTGCGCCCAGCGTTACACCAGTGAAAAACTCCTGCCAGACCAAGTGTTTTTTTAGACTAAGTGTTGTTTGGCTGTAACCTGTCGGCTACCTTGTGTGACGCACAAAGTTGCGGCGGTTGCCTTGCAGCATAGCCCTAACGTCTGCTTGAAGTCACCCAGCACCATGACCAGGTGAAGGCGCTGGATGCGCTGCAGCGCACTGTCAAGCTGCCTAAGTAGAGCCGCTGCTTCCTGCTATGCCCACCCCCCTGACTGTCACTGGGAAGCCCAGGCTTTATGATAAGTGTGGAACACAAAAACTATATATGATATACGATATGCAATGAATCATGCCGTAAAGTTCGGGTGCCTTCTTATTAGGGTGTACACTAGCATCTGCCGACCTAGTGCCAGCTGTAGGTACAGATTGCCCAAATAAATTCATTGATTAGGGTGCCTCGGAGCGATTCCCGCCCTGTCACGATGCTTGATGTGGCCGCAGGAGATGCCGAAAACACCTCGAAATGGTCGTGTCAGCATGTATATATGCGCCGATTGGCACTTTTCGCACTTACGAGTGCCAAACCTGAAGGATCTAGGCCCTCCCTGCCTTACAATTAGGGTGGCCCTGAAAGCCCAGGCCAGGTGCTGCCTTACAATTAGGGTGGACCACAATGTGCATTGAACGATGCCCTATTATTAGGGTAGCCTAATTATTAGGGTGATTACGGTAAGTGACTTCAGTGTGGAAAAGCAAACAAACAAACACATGCCCATGTTTCTTGCATCATGACAACAGATGGCACACACATACCAATCTGACTTCTGCCTGCCACAACTGAATTAAGTGCCATGTCACCATAATCTGCACCTTTGTTCACAATTACAATGCTGCTATCCCCTTCTTTTTGCAGTCTTTATAGGTCAAAACACGCGACCGCAACTGTTTCTCTGGCTTGGTTTTCCAGGAAGCAAAAAACTGGTGGCAGATGAGCGCCTCAGGGCGCACCTGCTTCTTCACATCTTCGCATGTCATGTTGAGGTCTAATGTGTCCCAACCCATGCCCAGCACAAACTTGGGCATGGCACGCACAGAGCCAAATAGCACCCCGTCTTGCAGGTCCGCCTTTGTTGAGTTGATGGGCCATGTTGCATGAATACTGTGCGCGTATGCCTTGATTGCTGACGTGAAAGCCTTGGGTCCCGTCCTCATGAGAACACCCTCATCCACGCGTTTGCTTACCCCGTTGACAGGGAGACCTTTGATATGCGTGTAGTTGAGGTTGCGTGAGATGATTCGTGGCATCATGGCCAGCACAGGGTGTCCTGGCATGGCTCCTATCACAAACTGGTTGAACTCTTTGGTGTCTCCTGTAATCATGTTGCGCTTGGCAATGCCAACCATTAAGGCAGCATCAAAGCCGTGTCCCTCGTTCCAGCTGGATATTGGCTGCATGCACTTGACATCACTGTCAGCATACACACCCCCCAGCTTGTGCAGCACCAGGTATCTCCAGAAATCAGCGCGTTCAACATCAAATGGTAGGCGGTTGTACAGTTGCAGTAGTTGAGGGTAGTGCTCGGCAACAAACGTGCGCTGTTCCATATTATCATACAAGATATGCCTGTAGCCTGGATTCATGTCAACCCAGGTCTGTATGCTGTCCTGAACCTCACATGGCATGCTGTGCTTATCTTGCACAGCTTGATGAATGAGCTTGGGCAGAATGTATGGTGGTCCGATTTGGCCAGGCACATCTGACACCAGCGGCACATGGTGATGTTGATGTTGTGACAGCCATTGTTGCTGTGCCTCTCCTTTGCCAGGCTGCTCATCTACTTGTTTTGGTCCAGGCTCGATACGAGGTTGAGGTTGTCCATGCCTCCGTTGTATGCCCAACGTCAACACGTCCTCGACATGACTGACCAAACCACTGCTTGACGTTTGCCCTAAGGGGCGAGGGGCGTGCCGCTGCTCAAGCAGCCTAAGCTCAGTCAGCAGCAAACTGCCCCCATCAACATGTTTGGGCACGCTCGAGCTGAATTTGGAGATGCACAAAAACAACATAATCACCCAGATTACAGCTGGTACGAGGCAGGACAGTCTGCAGACACGGTGGGCCCGATGGCGATGGCCAGGGTACTTCGAGGTCATGATTGGGCTTGATGCCCGATCGTAAAGTGTTCAGCAGGGCGTGAAGTCTTATATGACAACATGGGCCTGATAGAAACAAGCTAGGTCCACCACAAAACTAAGACCCCGGGGGTTGACGCCAGGACTAAACTGCCTTTGGAGGAGGGTTCGATTTCAAAAACAGACTTTGTTCAAAACGGAAGGGTCGGGAGGAGGGGTTCTGCGGCTCGAAATAATGTCCTAGGCAAGACGGATTTTCATAGGAAACGAGGGGTTTCCATGATTCCCAGTGGTTTTTAGTGCAATTTGATTGGAACGGTCCCATTTCCCAAGGAAGGTTTACCGTTCAGGACAGATGTCCACACACCAGATTCCTGGGCTTCCTTCCCTTCCAACCTTCCAGCCGACCCCTGACGCACCCCACTTCCTGGGCTTCCTTCCCTTCCAACCTTCCAGCCGACCCCTATCGCACCCCACTTCCTAGGCTTCCTTCTCTTCCAACCTTTCCTGCCGGCCCCTGACACACTGACTTCTTATGCGTCCTTCCTTTCTGATCCTTTCTGCCCACCCAAGACACACCCACTTCCCATGCTTCCTGCTTTTCGGCCACTTCCCACCCACCCCCAACACAACCAACTGCCGGCCCTAATCCTAAATCCTAAACCTAAACCCCTAAGCCCCCTAAACCTAAACCCCTAAGCCCCCTAAACCTAAACCCCTAATCCCCCTAAACCCAAACTTCAAACCCTAAACCAGAGCCCCCCCCCTCCCCCCCCCCCGCCCCCCTATTCAAGAGGCACTGCGCTGAACAGACGTGTCCTGAGCTGCTTGCTGTGTTGTGCTTGCTGGACCAAAAGGTGCTGTGTAGGTGTTTGCATGCAGCACTGTTATCAAGGGCATGCAGGGACTTGGTGCACTGACGTCAAGGGTGCCATCCATGCGTGGGGGGGCACATGGTCCTGGCCACACAATACGACTCTATTGTCCGTGATATTGATGAAACTACGTTAACAATGCGTCTTGCGCAACAGTATGCATGTTTCTTTGAATTGGGAAGCAAGGAAAGGAAGGAAGGGTCGGAAGGGTAGGAGGACAAGAAAACAGAAGTGTGGAAGCAGTTGAAAGCTGGCTATTCCCAGGAATTTATCCTTTCCTGGACTCTTCCTGAGAAACTCCGGCTGCCTAAAAATAGTAGAGCTGATACACCCTGTTCGTCTGAGGGGGGGGAGCGAGGAGCAGAAATGTGTTTTGCAGCAGCACAGGCGGGGGGGGGGGGGGGTAGCAACTAGCTGCTCCGCCAGAAACGGTGCTGGAGGGGGGGGGGGTGAGCGAGGAACAGCTTGGCTGGGGTCCAGGGGGGGGGGGCAAGCTGACAAGGTGAAGTACAAAATATTACCTAAAACAATGTACAGCTTTAGGTGGCGGGGATAGTCCTCCCTGGACGACGCTGGCACATTGCCAGGGTCTGGCTGTTCACCGAAGTGTTTCAAGATACTGGTGTGCCCTTGACGGGGAGGGGGGGGGTGACTCACTGTCCCTGGGGGGGGGGTGCGAGGGGCGGGTTCCATGCCAAGCCCAAGGGGCTACTCCCCAGGGAGCAACACAACATGAACGTAGGAGCTAAGCTCCCCCGGGGGAGCGGAAAATTTCCTGAGACAGACGAACAGGGTGTATCAGCTTCAAAAAAGCTACCCTTGCGGATAGGTTTACGTAATTCTACAGCACCTGCTGCAAACCACCATCTGGACCCCATTCTGGGTCAGTCCTGCTACCAGAGAACCAGGCCGTTGGTGCTGCCCCTAGCCACTTACGTATTTTTACCAGACATAACAGCGGCTTCTTGCCGAGTATTGCCCCAGGGGTGCCTACAAGTTTGCACTTATGCATCAGCAGATCCTGTGAGGTGTTTGGTTATAGGCACAAGACTGATCATATGGCCCATCCGCCGCTTGTGAGACCAGCCATATAGTGTAGTATTATGATGGAAGCATTGCGGCTGCACCAGACAGCGATTTCGAAGCACAAAGTTCACTGACCAAAAACTCCATCAATCTGCTGTCATGGACCTGCGTTTAGAGTGCACGAGTACACCTGACCTCATGCATGTGACCTTTATTTATGTCCAAAATGTTACGTTCAAAAGCAGCTGCCGTGCACTGTAGACGTGCAGCCAGAGAGTGACCAAGAATTGGGTCACCCCCCAGATAGGGCCACTTTGAGATACTCCCCCTCCTGGAGGCTCACAACGCCCTGAGGGTTCTGCCGTTCATAAGCTCTGAAAACACCCCAAGGCCCACCCCATAAGACACGCTGTGAAGAATGCTCCTAGCCCTCCCGAGTGCTAGAAATACTGCATGTCTCATTTTCAACTCATCCATGCATCATGTATCTTAGGTGCCTTACCATTATGGTGATTACGCATGCACCCAAGGCAGTTTGGTTGCGCAATGGCACATTTCACACCACACGAACACCTCAACATGCGTTAGTTTTGTCCTCTAGTTCTGCCTGCAGATCGTAAGCTTGGATGTGGATCTGCGTGAGACACAATGCAACGAGGCTTGGATTTAATGGTTCTTTGAACCCTCATCATTGATGGTCACATCTTTTCTCATAATCAGCCTGCCTTGGGGACCTTGGTACGGATCCCATTAAAGGCCACCTGTCTTTCTGGGGGGTCACCAGATCTTAGCGACCACGGGCGCGTGAGCCCTGTGACTCAAGGTGTGCTATATATGTGTGTGCTATATTTACACAAGTGTATATACAAGAATATTTATGTGTATATATATACAATATTTATGTTATATATGTTATATATATATATGTTATATATATATATGTTATATTATATATGTTATATATGTTATATATATATATGTTATATATTTATGTTATATATGTTATATATATATATGTTATATTATATATGTTATATATGTTATATATATATATGTTATATATTTATGTTATATATATATGTTATATATATATGTTATATATGTTATATATATATGTTATATATTTATGTTATATATGTTATATATATATATATAACATATATGTATATACTGCTATATATACACATATATATACACATATACATTAATGCACATCTATATATACATATATATTGTATCGAAACCTATAAGGTTGAGAGCCTAATGCGTTGCTATGGTCCCACCCCCACACATGACAGCATTCTTGGTCTGCACATCCGTTGGCAAGTGCGACGCACGCAGGCCTGGTGGGGCGTGTGCGAATGAAAGGACAACGCTTAACAGCTTCAGCTTGTTGAATAACGTGCACGAGGCAGGAGCTGGGAATCCAGATTCCGCATCGCAAAATCCGGTTCCGTCACGACTACAAAACGTGTTTGTCGAAGCAGCTAGTAACCTGCGTGTTGTGTGCCAGGGCCTGTGTGCAATGCCGTCCAGTCCTTGTTGGTAACGGTATCCATGCAAATCACAAAAAACGTTCAACGCAGCTGAGCCGCCGTATATGAAACATTACACTGTTTGATTGGCTTGCATGGCATGGATGCACCCATCGCCCTGAATTCATCTGAACGGTTACGAGGCGCACAGACAACCGTCATCCAACGTTGGATTGCGTGTGTCGGACTCCTGCTCAACAGTACAAAGCACGGTTTCCCGTGCTGCTGTGTGATCGAGAGTGCTCAATGCTGCCCCGCTGTGTTTATTTTAGCCTGACAAGGGGCAGCAGCTGAAGCTACAGGCACAGCAGCACTGCAACATCAACTGTGCCGCAGCTGCACATGAGCATGAGTACCTCAATCCGCATCCCCGAATTTGCGAGCTCAACTGTGTTGATTCCAGCCTGACACATGCTCCGTGGGCGGGAGCAGCTGGTAGCGCCTGCAGCTGCAGCAGTGCTGGGGCACCCCAGCAGCAGTATGTTAAAAGCAGTACCCCAGCAGCAGCACCCCAGCAGCAGCAAGTGTGCAGCAGCTGGACCATGGCATTGTACCACCTCCCTAGATCGTAGCCTCACCAAGTCCCAAGCCAGCTAGCTACGCCAAGTTGTTTGATTAGGTACCAAGTGAACCTCCGTGGTGGCAGTTTCCCTGCAAACGGCCATGCTGCACCCTAGTGATCACACATCGACTGCTACAGTGGTCCATGTCCAAACTGCGCCAGCGAGTGATGCGGCTGTACCACCGTGCACTTTATGCATCTGGCAGCCGCAGAACTGCAGTAACGCCTCACCTGACCCCCCAAACAAATATTGGCAGGCTTCGATCCAGCTCTGACGCCACCTGGGCGTTGACCATTCTATACACACATGTGTGTATATAGCAGTGAGAAGCAGTAAGAAGCAGTTTAGCACAGCACTCACACGCCAGTTTTACACGGACACACTCACTCACAACATTTACTGCTACTGCTGTCTGCTGCTGCTGTAGGAACAAGCGCATGAGGGTGCTGTTCTCGCAAGAGGAGGAGCAGGAAGAGGAGTATGCTGCTGATGGTGCTGGTGGTGATGCTGATGCGGCATACAAGAACCAGATTGAGAACTACGCAGCAGCAGTGTCCCAGTGTCAGCACAGCAGCAGTGTCTTTGCTTATAAGATATAATTATATATTCGGTGTCAGTCTGTTTTGAGTTCTGTTGTGTATCAAAAGAGTATTGAAGGTGTTTGAGGGACGGTGTGTGTAAGTCATCTGTGCTGCTGTGAGGTTGAGTTCAAGGCAGGAGGCAGGGACGGTGTGGATGCTGTGGAATGGATATCAACGCAAGGTCTTAAAACAAACACATCAATTAGTGGGAGGGGCAAGATTCGCATCTGTGTTTCCCCTGCATTCAGTGTGCTTAAGGCCGGGACTCTGCAGAAAACCCTGAGTCAGGGTTTGTGTGAGACGGCAACAAGACATGAATGTTGAATCTTGAATCTTGTCACCTCAGCGTCCCAACATATGTGCCAGCTGTGACCTGGCAGCCTGCAACAGCAGCATGAATGTTATTTGCATGGTGTCCAAGACAGTCAGCATGCACCCTGTCAGCGACATGTGTGCAGCTGCACCTGCATGGCATGACTGCCACCAGGCTTGCGTACTGATGCAGGCTGAGAAGTTTAGGTGGGCCTGACTTAGGGATTGCAGCAGGTCACACTGCACTGCATATTTTATACAGTAAGGGTGACCCCAGTTGATGTTGTGTGCACAGAATTCTAGGTGATCTGCAAACATGTCATGCTGGCGCCACTGTCAGGGTAGCGTTTTTTTGAAACCGGTACACCGTGTTTCCTTGTGTCACGGGTGGAGTTGCTCCCCCCCGGGAGGCCCTGCTTTTCAAGGCAAGTGCTACTTGCTCCCCCCCCCCTTTCAGCACGTTTTCCCTGCAAACTGGCCGGATTTCAGTTGTTCCCCCCCCCCCCCTGAGCTGCCTCCAGACTGATTTTGCTCCTTGCTCACCCCCCCTCAAAGAAACAGGGTGTACCGCCAAGTACCTGGTACCGCTTTCAAAAAACGCCACCCTCACGTGTTCACCCTCAGTTGTTGCTGTGGTAAGATGACTGGGTGGTTGGCCACCAACCCATGCTGCCATGCACAAGAACTGTCAAAGCAGCTGAGCAGGATTTGCTGCTCACGACCTGACGACATTCACACTGTCGTGAATTGCATCAACCGACGTCAAAGAGCATGCAGCTACCGTGGCTGCTGTATATATGTTGAATACGCATGCAACTACTGCAGCCAAGCAACCTTAGCAGCCCACCAGCATGGGCCACGGCAGGCACCTGCCATCGACGGCGATGGGCTGCTGTCACCCGGCGTCAACGTGCCTGATCGCGAGCAAAAGGGTGTCAAACATCAGAAATTGTAAAAGAAGAAGTATTGTTGCCCGAAGGCGAGAGAGATGTAGACCGTAGACCTGCTGCTCTGCTGTAGTAAACCACCGGACCCACGCTGCAAGCTGCAAAGTGCGAGAAAGCTGTCGAAAGTGCAAATGAATGCATATGCATGGGGCCGCCACCCGTATGAAGTGCTTGACGCCGCAATGCTTCTGTCTCCACGTCCAAGACCATCCATCTATCTGGGCACAACCTCAGTATTACCTGCAACAGCACATGGTGAACTGTGCATCACTACAGCCCATCTGGCTTGACAGCCAAGCAACCTTAGCAGCTTGTGCCACGGCACCGGCGATCGGCGGAAGTCCACCTGTCCCCCGGCGCCAACCTGGCCTTTTCGCAGGCAAACTGGCATGTTATGCTGCTGGCTGTTATGCTGCTGGCTGTTATGCTGCGATGTTTACTGGTGTGCACCGTTGGCCCTGCCGAGGCCGGAAAAATAAAACCATGTTCTGTCCTATTGCACAAGACGTGAAAGTTAAATCTTGCAATCACAGTTCGTGGGAGGGGCAAGATTCGAATGTATGTTTTCCCTGCATTTGGACCCAGGTCCCAGGTGCAGTCGGCTTCCTGAAGCCATCACCTAGTGGGTCTAAGGCCAGGACTCCGCCTTCAGGGTTCAAACGGCAACAAGACATCAACGTTAAACCTTGTCACCTCTGCGACCCAACATCTGTGCCAGCCGTGATCTGGCAGCCGCAGCACGACTGCCACCAACCTTGTGTGCTGATGCCATCCTAGTAGGCTGAGTAGTTTGGGTAGGCCTAAGAGACGAATTGCAGCGGGGCTCACTGCCCTGCATACACTACTCAATAAGGGTGATCAGCTGCAGCACCCCAGTTGTTGCTTTGTGTACAGAGATGTCCAGGTCATCTGCGAACATATGGCGTGCACAAGGTCTAGCAGGTGGTCACCTTCAGTTGCTGCTGTGGTGTACAAGGATGACTAGATTATCTGCAAACATGCCATGCTGGCGTGCACAAGGACTGTCAACGCAGCTGAACAGGATTTGCTGCTGACGACCTTGACGGTCAGGTGACCCCGGTGTTCCGAGCTGCATCAACCGACGTCGACGTCCACAGTCTGCAGCTTCCGGTGCTGTCCGCTGACGTATGTTTATATGATTGATTTTACATCGCTACAGCTGAAGTTGGCTTAGCAGCCAAGCAACCTTAGCAGCATGCGCCATGGCACCGGCGATCGACGGATGTGCTGCTGTCGCACGGCGTCAATGTGGACTTTTCGCGACCAGTCGGGTATCAAACAGTAGCTTGCATTCTGATGTATTCAAATGTGTGCCCCACAGGCCCAGGCAAGGCAGGGATAGGCCGGGGGCTACAGGTCACGCTTTCAGAATAAAAAGCTAATTCTTTTCCTATTGCACAAGACGTAAAAGTTGAATCTTGCAACGACAGCACTGCCTTTGTTTGAACCAAGAGCGACCCATTACATAACTCGTCTTATCCGCTGCGTTTTTCCGAAATCAGGGTGCGTACCACGCACGTGTGTCTCGAAGGGAGGGTATTGTGGTTGGGTATGGTTGCTGCCCCCCTGCAGAACTGCACAGCCAACAAGGGGTGGGCAGGGAGATCCCAATGGGGTGCGCTTCACGCACCCCCCTTCCCCCTGCTTTCACCATTCAACCTAGGTGACCCAGTGCAGCCGTGCTTTCAAACTGCTTAGCAGTACCACACAGCCCAGGGGGGTAGCAGGGGGACCCCAGTGGGGTGCGCTTTGCACACCCCCCTTCCCCCTGCTTTCACCACTCAACCTAGGTGACCCAGTGCAGCCGTGCTTTCAAACTGCTTAGCAGTACCGCACAGCCCAGGCGGGTAGCAGGGGGACCCCAGTGGGGTGCGCCTTGCGCACCCCCCTTCCACCTGCTTTCACCATCCAGCCTTGGTGACCCAGTGCAGACATGCTTTCAAACTGCTTAGCAGTACTGCACAGCCCAGGGGGTAGCAGGGGGATCCCATGTTGCCTAATTTTGTTGGCCACGGGTGTCCATTCAACACTGCAAGCAAGGTTGACAGGCCAGTTTGACAGGTTTTGGGAGGCTTTCCTTTTCCATCATGGGGAGTGGCATGCTACATGGGGAGCGGCCTGGTGCCCTGAGGTGACAGCACAGGCCGGGCACGTTTACCTATTGGGCTGAGATTCCACAGGAAGCTTGCAGCAGCAGTGTCAAGCTTCGCATGCTTGACACGTGGCAATGTCACTGCTTTAATCAACGTCGTGGTTGAGCTTGTGCAGCACTCCCAATGTTATGTTGATGCATCGGATGCTGTTTTTTTCATGCTACAGGGCCCCCAAACACCGCGGCTTTTGGTTGACCGGGCTGTTTCGTCGTTACGGACGATGCCCAGGCCTTCCTGACCCCATCCGGCATTACGAGGTCGGCAACCAAACTTTGATTGATGCATTACAAAGGCCAAGGCTCACGTTTTCGATGTAACGTTATTCCTTGTGCCCTGACGACGGGTTTAGCAGGGGGAAATCAAGGTGCGGTAGCACGCACGTGTGTCTCGAAGGGAGGGTGTTGTGCTTGGGTGTGGTTGCTGCCACCACCTGCAGAACTGCACAGCCAACAAGGGGTGGGCAGGGGGACCCCAGTGGGGTGCGCTTCACGCACCCCCCTTCCCCCTGCTTTCACCACTCAACGTAGGTGACCCAGTGCAGCCGTGCTTTCCAACTGCTTAGCAGTACTGCACAGCCCAAGGGGGTAGCAGGGGGACGCCAGTGGGGTGCGCTTTGCGCACCCCCTTCCCCCTGCTTTCACCACTCAATTTAGGTGACCCAGTGCAGCAGTACGTTCAGTTGCTTAGCAGTACCGCACAGCTCAGGGGCGTAGCAGGGGGACCCCAGTGGGGCGCGCCTCGCGCACCCCCCTTCCCCCTAGGCCTGCTTTCACCACTCAACATTGGTGGCCAGTGCAGCCGTGCTTTCACACTCCTTAGCAGTACTGCAAAGCCCAGGGGGTTAGCAGGGGGATTCCAAGGGGACTATTGTTGTTGGCCAAGGGTGTCCTGTTTTAACACTGCAAGCAATGCTGACAGGCCAGTTTGACGGGTTTTGGGGGCTGTCCTTTTCTACATGGGGAGCGGCCTGGTGCCATGAGGTGACAGCACAGGCCGTGCAGGTTTTTTGTTGGGTCGAGATTCCACAAGAAGCTTTCAGCAGCAGTGTCAAGCTTCGCATGCTTGACACGTGGCACAATGTCACTGCTTTGGTCAAGGTCGGGGATGAGCTTGTGCAGCACTCCCAAAATTATGTTGATGCATCGGATGCTGTTTTTTCATGCCACAGGGCCCCCAAACACCGCGGCTTTTGGTTGACCGGGCTGTTTCGTCGTGACGGGTGACTCCCAGGCCTACGTGACCCATCCGGCATTACGAGGTTGGCCACCGAACTTTTCATGATTCATTACAACGGCCAAGGCTCACGTTTCTGCTATGTAACGTTATTCCTTGTGCCCCGACACGGGTTTAGCAGGGGGACAGGCTCTCCGGAGAACGCTTCGCGTTTCTCCTTCGAGAACAGGCTCTCCGGGGAACGCTTCGCGTTACTCCTTCGAGAAAATGAAAACTGTGTTGAAAGGCGACGGATGAAAATTATACACGGATGAGAGTTATGCGTGGTGCTGGTTGATTGATGACGGAGCGGGGTTATGTAAGGGCATCGTGCGGTGTTGATTTGGAACCTTGGTTGGATAACCTCTGCAGAATTGATTGGAGAGTTTGAATCGTGAATGGAGACCACTGGGAGTGGTGCTGACGGACTTGAGTTATATATGACGGATGCTGGGATATATATACATCAGTGGTGGCGTATACATCAAATGCGCAAATAGGGACTTGCCAGCCACATGTCGTGCAATGTTTTATCAATCTGTTCAACACAATGGTTGTACTTGGCAGCCTCTGGAATCTTGCTAGTATGGTTCAGTCGGCATCTTCCCTGCAAACCCGCAGGATGTTCCAGTGGCGGCCACAGCCCACACCTTCTTCTTGTAGTGCCAGCTGCTAAGCATGGTGCGCAACCACACCACATCCAGACTTAACATCATATCGGCTGTCAGGTACACCTGCAGGTCTATCGCTGTGAGCTGCTCCAGCCGCCTCATGTCTGATGCGGGGAAGGCAAATGTATGGCGTGGAAAGGAGTGCCACACCTCATACTCTCGCTGGTGCTGCTTGTTCTTAAAATGCACCATGACCAGGTGTGCTCCATGCTTGTCATGCTGCCCTGTCAACTCAAATTGAGGTTGCCCTGTAACAGCCCACACCCTGTGCTTGCCTAACACCCCAAGGAGCGTCGTCTGGCGCTCGTGCCATGTTGTGTTGACCAGCATCAGGGCAGCCTGCTGCTCAAGCTCAACTGCAGTCATATTGGCAGTCACGGCTGTTGTGGCACTGCTTGTCGCACTGCCACTACTCACAATGGACACGGTGTCCATTCTTTGCAGGCGATCTTTGCCTGTTTGGCTCTGGAATGACCCATGCATGTACTCGACGGACTGAAGCTTACTGTTGTGCCGCACAGCATAGTCAGCGGCCTTGACTTGCATGCTGCCCTTTGCATGCTGGGCAGCCATGAAGCTATGGCCGTGCGGTCCAACACGCTCCTGAATGCTGCTGCTGCTGGTGCTGTGCTTTGCAGTGCGGGTCATGAGAACATGCTGCACGGCAGCTTTGGCACCCGTGCTGCTGTCCCCAACTGTAATCTGTCCCGTTTTAACCAAATCCTCAGACACCTCACGGACACGGGCTTGTGGCTGACTGCTAAAGTTTCGGGCAGGCCAACCCAGCAAAGTTGTGACAACCAGGTCAATGTCGGTAGTTCTGCCCAGAGTCATGACAATGTCAAAGCTGAGCAGTGAGTCTAGGGCACCATTCAGCTGCTGCTTGCTCATGTTGGATGCACTACGGCACAGGCTCTCACGGCCCAGTAGGGTGCGTGTGGCATAATTGCCCACCAGTGCTGGTGCAAGAGTCTCCCACCATGTGAGGTTCCAGGCCGGTGGCTGCCAACTGCTGATGTTGTGCTTGGTGGACAGCTGCCTGATGTAGCGGTACTTGGCTTCCGCCATAATGCTGATGGCATGTGGCACAGGCTCGCGCATAATCACAGTGTTCAGAAATTCACTGCAAACCTGGCAGCCAGCAGGAGGACCAACAGCAGCAGCAGGTCAAAAGGGGTGCAGCATGCTGTTTCTCGTGGGAACAAAGTCCCAATAATAAGGAAAGAGCGGCATTGGTCCTCCACATGGGCTGGCCACCATGGCAAGTGTGCCTGACACTACTCACCCATGCATACTGGCGCTGGCCAAAATATAGGGCTATGTAATGCAATTATTGCCAAAGGTGCACTGCTGTGCAGCCCCAACTGCTGCATGTGCATGCCGTTTTCCTACAACTACATTTGTGATGAGCCAAAGACAAAGACCTCACACTCACATGTGCCATGCCTGCTTCTTTTGTCAGTGTTCGTTCATTGGCCAAGAAGGTGGTCCACGATCTTTTGGCGTCAGCTGCACGGGCCTGGCAGTCGTACTGCCTGCCGTTGGGAACATATGGGCATGCGTACATCAGCCACATGTCCATCCTGGGTTCTCTGCTGAACTGCTTCTTCAACGAAGAATTCTGGTAACTGTCAAGTGAAGCAGACTCTGTGTCAACAGTGCCAATTGCAGGATTCATCGTTATGCCCTGTGGTGACACATGGTGCCCTACCATCCACAGCGGGCCATCCAGCCTGCGTGAACCAGCACATTGGATCAGAGCACATGTGGACGGAGACAATGGGTGAGCTGGCTGTTGGCAGAGCGCGATGCCCTGAACCCCATCAAAGCTGTCAAATGAGCAGCATTCAGTTGTGCTGCATTTCCTGATGAGGTGACAGCAATCATGCAAGCAACGCAATTTCGAGTGCCACTGGAAGCTTGCACTGTCACTGACGTCATGGTGATGGTGTATGGAAGAAGACTCACTTGTCATTGAGCACACAATTTTTGTCCTGGCTCAGGTGTGGATTGCTACAACGGTTACTGGCTGCCAGTTGGCACATGGTAGTCCCACCACACTTACTGATGTGGTGCAGGCTGACTGTGCGGCCTTTGGCTCTGTCAACATGGCCCATGTACAGCCTGCACATACAACAACACTGCAACAGTTCAAGTTTAACCAACACCCACCGATGACGAGCCTTCCATGGCATGCCATTGCAAAAACCAAGGAAGGTCATGCCCCCACTGCAAGCACTTGCCTGAACATGGTTGAGAGGGCTGTGCTGGGCATGTGTGTTGTTTCCCAAACAAACTGTGTCGAACGCTGGAGCAGCCACACCGCTGCTATGTAGCTCCGCCTGACCACTGGATGATGGATGTCATCGCTTGCGTCGTGCATGATCTGACTGACCGTATCGCTCAGCAACCCTAGCACTTCTGTTGCCTCAAAGTAATCTATACAATGGTCACAGTTCGTTCGCAAGACCAGCTGTAGGTGGTTTGAGTACAGACCCAAAAGCGGGATGTCGGCTTGCGTGGATCTGAACTGCAGCCATCGGCAGGAGGTGCGAATGTACTCCTGCAGCTGCCTGTCCTGGACGGGCCGCCCGGCAATGCTAGGCACATCGTCGAATCGCAAGCCATCAGCATAAACGAAAAAAAGGAAAATCAGAAACAAGGACTTGACGTACATTACTATCGTAGGACAGTCTGGCTCCAACAATCAACGGTGCATGTGAAGAGGGAAGCACCACGGTTGGGAGAAAAAGCTGTGAGCGGTCGTAAAGCTATCTCAGTATGTGTCTATGTTGCCCGCCTTGTTATACAGAGGCATATGTAACTGAACCCTTGAACGCCGGTCGTATACCGCCACTAGCGCAATTCACATAGTGAGTATAAACAGCCCTTGGACACCGCAGGGATGTTGCATGTGTCGTAGAGGTCCACCACAAACCTTGTGGTGGACCCACGGCAGGTCTTCGTGCTCGGTCCCTTTTCGAAAACGTCGGCCCCGTGAGTCTCTACATGTCTCTCATGGGTCCGTTGCCCAGCCCAGCTGGGGTGGTCGTCAGATTTGTGTCCCAGTCAGACGGCCGATTGGCCTGCACCTCTGTGCACGTTTCACTGGCAGGTCAAGGGTTCAAAGGTGACAAGGTGGGGGGGGTGCTCACCGGCTGGCCACACATACAAGAACAGAGAGACCCGACTGTGGCCAGCTTGAGGCAGGCCCTTACACCAATGATAGCCGCCTAAAATCCCTAAAGGAGGTGCCCTGACCAAAATAAGCATGGGGGTTGAACCCACACACCTCCTCAGTGTACTACGGCACGCAGCTGCACAAACCCGACCATCAGAAACCAGCCTGCCCTTCAAAGGGGTTTCAAACCACCTGAGCTGTCCAGCACCACACCGTCCCCAATCGTCCCGCCCACTCACAGTCATTGCCTTCGCTTATCAGCTGTGCCACCTCACTCCAGGCCGACTGTGAGGCTGTCTCGTTTGGGGGCAGCTCACAGGGCTCCAGCTCCGTGATGCGCTGCGCCTGCGCCTGCGTTCCTGCATTTTGTAATTGACGTGCCACCGCCTCGTGTTCAATTGAGCAGGAAATGGTTTGTCCTGTTCCGGCAGCTGCATCCGCTAGATCCACCCACGGTACCTTGGCTCGCCGCTGCTCTGACATGTTGCCCCCAGCAGCCAGCGCCCAACTCTTGAGGCGGCGGGATCTGCTGCTGCTCGTCAGCAGCTGCAGCACGGGCGTTGCTTCACGCTGTTGCTGATGTAGCTGCCGCAGTGGACGGTCCACCCTGCTGGTGCTGCCACTGGTCTTGTGGCTGTGGCCCAACTGCGTTTGCTGTTGTGGCCCGGGCCGCGGCTGTCGACCCTGCTGTTGCCTTCGCTGCCGCTGCTGCTGCTGTCCCTGCTGCTGCTGCTGCTGTTGCTGTTGGTGCGGCCCACACGGCGGCTGTACGGAAGCTGTCGCTCCCGTCTTGGCCCATGCCAGTCGAGGACTGGTAACCGCAGCTGCCCCCGTAGGTTCTTAGCCACCGCTGCTGCATTACTTTGAGCAACAGGACCGCTACGTCACTTTGAGCATGTGTGTGACAAAATGTGCTGGCCTGCCAATGAAACGCTATGAGCACAACATGAGTTTCAGCATACCGCAACTCCAACAACCACCAATGCCAGCAGAGTAGCATGCGTCTATCTGGTGTGAGCTACACCAGTGGTGAATCAAACCAACAAGCAAAACACCGCCATCAGCAGACTCAGCCTTCAGGATCCTAATATAACGCGACAGGCACAAAGCTGCAAGGACAATAGCATGTGGTTTGACAACTTGTAGCATGTGTGTGATGACAACAACAGCAGAGGCTGTGCTTGACTGCCAATGAAACACTACGGTACTGATGGCAAGTGCTAAAAAGTCCCCATTGTGTTCACTCGAGCCTAGGAAGGGGGGGCAGCAGCAGCACCACCACCACAGCAAGTGCAGAGCAGCATGCCGCATGGCTCCCCCCTTCCCAGAGAAAATTTGGCAGGGATTGATCCAGCACTGACGCCACCTGGGTGTTAGCTGCTCTATAGGCGTGTGCCACGTCGGCCATCACTCGCTTTGCCAAACTTTGAAATCTGGGAGCAGCATCAGTACACAGCGGCATATTGGTTCAGTGCACAAGCTGCCCTGAGCACAGTTGGTCAATTTGACTCAAGCTGCCAGTTTACTGCCCATGTCAATTACGTGACGCACTACATGGCTGGCCGGCCCTGCATTGTCTGTGCAGTGCCGGCGCAGATAGACTTGGCAAGACTACTAGCAGTCTTGGTGGGTGCCGCTGCGGGTGCTTTCCACCACTGGCCCACTGTAATACACCTGCCTCTGTGTCGATACTGGCGCAGGCATGGAGGATGTGGATGAGGCCATGTTGCCACTTCAATGCATGACTCAATTTTTGGCGTCACTCCCCCCCACCCCCCCCCCCCTTCTTAGGTTTGCGGTGGACCCCCTTAGTTAGCGACGTTCACAACGTTACTCTGTCACGACAAAAGCTTTTATATTTATTGTTTATAGTTGAACGTTGTGCAAACATGCTCTTGGGGCCTGCCAGGCCAGCTGAGTGGGGTGGGGGTGGGGTGAGGGTGGGGGGTGCCTTCAGTTTGTGGTACCCCAGGCTTTGTCAAAAGGAGAAAAATGCACTCTGTGTCTGTCATGTAAGGCATTTTTGCTGTGGAAGATGAACACAACCGCTGAATGATCACGATACTGGGCATCACTCATGCCATCAGTGATGCCCATGGTAGATTCAATAACATGATGAAAGTGCTGGATTGGCAGGTGGGGAGTGAGAATGAATTCAAGTGAAGGAAGCAATGCTTTGTTGCTGTATTCCAGTTGCAACCATCCTTCCCTTCCACCAGAAACTGACCATGAAGCAGTGAAACAACCACACAACCCCACACAACCACAACCACACACATAGGGCCCACCAGGCCCATTGCCAGCAACATCAGGGTAGCATGTGTGCATCAGGTGCCAGCAACTTCATGGGTGCACCGGGGCTCCGTCAACAGCAGACTGAAGGCTCCAAACACGTCGGCAGCCCAAACAACTTGTTTGATGATCAAACATGGACAAAGCTGGCAGCAGAACAGCATGTGGGTATCAGGTGTGAGCCACACCAATGGTGCATCAGAACTAACAAGCAAACTCCGCCAACAGCAGAGAGAAGATTCTGAACCTCTCAGCAGCCCGAATGGTTGAAAGCTGCAAGCTACGTCACTTTGAGCATGTGTGTGACAAAATGTGCTGGCCTGCCAATGAAACGCTATGAGCACAACTTGAGTTTCAGCATACCGCAACTCCAACAACCACCAATGCCAGCAGAGTAGCATGCGTCTATCTGGTGTGAGCTACACTAGTGGTGAATCAAACCAACAAGCAAAACACCGCCATCAGCAGACTCAGCCTTCAGGATCCTAATATAACGCAACAGGCACAAAGCTGCAAGGACAATAGCATGTGGTTTGACAACTTGTAGCATGTGTGTGATGACAACAACAGCAGAGGCTGTGCTTGACTGCCAATGAAACACTACGGTACTGATGGCAAGTGCTAAAAAGTCCCCATTGTGTTCACTCGAGCCTAGGAAGGGGGGCAGCAGCAGCACCACCACCACAGCAAGTGCAGAGCAGCATGCCGCATGGCTCCCCCCTTCCCAGAGAAAATTTGGCAGGGATTGATCCAGCACTGACGCCACCTGGGTGTTAGCTGCTCTATAGGCGTGTGCCACGTCGGCCATCACTCGCTTTGCCAAACTTTGAAATCTGGGAGCAGCATCAGTATACAGCGGCATATTGGTTCAGTGCACAAGCTGCCCTGAGCACAGTTGGTCAATTTGACTCAAGCTGCCAGTTTACTGCCCATGTCAATTACGTGACGCACTACATGGCTGGCCGGCCCTGCATTGTCTGTGCAGTGCCGGCGCAGATAGACTTGGCAAGACTACTAGCAGTCTTGGTGGGTGCCGCTGCGGATGCTTTCCACCACTGGCCCACTGTAATACGCCTGCCTCTGTGTCGATACTGGCGCAGGCATCGCCGCTCACACAGTACAGCACCCAAAGACATCAGATGTAGTATACAGAAGGAACAGTTACCGAGGCATGACAGTACTGTGCTGCCACTCCCAGCTCACCTGCCTGGCCCCTTCCGGAGCCTCCCTGGGCTTTTGTCTCCCTGGGTTGCTGGGCCCTTGCAGCGGCCCGTTCATGATGAAGTCATCTGTCAACAACATGGCCGCGGTGGGCCGCTCCTTCCAGTCAAAGGCCATACAGCGCGCAATGAAGTCCCACTCCGATTGCAACAGACGCACGTATGGCTGAGCAGAGCGCATGAGGGCTAGTGTTTGGGTGCTGTTGCCTCTGCTATGTTGCAGACCCTTTACATACGCCTTCGGCCAATTAGCCCGGAGCGTCAGCATGGCAATGCCCATTGACCACACATCTGAAGTTGATGCCACACGCCCTGTGTAGTACTCAGGGGCTCTATGGCCAGTGCCATGGAGATGTGTTGGCATGTCGGTTGCGTTCCCCAAGAACACCATCATATCGAAGTCTACCACCACACAGTTGCCTATGCTGCCGTCTGGCACAGGCGCCTCTTTTGGCCCCTTGGCGAGCACAGGGCTACACACTATCTGGCCGACATGTAAATCCTGATGCACCCAGCCTTTCTTGTGCAAATCCACCAGGGTCCTCAACACCTGTGAGATGACACGGTGTGTGTCCACGGGTCCCAGCCGCCCCTCCACCGGCCATAGGCTCTGCCCGTTCATCAGCTCATGGAGCAGTGCGGGCACACCCGCTTCCAGCTGCGCCTGTGTGCTGACGTTTGCAGCATAAACATCGCCCACGAGGTAGCTTGTGGGCACATGGGCGTCAGAAGACATTCCTCTGAGGAGAGTGTGGGTCCTCAAATATGAAGCCCTGGCACCTTGCATCCACGGCTCGTCACAGCCTTGCAGTTTGGGAATATTCTGGCGCTTCAATTGTACCTTGAGTGCCAGGCGCCGCCCCGGCTCTGTCAGCGCAGTTGGTAGCTTGCATGCATCCACAGTGGGCTGGCAGCTGGAGTTGATGCTACTGGTGGTTTCTGGGCCTGGGCTGAGGCCCTGAAGCAAGGTCTTAGCAACGGCAGTACAGTGCTGCAGCTGCGCTTCATACAGCATTGATTGATGACCCCGGGCGAAGACTTTTATCAGGAGGAGCTGGAACCTCCCTTGCTGGCAGGGTATGGCTGGGTTGCGCTCCCAGTTCTCACTGCTCAGGAAAATGGTGTCGCCTGGACCTGGCAAGCGATACGCCATGCATTGACCCTTCTCTGCAAGCAGTATACAGCCGTGGTCGCTACTCTGATTGGAAAAGTTGACAGTCAAAAGATTGTCATCATGCGAGTTGGTACAGCAGCCGAATAAGCAAACAATATGTCTGGCTAGAGCCTGAGTACTCACGCAGCCAGCTGATTCAGCCATTGTCTGGTATCCACTTTGAAAAAAGGTTGGGAAACTGGGTCAAACAAAGTACCTGCCTGATGACCAGCTACACTCACACGGTGCATGTGTATGCCCGTTTGTGTACTCAGTGGGCACATTTCTTGCGGCACATGTGCATTGCCAAAGCTTGGTGGTGCCGTCCCGGCAAACGCTTTGTGGCCACTCCGTCCAGCTGGGAACTCAAAGCAATCAGCCACGCACCTTGAGCATTCGCCACCTGCAGGATCACCAGCACGCAAGCTATGATGCAGAAAGTACTCTGTACGTCGCCCTGCTTCAACATCTTATGGATTCGATGATAGCGTGTCTAGGCTTCAACACAACTCAAGTTTGAGCATGCAGCGTGTTTAAGCATGCACACTGGGCGTGACGGAGCATGAAAGAATGCTTGGCCTCTTGAGAATGAAAGACCGCTTGGCCTCTTGAGTATGTAAAGCTGCGGTTCAGGGCCCCACGACGGCTGATATGATTAAGTTGTATGTAGGATAGTTTCTTCACCCTCAGAACCGTTCTCCAAGCTCTCCTGGGAACAGTGATCTCATGATCAATCAATGGTGGTTTGCATCCTGAAACCGGCCCCAAAACGCTCAACAGCATCGGAAACACTTCCTTATGATGTAACACTACATTCTAGTAACTATGCACTGCTTTACTTCAAGCCCAGCCAACATACGGGGCCACTGCCCTCAACCGCCTGTCAACCGCCGCTGTGCCTGTTTCAGCCTGGACGTTGCTTAATGTGTGTTTTGAGGTTGCACAAAAACTTGCAGAGGAAATTATGTGATGAAGGCTTCAAAATGAGCTGATTACGGGGTCAAATGGGCTGCAAACAAAAAAATCACCAAACCCTGTGGAAAAAGTCAAACAGGGCCTGGACACCCCCCCTCCCCAAAAACCCCTCAGATGTCTTTCATACATGCTGTTTGCGTTTGTTTGGTGTAAGAAAGAGTGCTACTGCTCAAAACGGACTCCTCAATAGGAGACACCTGACTACCACAGTGCTGTGAGCAACAACGTGTGCGGGGTGGTGGCCAGGGTCCATGGTGTGATGTGACCGCCCTGCACCAAGCCAGTGGCGCTTCGGCAGCAATACGTACATGGTGTTTGGATGCTGCTGATGCTGTTCACAAACAGGACTGCACACAAAGACAAGCTCGGCAAGCCGCATTAGAATGCTACCGCAGTAGGCACTGCCGGCAATGCAGAAGAGTGGCTAAGGGGTGGGGTGCCCCTCGCGCCCCAGCGTCGCCACAAACAGCAACTCATACATGCTGTTTGCATGTGTTTGGTGTAAGTCAGAGTGCTACTGGTCAAAACGGACTCCTCAATAGCAGGCACTTGACTACCACAGTGCTGTGGGCAACAACATGTGCTGGGTGGTGGTCAGGGTCCATGGTGTGATGTGGCCGCCCTGCACCAAGCCAGACGTGCCTCAATTACTCTGCTATGGTCCACCAATAATATGTGGGCTCATGGGGGGGGGGTAGCAATAATTACATGGTGTTTGGATGCTGCTGATGCTGTCCACAAACAGACTGCACACAGATAACCGCTCCGCACGATGCATGAGACTGCTACCGTACTACGGTATGGCCTACGGCAAGAACTGTGAGCAAGGCACAATAGTAGTGGTGGCTAGGGCCTGGGGTGCCCCTCGCGCCCCAGCGTCGCCACAATATATGCGGTTTACATGCTGTTGGTGCGGGACAGAGTGCTACTGCTCAGAACAGACTTTTCATAATGAGGCACCTGGCTACTCCAGTGCTGTGCGCAACAGTGCTGTGCGCAACAGTGCTGTGCTGTGCTGTGCTGTGCTGTGCTGTGCTGTGCTGTGCTGTGCTGTGCTGTGCTGTGCTGTGCTGTGCTGTGCTGTGCTGTGCTGTGCTGTGCGCAACAACATGTGCGCGGTGGTGGCCAGGGTCCATGGTGTGATGTGGCTCTGCACTGGGCCTGTGGCACCTCAATAGCAATAATTACATGGTGCTTGGATGCTGCAGATGCGGTCCACAAACAGAATACACACAAAGACTACCTCGGCAAGATGTATGAGTCTGCTACCGTACTAGACAGTGCCGGCAAGGCAGAAGAGTGGCTGGGGTGTGGGGTGCCCCCAGCGCCCCAGCGTCGCCACAAACAGCATTCATACATGCTGTTTTCATGTCTTTGGTGTAAGACAGAGTGCTGCTGATCAGAACCGACTCCTCAAAGTGAAGCACCTGACTACTATAGTGCTGTGGGCAACAACATGTGGGGCGTTGTGGCCAGAATCCATGGTGTGATGTGACCGCCCTGCACTGGGCCTGGGGCGCCTCAACAGCATCACATACTTGGTGTTTGGATGCTGCTTATGCTGTTCACAAACAGACTGCTGTTCACAAACAGACACACACACACACACACACACACACACACACACACACACACACACACACACACACACACACACACACACACACACACACACACACACACACACACACACACACACACACACACACACACACACACAACCGCTCCGCAAGATGCATGAGACTGCCGTACTCTGGTATGGCCTACGGTAGGAACTGTGAGCAAGGCACACGAGTACTGGTGGCTAGGGCCTGGGGTGCCCCCCATGCCCCAGCGTCGTAGTAGTATTACTAACAGTTAAGTAACTGCTCAGAACAGTCTTTTTTTTCAGAACAGACTTTTCATTATGAGGCATCTGACTACTACAGTGCTGCGCGCGACAATGTGCAGGGTGGTGGCCAGGGTCCATGGTGTGCTGTCACAGTGACTGCCTTGCACTGGGCTAGCAGCCTGCCAGGCGCCTCAGCAGCAATACGTACATGGTGCTTGGGTGCTGCTGATGCTGTTCACAAACAGACTACACAAAAAAGACAAGCTCGGCAAGATGCATGAGACTGCTACCGTAGTAGGCACTGCCGGCAAAGCACAAGAGAAGTGGTGGCTAGGGCCGGGGTGCCCCAAGGCCCCAGCCTCGCCACAAACAGCAATTCGTACATGCTGTTTGCATGTTTTTGGTGTAAGACAGAGTGCTACTGCTCAGACCCAACTCCTTAAACTGAGGCACCTGACTACTACAGTGCTGTGGGCAACAACATATGCGAGGTGGTGGCCAGGCCGCCAGGGTCCATGGTGTGATGCGACTGCCCTGCACTGGACCACTTTGCTCTTCGAACGCCATGCCAGGGCCAGTGGCATCACAGTATGTGATGGATGCATGTTGTTTTGATGCCCTTTTTGTGCGTGTTGTACCACAGACACCTGATTTCCCTCAAGACGGCACCTACAAGCTGCGCTTGTACCAAGCACAGCTGGCAAGACAAGTGAGGGGTGGTGGATGGGGTGTGGTTGAATCTTCAGCGGCGCAGCAAACATCATTTTGAACGTGTTTTTGCAGCCTGTTTGTGCTGGTTACACCCAGTACACACCTTTGACTGCTCAGAAGATGCACGTGACCATTACAGCGCTGTGGGCCGTGTCACACCATGACTACTATGCTATGCTATTGGCACATGCAAGTACTTCAGCGAGGCACAGTGCTGAGACAGCCGGCTCTTGTCGGCTCGAGTGGGTTGTGTCACGGTGGGTGATCACGACTGTGCTCAGAAGGCCTTTGGGACCACTGACCCCCGCCAATCTTCCATAGGGGCCTCATGCCATGGCCCCACGGCTGTTATCATCCCACCACTCCTTTGACAGCCCTGTCTGACAGCATACAAGTGTAGACGTCGGACTTCGCATGAAGGGTTCAACTACGGTACAAGCATTTGTAGACTCAGCCAGAACATCCATTACCCAAGCCTGGGGTCTCACAGGGGCAAACTCTTTGAAGACATGTTCTGCCCTGTTAGCAGAATTGGTGCGTCACTATTCCCCTCCATACAGACACATTTATCGGCTGAGGTGGCTTGATATATGCCAGCAAGTTACTGGAAATGCTTACTGCGTAGTGCGACATATCCGCCACAAACAAATGTGCATGCCTGCACAGCTACAGTATTCAGCTGTGGCCACTGGGCTTGCCTACCCAGGGCGCTGCACACATGGTGCCAGTAGAACGAGCAGCCGCCGAAAGCTGTTGCATCAGGTTAAATCAGATGTTGCAGTTCCGGTGAACCTGTCACACATTCTTGAGTGGATTGCGTCTGCCCAGAAGTGGTGTGATCTTGACTCAGAATGAACTGCTACTGTGACAAGAGTTGCTGGCATGGTGTTCACTGAAAAGCACCCCCGCTGATGATCACGGAAAGAGCAACCCAAAAACAAGTACAGCTCTAGCTATTTAGATCTCCCTACCTTTTGGGATAACCACTGTGCAGGGTTGATTGGGACTGATGCATCACATTTCAAACAGCAAGATGCAGCAATCACATATGCAAATGTTACCCACGACGATGCGCCGCCTTTGCGGCAGCAATGCGACAACACCAGCCATCTTCAGCGCAATGTTGCAGGTCATACGTACTTGTATATACAAACTTGCTGTGACCTCACTTTCATCAGGGCAAAACAATCAACAGAGGCAACATAAAAGCCACTTTGTCAGACCTGTTGGGTTGGCCGCTTACATATCTTGTGGTCATGCCATGCACCCAACGAGCACTGCTGCAACCTCAGCATATACAACTTTACTGCTGCAACCCTGCATCTGGAGCACTGCCATACACTCTTCACCAGCCATCTCCTGTGCTGGGCTGCGTGCTTCTGCCACTCGGCGGAGCAGCGGCTGCAATAGCTGAGTACCGGCGTGCAGCAGCTGCGGGTGGTGCCCCATGGGCTGGAGCATCATCTTCGTAAGGCTGCTGCTGCTGCTCGTTACGCCGAGCAACGAACCCAGGTGGAGGGGTCTCATGACTGTAGCTGCCTTCGACGCCTGCCCCTGCTGTCTGGCTGTAGCCATTTGCACCCTGTCCATAAACTGCCGTGCTGGGGGTCGGCGTAGGCGTGGCAGCTGGTGGCAGTGGCTGTTGAGTGTATCTGTGAACCTCAGTATGGCCTGGCAGCTGGGGCTCAGCCTGCGTTGCCCTTGCTGACTGTTGCTGCTGCTGTGAGTAGTGCTGAGCGTACTGCTGCATCATCATTGCCATGTACTGCTGCATGTCATACGGGTTGACAGCGCTGTACGTGTTGGGTGCTGCTGGTGCACCTGCCGAGGGGACAGGTGCGCTGCTCGGGGGCGGTACCGCCCCTTGCACAACTGCAGCAGCAGCAGCAGCCTGTGCTGCTACTGCCGCCGCAGCTTGCGCCATCCAGCTAGCAGTAGCAGCATCAGGGACCGAGGGCGGGGCAAAGGCAGCTGCGTTAGGCGGGCCATCAGCAGCGCCCTGTTGCTGCTGCTGTGGCTGAGGTGCTGGAGGGGACTGCTGTGGCTGCTGATGGGTTGCCACCCAACCCGTTTTTGGCACCTGTTGATGAGCATAGCTGTTGCTGCCACCGCTGCCCTGTGCGTACTGAGTCGTTGCATACCCCACAGGCGCGTCATCCTCACCCTCCCTGTTGTAACCACTGCCCTCCTGCTGCTGCTCTCGACTGTACTGCTCAGAGCTGCCCTGCTGCCACTGGCCACCGTCACCCCAAGACTGTGACTGGCTGTAAGGTTGCTGCCGCTGGCGATCCTGGTGACTGAAACCATACCCACTGCTGTTGCCGGCACTGGCATAGCTGCGCCCAGGCTCAAAGGCAGCAGCATCAGGCTTCAGCCTGCTACCACCCCTGTTTGGTGCAGTTGATGCCCCAACTGGCTGCTGGCCACCAAACTGTTCCTGTTGTGTGCCCTGCTGCGGTCTGCTTGCTGCCCTGGCGGCCGCGGAATGCCCGTCAGCGCCCCGCTGCACAGGCGCCCACGCCTCCTTGCCCCACTCATCATACTGTCTGTGTGGCTGTTGCTGCTGTGAGCTGCCCCAGCTGTCACTCTGCCCCCACCCAGACCCCTCGCCGTCCTTGCCTTCGTACCGACTGCCTGCTGGGTACCCCGCTGGCTGGCCCCGCAAGTCCCCCTGTGCTCTGGAGCGGAACTCGTGCCCCTCGCTGCTGCCAGCAGCACCCCCCCTGCGCTCAGTGTATCCTGGTGGGGGGCCATCATCAACACCCTCACCCTCCCACCCACTCCGTGCACCACCACCGCCCCTGCCCCTGGGCCCCCCATAGCCTGGTGGTGCATCTCTGGAGTAGGACCCCACCTCGTCTGCATAAGCCCGGTGCCCGTCACCACTGTGGTACCCGCCCCTGCCACGGCCACTGCTGCTGTCACCACCGTAGCCACTGCTGTGATTGCCTCTGCCAGCGCTGCCTCCCCTACCGCCGCGTCCGCCCCTGCCGGTGCTGCCACGGCCCCTGCCAACCCCACCACTGTGTTGCTGCTGCTGGAAGTCCTCACGCTGCTGCTTCCAGCTGTTGCCAGCTGCAAACCCCCCATCGTGGCTGGCATCACCGCCCCAACCATCCTGGTTGCTGCTCTGCCCGCCCTGGTAGCTGTCATACCTGTCATGCTGGGAGGGGCCATAACTATCTCTGCCCCCATGCTGCTCATAGCCGCGCGCGCCGTCCCGGCCTCTGCTGCGCCCCCTGCCAGCGTAGTCACCATAACCCTGCTCCCTGGAGCTGTAACCCCCATGGCCTGTGCTGTAACCAGTTGGGCCACTGGAGCACCGCTCAGGACCCTCATCAGCGTACGTGCGCTCGCCATAACCCCTGTCTCCTCCCCTGCTGTGCTGCCGGGGCTCCTGGCGCCGCTGCTGCCGGCCTCCTGAACCATCTTCATAGTACTCTTCCTCTGCTTGCCTGCTGCGGCCCCCACTTGCCCCTCTGCCTCCTCGAGCCCCCCCGCCACTTTGTGACCACTCTGATCCAGGGATAACCAACGGCTGCAAAGAAAGGGGCAGGAATGAATGCGAACTAGTTGGCAAGGCATCATCCACATCATGGCTTGGCTGCTGCTGACGTTCTTCCTTGACACACCAACACCTGTACACCCATGCCCATGAACACATGCGAGCGCAGCCCATACTGTGTGCTTGGGTGTCATTGTGAGCGTCAATCAAATGATGATCGGTGCTTGCCTTTGCAGAAACAGCTTAGTTGGGGTGGGCGATGCATGCTTTCTGTGTGCATTGGCAGGAAAAGTGGAGTCCAACCTTGTTGGGCATGCATGTCATAAGGTTTCACAAGTGGTGCATCCCCCTGTGGTTTTCGCTGTGTAGGCTGGCGTATAGCTAACCTGGCAGTCAGTCTAGGCCTGCGGACAGGCTGCTCAGCAAGGGGAGCAAGCAACCATCCTGAGCATTCCAGGGTATGCCTGATTGGACAAGGCCAAACAACAATACAAACCTCAATTGTGCATGCACACAGAAGCAACTCACCCCCGAGATGCCTGCCTTCTCACGGCGCACCATCTCCTCAAACATGTCATGTTTCCACTTGCCACCACCAGCAACAGCAGGGGCCACCGGTGCCGGAACAACCCCAGCTTTGCCGTCTGCTGCTGCCGCCGCCCCTTCACCATCTGGTTCGCCCCAAGTATCATCCAAGCCAGACACCCTGCAGAGGAACCGCATGGTGGATGAAGCATATGAAACCTCTTTCTGATGCTGTGATGCCCGCAGACAGGGTAGGATGGCAGGATGTTTGAGCACTGAACCCACGGATGGTTTGTGTGGTGACGCACAGCACACCACAAGCATGGTTCACAGCTCTGGCACAGTTGGCAGCACAAACTGAAGGGCCGCAACTTGGAACGTACAGTGTTTCCCTAGTTTGCTTGAAAGAGCGGGACTGCTGCGTGCAAGATACAAGGCTGATGGAGCCACAGATGCACACAAGCGTGCATGCCAGATGCTCTGCAGCCATCCTCACCCGGCCGTCTGCGGCTCCTCCTGCTCGCCCCTGTCGTCGTGCGCATAGAAAGCGCCACTCCTAGGGACCTCAAACGGTTCCAGGGGCCGCCGCCGCTGCTGCTGCTGGTGGTGCTGCTGCTGCTGCTGCATGTCTGCCTTGGTGAGGATAACATCATCGCCCTCCACCACCTCCCCCTCCTCCAGGCCCTGTGGCAGCTGGTGGACATCTGCCATACCTCTGTCACCCTTGCCCTTGCCCCTGCCCCTACCGCGGCCCCTGCCAGCTGCTGCTGGGCCCTTGATCAGCTGGTGGCTCTCCGTGACATCGTCGCCCTCAGACTCTGATGACGTGACGTCTAAGGCGTCACTACCGGCCTCGCTGCTGCTGCTGCTGGGGCTGCCAGTGCCCACATCACTGCCGATTTCATGGCCCTGCACAGGCTCCTTGGCAGCGTCTGTGCCGCTGCGCTTGCCGCCAAGGACACCGGCGAGCCCAGTGCCTGCTGCTGCACCCCGCTGGTCCTCTGAGATATCGGCTGGGGGTGAGGCCCCAGCATCAGAGGGCTGGGAAGACCCAGGAGGAAGGGGCAGCAGCACTTCATCCTCCTCAGACACACCCTCAGCATCAACAGCAGCAGAGCGTGAACTGCCTTTGGCTGCACTGCTGTTGGACTGCTGCTTTTGAGTCTGCTTCTCCAAGGATGCTGTTGGGTCTGTGCTAATATTGGGATCGGCTGCTTCTGACCCATTCTCATCCTCGTCCCCTGCAGACCAAGGACCCAGGCACAGAAAAGAGGCCCGGAGGTTGAGCCCACCCATGCCACACAGCACCAGAAAGTGTGCATGTGCAACCGTTGCATACTGAAGCGTCTAACAGTGCGCCAAAGTGACTGGTGTAAGCGGACCAGACGGTACCCACCTGTGATGAAGCCCTCATCAGATCCAGCGCTGTCCACGCCCTCTTCGGAGCCAGACTCACTGGCTGCATCCCTCCGCGTGCCAAGCCTGAATACGAAACCAGGTTCCTCATCCACTTCGCCCCGGTCTCGCGCTCGGACTCAGCTGATGTTGGCTTGCGAGGGAAGTCTCAGAGCCAGCCATATTGTCACTTTTGCCAAGGCACATACCACAACAAGAGATTGGATCCCGTTGCGTGTTGCCCTCTAGCCATGATCATGGGGTTTAAGTCCTGGAGGCAGAGTGGGGTTTTAACTAGGGGCAGCGTTTCTTTGAACCCGGTACACCCTGTTTCTTTGTGGCACGGCCGGAGTTGCTCTCCACCGGGGGGCCCTGGTTTTACGGCAGGTGCTCCTTGCCCCCCCTCCCCCCCTCTTCAGCACCTTTTCCCTGCAGACTCTGCCAGGGCAGGCCAGACCTCAATTGCTACCCCCCTCTGAGCAGAGGTAGTAAGGGGGTAGGACACTACCCTCAGCTGGCCGGTCCCATGGTCCCCCGGCCGACCGTTCAACTTCTGGTTTCTGATACGCAGGAGTGGCCCGCCCATTACTTGAACATGTTTCATATGCATCAAAGTGATTTCGCAGGCCTGACGCACTCTTCAGTACCCTCCCTGTTGTCCAGAATCAGGTCACTGTGCCTTAACAAGGCTGATGAGTCGTTTTTAGGGCCAAGGAGTTTTCGCCTGGGCTTCACCCTCTCACCCATTGCTTATTGGTACCGGTATTGACCTGGTCACGAGTTCCGACACGCTCGACGGCACTTTGCTGGCTCCTGTTGGTTTGGCAGCAGCAGCAGTAGCAGGAGGTGCAGCTGTACCAGCCTGAATAGCGTATGATGGTGCGGCACACGGGACGGACAGGTAGCATGAGCTCGAATACGTCTGCATGATCTTGTGTGACGCCAGCAGGCATACACAATTGAGCATCGCCGGGGGGAGGGCTTGTGGGGTGGGGTGGGGGTACCCCCACCGGTGGGGTAGGGGTGGGGTGGGGTGGGGGTAGGCTAGTGGGGTGGGGCGGGCTGTGCATTGATGCTCTTGCGTTGGTGAATTGACTGGATACATACATGCTTTAATCACCTGCTTCCTGTATGGGGCAGGGAGGCGTTGGCACCAAAGTGCAGCAGCAGCAGGTGGCGGGTTGGGTGGCTGACTAGATGCTGTCTACAGGCACTCACGCTGTTCAAAAATAATAATATATAACCAGATAACCTCTAGGGACATTATCAGGACGTCGCGCGGTCATATTGAGGGAGAAATCAAGTGCTGATGAGTTGAACAGCAGCAGCTGGACAATAACGCTGGCGACGACACTAACTAATTAATTTCGGCAAGCCTAGCCCCCGACCTGCCCCACTTGCACGCGCTGTGCGGTGCTGCTCGGTGCACTGCTGTTAGGCCATCAGGAGTTTAAGAGCCACAGTGAGCTGCAGTTGCTCTTTTGGCACATGTACACTGAATCCTGCCTGACATGTCAGCACCAGATCGGCTGATCAAGAGCTTGATTGTTGATGTGCGGTCTGCAACACAAGTGTATGGCTGCAAGACAAACGCTGAAGCTGAGGGAGCACAGTGCTGGCTGCATTGCTCGATATGCAAGCTGCACTGTTGGCTCGCCCTGTCTAGTCACCAGCAGTCCAACCCACGCTGTCAGTCAGTTGCATCACAACACTCACAGGAATCATAGTAATGTTTCGTGTACTTTTGTAGCTCAGAACTGTGACCAGCGTGACACGAAGAACTCTAGCATCATCACCTTGGGTGATTCACTTTCAGTCAACTGTCAGTTGACTGTACCATATTGTCAGTGCGCTCGCTGCATATGTGCGCCGTTAAGAGTGAGCTTGTAAGACTTGTCACATGCGGTGCTTTGCATCAATGCATGCGCAAGGCCTTCAGCAAACACCGCAACGCCTTGTGCCATGTCTGCGCAGCAACGGCCGGATTGGCTGCAGAAGAGCGATTTTATGTTGCAGTAAAGCTGGTTTTGTGACCTCCATGCATGTCGCTGGATTGCCCAAAAGCAGCAGGACAGCGATGGAGTAGTAGTAGTAGTAGCAGCAGCAGCAGCAGCAGCAGCAGCAGCAGCAGCAGCAGCAGCAGCAGCAGCGGCGGCGGCGGCGGCGGCGGCAGCGGCAGCGGCAGCGGTAGCACCCGTGATGTTGGTGCTACTTACAGTCTGCCAGCAGCAGCAGTAGGGACTGCCAAGGAACAGCAGCTGGTGCCAGTGTGCTTTTGAAAAAACTGCTGCACACTGCCTTTCTTCATATAGTATTTGCGATCATGCTGCATTGGCTGCAGTGCACCCTTGCCAAGGCGCGGGAGGTAGAGCCAGCTGCTGCTGCAGGCAGGCTGCTGGTGCAGATCAGGCAGCCGGTCACAGAGGTCGCCCACCATCACAGTGTGCCAGTCTTGCCTGCATGCCAGAATGATGTAGATTGTGTCTCTGCTAGCAATTGCAGGAATTTTTCTTTCCGAGATAATTAAATAATCCTGTCTCTCAATAAGCACGCGGGCGACGACACTAATTGATTAATTTCGGCCAGCCTAGCCCCCGACCTGCCCCACTTGCACGCGCTGTGCGGTGATGCTCGGTGCACTGCTGTGAGGCCATCATGAGTTTAAGAGACACAGTGAGCTGCAGTTGCTCTGTTCGCACATGTACACTGACCCCTGCCTGACATGTCAGCACCAGATCGGCCTGCGCATGATGTTTGGGTTGTGTTGCATGGCATGTACAGTTGCCACACCAATCATTGCAGCTGCTGCAGTCTGCGCTGGCATGCACAGTTTCCAGACCATGCACTGCAGTGACTGCGTGTAACAGTTGGGATGCAGGTGGACAGTTGGGGGGTCACCCACGCTGTCAGCCACTTGCATCACAACACTAATATGAATGTAATGTTTCGTGTACTTTTGTAGCTCAGAACTGTGACCAGCGTGACGAAGAACTCTAGCATCATCACCTTGGGTGATTCACTTTCAGTCAACTGTCAGTTGACTGTACCATATTGTCAGTGCGCTCCCTGCATATGTGCGCCGTTGAGAGTGAGCTCGCAAGACTGTAACCTGCGGTGCTTTGCATCAATGCATGCGCAATGCTCATCAGCATTGTGCCTTCAGCAAACACCGCAGCGCCTTGTGCCATGTCTGACAGCCAACAGCCGCGCAGCAACGGCCGGATTGGCTGCAGAAGGGCGATTTCATGTTGCAGTAAAGCTGGTTTTGTGACCTCCATGCACGTCGCTGGATTGCCCGAAAGCAGCAGGACAGCGATGGAGCAGTAGTAGTAGTAGGAACTGCCAAGGCACAGCAGCTGGTGCCAGTGTGCTTTTGAAAAAACTGCTGCACACTGCCTTTCTTCATATAGTATTTGCGATCATGCTGCATTGGCTGCAGTGCACCCTTGCCTGCAGGAGCCAGCTGCTGCTGCAGGCAGGCTGCTGGTGCAGATCAGGCAGCCGGTCACAGAGGTTGCCCACCATCACAGTGTGCCAGTCTTGCCTGCATGCCAGAATGATGTAGATTGTGTCTCTGCTAGCAATTGCCCAAAAAAAAATTCCGAAATAATTAATTAATTGTGTCTCTCAATAACCACCCTTTAACAAAAGGGGGGGAACAGGCCTCAACAGCGATCTGTGACACATCATAAGGAGCTCAAAAAATTATGTACAGCCTATATGTATCCTTTAAAAGCAGTACCAGAGCGTGCGACGCGACGTTCAGAAACCAGATGTTGAACGGTCAGCCGGGGGACCATGGGACCGGCCAGCTGAGGGTAGTGTCCTACCCCCCCTTACTACACCTTACTACACCTGCCCCTGAGCTGCCTCCAGATTGTTTCCGCTCTCTGCTCCCCCCCTCCAAATGAACAGGGTGTATACAAGGTGGGGACCCCCAAATCTGCGCATATTGTGGAATGTGCCGCAAGGCATATTCTACAATATGGGATATGTGGTGCAACTCAGAGTGTGCATTCATGATTGGGCATGTTGTGGCATGCACTGTGGGTCATTAGTAAAGGGGGCGTTGACTCCCCTAACTCCCTGTCCCAACCCTTGGGGCAGAGGGGTAAATGGTGGAAGTTAGTGAATGTAAAATGACATATAAAGTGTGATCAGTCTTGCAAGGCTATGAGTATACTACCAATTTTCGTTTTTTGGTGCAAGTTTCACAAGGTCACCCAAATGTTTGTGCAGACGGTATAACTCCCACGAACTTCCAAATATCTCAATCAAAATTAACCGATTTCGGTGGGGGTTGGGGATTAAATTTCAAGGGAAACCCGCCTATACCAGGGAAGTGGGGAGTTAGTGGCAGTTGGTGGCAAGGCATGCGCAGGGAGTTAGGGGCAGGGGTGTGCCGTTACAGTTACACACTTTACATTACACGTAATTACAGTGTAATTACAGTGTAATTTACAAGGCCCTGAACAGTGTGTAAGCAGTGTAAGGGCAGTTGCGCAGCAGTGTTGCAGTGCCTGACGCAGGTTTTGAGCATGTAGAGTGGTTATGAGCATGCTTAACATAATTTTGACCTATATGGATGCATCATGCATGGCATGCAGTCCTACTGCAGGTGGTCTGGGCACCCGAGCCAGGGGTGATGAGTGGCCTGCCAGGTGCCGTCCTGTGCCAGCCTGTGGCATCAGTCTTACAGTGTAATCTTACTGTAATCTTACAGAAAGTGCAATTACATGTAATTACATTACACCGACCCCGATTACACTGTAACGGCACACCCCTAACTTAGGGGAGTTAGCTGGGGAGTTAGGGGAGTTAGCTGCACAGAACACAGGAGGTGCACCTGTGAGGGCCAGGGGTCCCCCAGGCTTCGCCGTGGGTTTTATGCACGGTTGTATGTGGCAACTGGTGGGCTTGGCAGCAAGCTGTTCACTGTCAGCCTGGGCTGTGAGTGAACACGTGGGTAAGGAGACGTAGAGGGCTCAATCCTGTATGCGAAGACAGTAGCAGTGTCATCTGTATGGATGGAATAGAACGGCTAACGCCCAGGTGGCGTCAGTACTAGATCGAAACCTTCCACGTGGTTTGTAAGACTGTTGGAGGCATGACTGCAGTGATGCTACTGTCCAGCTGCTACACACTTACTGTTGCTGGCATGCTGCTGCTGGGGTACCCCAGCCGGTGGTACTGCCTCCCCTCACCAGGCTGGAATCAACACGGAATGACAATTGTGAGCACTCGCAATCGCACAACAGCACCGCGACAATAGCGTTTTGTCGTCTGCTGCTGAAGTCAGTCATACGCACGTCAGTCCAAGGTACTTGGACAACTGTCGTCTGCGGAGCTCGTAACCGGTTCCCATTTCCTAAACCAAATGCCCTCTACAATGACCAAGACATAACCATTTACGCAAGTGAACGTTTGACAGGTGCCTCCGTGGACCTCTGTGACAGCAACAGCAGACGGGTGAACGAGTCTGACCTACGGGCAACTTCGTGACTGCTGCTGTAGTGCAAGCGCTAGCCCAAAACATCTTCTTACGGGTACATGCTTGCGCTTTGAAGGGTTGTCGCTTGCTGTTCTCGCGTTGGCCATCGTGCAAGGAAATGGTGCATGTATATGGGTTTGATGGGTCTTCACACAGGCCTTCTGGCGGAACAGACGTGCTGCAGTCATCAACGACAAATATGCCTGCATGTTTTGACACTGTCCGATTTTGCATTGCCCTCAGCATGGACTGCCTGCACATATGCTCTCGCAGCACAAGCAGTTCGCACCTTTCTGCCGAACACCATCACAATCCGCATCATTGATTCATTCGTTATCGCCCAGCCCGGGCGTGGTGCGGCACTTTTGGGAACGGAATGTAGACTCGTTTTTGGCTGTCATGTGTGGGGGTGTGAACTTTGCAACGTATAAAGCTCTCAACCTGAAGGTTTCGATCTAGTAGCTATGTCACTGACATGCTGTTGTTGATCTGGATCTTGCCACAATAGCGTTAAAGATAAATGGTTGCAAACACCCCACAGCAGCACAAGAAGGTGCACGCACACTTCACATGTTGCATGCCATCAGCCCACCCTCCATTATTATTAAGATCACACAGCTGCACTGCAACTGCTGCGCCGACGGTGTTAGGAAAGCCTTACTTGACCTACAATCCAACGGATCCAGAGGCACGCCTGGCTGCATTGCCAATGTCACCGCCATACCGTATACACCATATATGCAAAGTGGTCATAATTCAAGGCCCCGCGCAGCGGAGAAAAAACGCGCCGTAATTCCCCTTGAACGTAAGAGGTTTTTTTTTCGAAACAGCCGCAATTGCACTACTTTCCGGACTCAAAACGCTTCCAAGCGCCGTAATTCAAGACGGTTTTTTCATTTATGACCACTTTGCATATACGGTGTATACGGTATTGCAGGGCTTTGGGGCCAACCAACGCCGGCCTTGTTAGATGGGTATGACAACACACAAACATGCATTTGTGTCTGCAGTAGCGCCTACTCCCTCAACATATCCTATAGGCCCTGCTATGTGCTACGATCACCTATAGGAGCAACAACAGCGGGGGAGGGGGGGTCCAAATACTACCAGCGATTGCCCCGCATGCCTTGCTGTGTGGGCAGTTGCCAGTGGTTCAGACGGTAGTGGGTGGAGCCTGCGTCCAAAAAAGGGCGGGAAATAACCCTTGCGACATGCCAATGCTAACTCCCTTGATTGGGTCCCTAACTCCCCCTAACTCCCTGATGAGGGTCTTGTGGGGGGAAGTTGGGAGTTGAAATTCAAGGCAAACCCGCCTCAACCAGGGAAGTTGGGAGTTAACAGAAGTTCAAATTTCCACTATGTTGCATGGCCCCTTCAGACCACGTATAACACAACTGTGCAATCAGAACCACTAACTTCCACCATTTACCCCTCCGCCCCAAGGGTTGGGACAGGGAGTTAGGGGAGTGAACGCCCCCTTCATAAGTACCCGTGGGGTTTAGGCCCTCTTCGGTGGCCTTGTATCGAGCATAGGCTGAGATCAGGCAACTTTCAGGTGCCCCACATTGTGATTGCCATCCGCTTCCAAACACGTAGAGTCGTGTTGTAACAGTCACAGTCAGCAAGCACAGCAACAGTAACAGTAACATCTTCTTACGGGTACATGCTTGCGCTTTGAAGGGTTGTCGCTTGCTGTTCTCGCGTTGGCCATCGTGCAAGGAAATGGTGCATGTATATGGGTTTGATGGGTCTTCACACAGGCCTTCTGGCGGAACAGACGTGCTGCAGTCATCAACGACAAATATGCCTGCATGTTTTGACACTGTCCGATTTTGCATTGCCCTCAGCATGGACTGCCTGCACATATGCTCTCGCAGCACAAGCAGTTCGCACCTTTCTGCCGAACACCATCACAATCCGCATCATTGATTCATTCGTTATCGCCCAGCCCGGGCGTGGTGCGGCACTTTTGGGAACGGAATGTAGACTCGTTTTTGGCTGTCATGTGTGGGGGTGTGAACTTTGCAACGTATAAAGCTCTCAACCTGAAGGTTTCGATCTAGTAGCTATGTCACTGACATGCTGTTGTTGATCTGGATCTTGCCACAATAGCGTTAAAGATAAATGGTTGCAAACACCCCACAGCAGCACAAGAAGGTGCACGCACACTTCACATGTTGCATGCCATCAGCCCACCCTCCATTATTATTAAGATCACACAGCTGCACTGCAACTGCTGCGCCGACGGTGTTAGGAAAGCCTTACTTGACCTACAATCCAACGGATCCAGAGGCACGCCTGGCTGCATTGCCAATGTCACCGCCATACCGTATACACCATATATGCAAAGTGGTCATAATTCAAGGCCCCGCGCAGCGGAGAAAAAACGCGCCGTAATTCCCCTTGAACGTAAGAGGTTTTTTTTTCGAAACAGCCGCAATTGCACTACTTTCCGGACTCAAAACGCTTCCAAGCGCCGTAATTCAAGACGGTTTTTTCATTTATGACCACTTTGCATATACGGTGTATACGGTATTGCAGGGCTTTGGGGCCAACCAACGCCGGCCTTGTTAGATGGGTATGACAACACACAAACATGCATTTGTGTCTGCAGTAGCGCCTACTCCCTCAACATATCCTATAGGCCCTGCTATGTGCTACGATCACCTATAGGAGCAACAACAGCGGGGGAGGGGGGGTCCAAATACTACCAGCGATTGCCCCGCATGCCTTGCTGTGTGGGCAGTTGCCAGTGGTTCAGACGGTAGTGGGTGGAGCCTGCGTCCAAAAAAGGGCGGGAAATAACCCTTGCGACATGCCAATGCTAACTCCCTTGATTGGGTCCCTAACTCCCCCTAACTCCCTGATGAGGGTCTTGTGGGGGGAAGTTGGGAGTTGAAATTCAAGGCAAACCCGCCTCAACCAGGGAAGTTGGGAGTTAACAGAAGTTCAAATTTCCACTATGTTGCATGGCCCCTTCAGACCACGTATAACACAACTGTGCAATCAGAACCACTAACTTCCACCATTTACCCCTCCGCCCCAAGGGTTGGGACAGGGAGTTAGGGGAGTGAACGCCCCCTTCATAAGTACCCGTGGGGTTTAGGCCCTCTTCGGTGGCCTTGTATCGAGCATAGGCTGAGATCAGGCAACTTTCAGGTGCCCCACATTGTGATTGCCATCCGCTTCCAAACACGTAGAGTCGTGTTGTAACAGTCACAGTCAGCAAGCACAGCAACAGTAACAGTAACACTTACACCACAGGTCCGCCGCTTACGGTTTGAACACGCAAACACCTTCAAGTACAAAAACGAAAACAATGTGTACACTGTATGCTACAGCTCTGCCGCGGAGGTTTGCCCATGATCTGGCGACAGCAGCAGTATGACAGCTCTTCATCAGTGACCCACAAATCTGCGCACCCTCAAAACGCATTTGGGAGAGCATTTGAGGACATGGATGGATGCCAAATATTTATCTTAGCACTTTCGGCTTTTTACACCACCTGCTGAGGGCTTCTGCAATGCACATTGCACAGCATGAGTGACCTGGCAGTGACACGGTGGCGCGGTGCTGATTCAAAACAGGCTGCTGATCCCAACATGTTCCTGCACTTCAACGCTGACGCCTGCTGCACCTGCAGCACTACTTAGACGATAAGCAGCATGTGCAGCAGCAGAGGCTGCCGAGGTAGCACTGCCAATGGTTCTGCATGCCCCACTACTGTGCTGGTTGCTGCACATGTAGGCTGCTGCTGCAGCTTGTTCCACAACATGTGAAGGGGTGGAGCTGGCAGGACCGTTCCCTCCCTGTGTTGTACTGCTGGCGTACTGCTCCAGGGGTGGGTGGCACTGGCAGCAGTGGCAGCAGCAGCTTTGCACTTGGCACACAGACAACCCCAAGGCACAAGTCAGCTCCCTGGTCATTGCTGGTGCTGTTGCTGCTGCTGCTGCCCCACACTTTTTAAGCCTTGGCCCACACCACCCTTCTGCCCTCCTTCATGACACTATGCTCTTCTGACACTACCTCCTTGCAGTTTGCAGTCAGCAGGGCAAGGCTTGTGCAGTGAGTTGCTCCCACATTTTGACCGGTGCGTGTGCCCCAAATCCTACATTAAATTGTCCACATGTACATATATGTTATTGATGCATCAAAGATGCGCCTCGTGACACCTCCTAACATAGCGGACAAGATCTGTCGCACCATGGGGTCCACCACAAACCTACAGCAAGGGGGGGGAGACGCCAGGTTTGCTGCTACCCCTCCCCCTGTATCCGTTTCAGGCTTTCTGGCTCACGGACCCCTACCCCCCTGTCGGTTTTAGGCTATTGCCAGGTACTGCTGCTTTCCCCCTGTGGACGGGTGCTGCACCCCTACCCCCCCCGAACGTTGTAGGCTGTTCGTTCGATCAACCGCTACACCCCTTTCGAGAATAGGGTCGGCGTCCCCCCCCCCCCCCTGGCTGTAGGTTTGTGGTGGACCTCCATCTATTGCTGTCTTTCACGACCCAGGGCCCAGGGGCTTTTTAACTAAATAGATGTTATCGAACGTAAACATACAGCATCAAAAGTACAGGCATTGCGGCTGCCTGTACTGGCCAAACGGCCGGGTGCGCAGATTAGTGGGGTGCGCAGATTAGTGGGGTGCGCAGATTTGGGGTCTCCACCTTGTAGGGTTCAAAAAACCCGATCACAAGGTACACAATCAAGGTGCGAAGACAGCACAGACAGAACAGGTGTCTCAAAACATTATTTCAAAAAGTTGCGAAGTATCGAACATAACAGACAAGTGCCCACTCACTCATTCTCGAATTGGTCAAAAATGTTCCTCCAAGCCCCACCCCACTGCAGCAGCATATACCGGGCTGCTTGTCACGCTAGGACAGTCTTATTATACTTGAAGAACAAATTTAAGTGTATGTAATGTGTAACAGGCACCTGGCATTGCGCAGAGCCTCAACAGCAGGTCACAGAACACCATCAACCTTTCAGGTATCGAAACCTCAGAAAAGCGGCCTGGCCACCTTGTCGAATGTGTCAGGCGATTTTAAATCGCTTTCGATATAAAAAAATCCTCGAATCCCGCGTGCCACTGCGGTACTTTTCAGGGTCTGCGTATCACCAAGTGTCTGAAACACACTACATTTATTTTGTGCAATGATAAGAAAGTATGCCAACTCTGGCCTAGCATGACAAGCAGCCGATTTACGCTGCTGTAAGGTGACGTTTCTACTGAGGTTTGCGTTGCAACTCCTTGTGACGTCGTCGCAAAGTCAGTAGAAACGTGATGTGGTTTTGCAACGCCTTGCAAGGCGTTGCAAAATTGGGGGCGTCGCAAATTGGCCAAAGAGGGTCGCCTGGTATTTCAAACAAGTGTGCTAGCGATCTTAGGGTGTTTATTGAACCATATGATTATAACCTCAGCCCGCGAATTGGCCTGGAACGCTCTGGGCAGTGCATGAAAGCTCTGCGACGCTGCCGTTGCAACTCCCAGCAGAAACGTGACACCTGTTTTGCGGCTGCGTTGTTTTGCGACGCCCCGTCGCAAATGGCGTTGCGACGTCTCGCTGTAGAAACGTGCCCTAAGGGCGGGGGGTGGAACTTGGATGGGCATTGTGGAACAATGGCAGGAAGTGTGAGTGGGCAATTTTGTAAACTATTCAATATTTCACAACTGTCCCGAGTTTATATGTTTAACACAGTAATACTTCTATTGAAATATGCGTGGCACTACGGTGATTCAAGGGGACGCAAGTCCATGAGGAAAACGAGCTAGAATGTGTGTCTGCTCGGAAGAAGCTGCTCTGAGACAAGCTGCTGAATACAAACAGTTGAAGTCAAGCACTGAAGAGGAGACCGGGCCTGACACATTTCAGCAGAGGCTCTTGCAGAGCAGACTCGGTGGCTCACCGACGACTTGTTAATATGATAATGACGCTTGGGTTGTTATCTGGTCCGCTTACCTTGTTGACAGCTCCGCTTGCCTGATCCTGGGAGGACGAGTCTAAATTCAGGGACGCGGCCGATTGTTAGGGTATCATCTATCACCTCTCCGAGGCTGCCTCTGGCACTGTACACAGGCTTCAACCTTAAAGCTCCGTTCTGTCTCCGTTGTTCATTGCGCAGTATCCTTGCCCGTCGCCGCAAGCACTACATGTGTACTGCTGTTCCCGATATACACCGCAAGCAGCTCGTTAACGCCCTTCGAACAAGCTACGTGTCATCATCATGCATATATCGCTGAGGACTGGCCACAATCTGTGTTTGACGGAGTAACAGGAGTCGAGACCATGGCCGACAAGCAGCAGCTTCACTTGAAAACTTGCTCGCAGTGCAACGAAGTCAGCAAACACCTCATGACCTCTGGTGGTCCAAAGGCCATTGCAACCAGTTCCTCTCCAGAGCTGGACAGAGAACCAGGCACACCATTGCGTGTGAGCGGGTCACGCAAGGGCTATGCTGTCCTCAACCGGCAGTCCAGCCAAGGAGATGTTTCGTTGCCCGAGCTGTGTGAAACCTTGCTGCCATTGGAGCCTGGTGCATCTCCTCTTCTGGACCAGCAGCACAAGGCAGCGCAGCAGCAGAGGACACCAGCAAAGCAAACAGCAGCAGTCATCATGGCGTGCCTGATGTGGATTCTCGTCTCGTCAGCTACAATCCTTATCAACAAACACATCATGGTAGACCTCTCGTGAGTGGTCACTTGCAAGGTTTGGTGTTTTTGGCTGTGGCTTTTTGTAAATGAACATGCAGAAGAGGGGAAAAGTGGCAACGCCAACGGCACAAGTCATGCTAGCGGACCTCTTAGTAGCCAGATGGTTGCAGACTTTCCCGTTGGAGCTGGCTTGCACACTGCAACTGGGCCTGCAGAACAATGGCGCATACAAATGATGCCTGGGCACCAGATTAAAGGCAGACACTTGTTTGGTGCAGTTTGTCTAAAGCAGCTGCCTTTCCTGTGATCTGCAGGTTCCCCTTCCCCGCAGCCGTGAGCGCGCTTGGCATGTTTGGAACCACAGTGGCCAGCTTCCTAGCCTGCCGTGTGTTCAAGCTGGTGCCTTGCAAAGTCACCATCACACCCTTTTTTTTCTGGTCACGTATCATGACAACTGGGTTCCTTATCGCACTGAGCTTCCATGCTGGCAACACAGCGTACTTATACCTGTCAGGTGGGGAGTACACTCGTCTTGGGAGCTGCAGAAAACAGAAGACAGGGTCGTTGCAGGGTGTGTGATTAGTTAAGGATTCAGAAAGGCTCTGTCGCAGCAGCAGTAGGAGTGCAGCAGCCAGCCGCAGGAGCAGTGGTGGTGCTGCATGTTGACAATTGCGTGGGAACAACTGACATAGCAACAGGCAAGCTTTGTGGTGCACAGCTGGCGCAAAGGGGTCAGCTGGCAGCCTGCACAGTCATCAACGTGTGACGTGAACATGAACACAGTTGAAATCACCACACGCATGCCTGCCTTTGCCTGTCTGTTGCCGGCTGCAGTTGCGTTTGTGCAGATGCTGAAAGCATTCACCCCCGTCAGTACCATGCTGTCAGGCTTTATCTTTGGCATTGAGAAGCCGTCCGCCAAGCTCATAGCAGCAGTCAGCTGCATCAGCCTAGGCGTAGTGTTGTCCTCCTTTGGTGAGGTCAACTTCAGCATGTTTGGCTTGTTGGCGATGCTCACCTCCATTGCAGCGGAGGGAGTCCGCACATGCTTGATGCAGCAGATGCTGTCCTTGAAGGAATTCCATCCATTGGAGGCTTGGATGTATCTTGGCCCTGCCTGCCTTGTATGGCTGCTGCTGCTCATTAAATTCACAGAGGGGCAAGCTGTTTCCCAGCAGCAAGCCTTGGGCATCGTGGACACGCACAAATGGTATTTTGCCTTCGCAGCCCTTGCTGGGTTTGCTGCCAACTCCCTCGCAATGTTGGTAATCAAGCTAGCGAGTGCCCTGACCCTCAAGGTGCTTGGCGTCTGCAAGGATGTTGGCCTTGTGACCCTTGGCGTCCTGCTACTTGGAGAACATGTCGCGCCCCTGCAATTGGGAGGCTATAGCATCGCATTGTGCGGCTTTGCAGCGTACAATTACATAAAGGCGGTCACGCCTGTAGCTCCCACCCTTGACCTGCCCAAGGTCGGCAAGGCCAACAAAGGGCATTTCCTCTAGGATGTCGTGTACAGCAGCAATGGTGGAAAGCAATGGCTGGGCACGGTGACCAGCAGGAGCAGCAGCATGCGCCAGTTGGGGCAGCAGAGGTACTGATTGATTCCTGCCAGGCTGTCAACAGACCACTTACTTGACCCACCTGTGCCTCGTGTGCAGTGTGTGAAGAGCAATTGAAAGCGAGCCCAAAACCACACAATCGCGCCGTGCGCTTGTGGGTGCGTGGGCGTCGGCTGAGTGTTGGTGGGCGTGGATCTGGACCGGTGTCGGTGTGCGTGCACGTGGGTCTGCTTCTCGACACATCACCTTTGTTTGCATCACAGGCGGCAGCTTGCAGCAGTGGCAGGGGGCGCTTAGCTCATGTCACTTGAATTGTGTAGGCTGAAGCTGCTATCGCAGCTGTTCCGTCGCTTGACTTGCGTTAGGCTGGAGTGCTTGTTTGTCCCAATCCCTTCATGCGGTGCGTTGCTGATTGTGCATGCTCGCCCACACACGCTGGTATGTGAAGACCGTTGCTGTCAAGCATGGTGGGGTGGGAGCTTTGTCCCTAGCTGAGGCGTTTTGGCAGGGCAGTTTCTGTTAGGAAGTGATGTACAACAGCCCCGTGTGCCATCTTGTAAGCAAGTGCTGGCAGCACTGGGAGGACCAGTTGCAGAGTCTTTGATGGTTACAAGTAACCAATACCTTAATGAGCAATTCCAGCTGTGACTTTGCCTACCGTAACCCCCAGAACCTATTCGCGAAATTAAATTACAGCACGTCAAAGTTTCGCGAATATTAAGGTGTTTCAGGTAATTCAGCAGGGCCCCATCGCGAAATGTTAGGAGGATGGAGAAAATTCAAAGAAGTAACAAGAAGCGTCAAATCGCCTTTTTACAGCCTCCCTAGCACCCATATAAGTTCAATGAGTCTTCCTGATACCCATTACTGCTCTTGAGTCTCTTCCTCGCACCGATCAAGATCAGCAGTGATCACTGCCCTGCCTGTCATAACCTGCCCTTTACCAGTGCACAGCTGCCTCCACTACCAAAACCTGATTTTCTGTTGCTTTAGATAATTTGAAGTGTTTGCAAAGCGATAGAGCAAGCCATCCTGTTGCCTCCTGCAGAGAGGCACTCAATGCAACTCCCAACTCTGCAGCTCACAAACACTACTGCTCCCAGAGAGTGCACAGAGGAAACACATGCTGCTCCAAAGAAGGCCAGGCATGCAGAGACGGACACAGGAGCCCACAGCCAGTCAACGGACAGATACCAAAAACGACAGCAGCAGCACCATCGCGAAAGGTTAGGCAGAGGGAGAAAATCAGGGCAGGGCCCAGCGCGAAATGTTAGGAGGAAGTGTGAAATTCCAAAATTTCCCTGACCCATTCGCGAATAGTTCGGACGCGAATAGGTTCTGGTGGTTACGGTACGTGGCATACTTCGAGACGCGTCCGCGGCGCAGCACGAGTGTTCGCAGAGGCTTCAAGCATGTTTTTGATCAGAATGCGAAACATTGCAGCACCGAACGAACGGTATGACGGATCCCGCCATCATCAGCTTACAGCAACTCAGCGAAGGCATGCTGTCTGTGTGTTACGGAAAGTGTGTGTTCATTTCATCGGAACCACTGGGAACCAGAACGCAATTATGCAGTGTCCGTCGGAATCGAGGCACGCGCTTGGCGTTCAGCGTCCCATATCGGCATCCGGTTACCGTATACACCATATATGCAAAGTGGTCATAATTCAAGGCCCGGCGCAGCGGAGAAAAAAACGCGCCGTAATTCCCCTTGAACGTAAGAGGTTTTTTTTCGAAACAGGCGCAATTGCACTGCTTTTCGGTCTCAAAACGCTTCCAAGCGCCGTAATTCAAGACGGTTTTTCAGGTATAAGCATTTATGACCACTTTGCATATACGGTGTATACGGTACCAGACGAATGCAAAGTTATATTACTGACAGTCCTGTTTCGATATCAACAAGACAACAAACACGCTCTTGTAATAGCTTTGAAGGCGACTTCTGCAAGTTGGCTTTGCGACAGCCTTGGGTAGCGTTTTTTTGAAACCGGTACACCCTGTTTCTTTGTGTCAAGGTGGAGTTGCTCCCCCCCGGGGGGCCGTGCTTTTCACGGCAAGTGCTCCTTGCCCCCCCCCCCTTCAGCAGGTTTTGCCTGCAAACTGGCCAGATCTCAGTTGCCCCCCCCCCCTGAGCTGCCTCCAGGCTGATTCCGCTCCTTGCTTACCCCCCCAAGGAAACAGGGTGTGCCGGTTTCCAAAATACGCTACCCCTTCTTATTGCAAGATTTAACATTCACGACTTGTGCAATAGGAAAAGAATTAGCATTTTACTTTCAAAGAGTGACCTGCAGCTCCCGCCCTATCCCGGCAGCCCCGGGCCTGCGGTGCACATAAGTGGACAGAGCATAGCGAATGCGGCTGTTTAACACCAGGTTGCTGGCCAAGAGGCAACCTGGAGGCCGGGTGACAGCAGCACATCGCCATCGATGGGTGACACTCGCGGTGACCCATGCTGTTGTGCTGTACAGCTGCATCACATAGTAACAAACCAGTTCTCACGATAATATTTTGCGGACCTAGCCCGGGGATCAGTGCGATGTTGCTCAACTCTGTGGGCGGGACTTGCATAGCAACAGCAGCAGCAGACCACGCTGCTTTTGTACGCATGAGGTCGTGACAGCTACATGGATTCGCTTTATGTGATCGAACCAAGAGTGCCTGCTCATGCCCGGTGAAGAATGCAGCTGGTTGTACCAGCTGTGCCCCTGCCTGCGCAGTGCAATGCTAAGTGAGCCGGCAATGCTCAACATTGGGAAAGCATGCGCGCTGTTGGGGACAACTCAGTACATAAGGCCTAGCGGCTGCACGCTTGGAGTGCACGGCCAGACAAGCACATGGCCACAATGTGGTCAGTGGAAGGACAACCCCAGGTGTAGCAGCTGTCATAGTTGCTGTACTGATGCTAGCACTGCTGCAAACATGGGTGAGCTGGATGAAAGGGCCACTCAGTAACAATCAAGGGCCCTGGCACCACAATTGCACCAGTGGGGTGAGGGTATGTTCAGCCCCCAACCCCCAACCCCCGCACGATACTGATGAAGGGCACCGTGCGCAGCCGCAGCGTCCGGTGTTGCCGTTGCACAAGTCAGGCAACTGCTGCTATACTTGCATGCCAGGCCAGTGCTTCTGTGTTGGACTGCCCAATGTGCTGCGCCAGGGCCCCAACGCCTGGAACATCAGCATGGGGAGATCACGCTTTCGAAACTTGCCCCGCGCGCTAATTCTATTTTTACAAATTGCTGCACAGTACCCCTCAGGGCCTGAAACCGTTATTGCACACCCACCCCTGGCGAAGCCTGTGTTGCGAAAAGGCTGTTCTGCAACGAGGCAGTCGATCGCATGTGGCTTTGCAACGCGTCACAGTCGACACACACCCTAAGGTGACCATGTGTTTGCAGACCTGTCAGATGGGCCCATATACACACCGGTGTCGCCGGGCCATATGGACGCACCCGCGTGTAAGGCTGTCAATTCTGTTTTCGCTGTCCATGTTCCTCTGCGCCTTCGTCATCATTGGCAACAGCTGCCAAATACGTATCAGCCGCAAAAACAAGCAAGCTATGTCGCCTCATTTCGCCCTTCGTTCCTGGGACCACCGAAGCATTGCTCACAGCCTGAGGTTGGAAATTAAAGATGGTGGAAAGCCCATAGTTGCGCATACACAGTGGAGGCAACCAAAGGTAGACCACCAACCTTACAAAGGTGGCCACGGAGGGCCACCTTATGTGCTGCCCAAGCTCATCCACCAGCCAGTGCAGGAGAAGCACAATATTCCATATGCAATCCAGGAAAGCATACAGAGCTGGGTTGACATGAATCCAGGGTATACACATATCTTGTATGATGATGCAGACCAGCTCAAATTTGTAACAGAGCATCAGCCTGAATTGCTGCCCTTGTACAAAGGCCTGCCTACCAACATTGAACGCACGAACTTCTGGAAGTACCTGGTGCTTCACAAACTTGGAGGCGTGTATGCTGACAGTGACGTCAAGTGCATGCAGTCAATATCCAGTTGGAACGAGGAAAATGATTTTGATGCTGCTGTTATAATCGGCATTGCCAAACGCAACATGCAGACAGGGGAGACAACCGAGTTCATTCAGTTTGTGATGGCTGCCATGCCAGGGCATCCTTTGATAGCTGCCATGCCCCTGGCCATCACAAGGAGTTACGCATACACCCACCTCAATGGGCTGCCGCCTGAAGTGAATCAAATGTGGATATGGACAAAAACATTGACATCTGTCATCCAAACATACACCCACCAAGTGGGTGCCAAATGGCCTATCAACTCCACGCAGGCAGACCTGCAAGGTGGTGTCTTGTTTGGTTCAGTGCGTGCGCTGCCTGCACATGTTCTGAGTATGGAGTGGGGCACGCATGCCATCAACATCAGTTGTGAGGAGGTGAGACGGAAAATTACCCTGAAGCCATTGTTTGCCATCAGTCCTTTGACGCGTGGAGCAACAAGGCAGTTGAGCAGCTGTAACTGCAAGTGTTCATGATCAGATGGCGCAGCAGGGAACAGCTATCTGTGAGCAGCAACATCATCAGTACCTTCCACGATCAGGTGTACATTGCATGGCGTGATCAGGTCTACATTCTGGAAGACTATCCAGCAAGTGATCTAGTCCATCTGCTGTCTTGTCACCAGCATCACGTTGATTAACAATAAGGTTCTACGGCAGCATTGTGGTCGTGACCAGCTTTGTCTCAGTAGCCATCATCAGCTGGCACACTTTGTGGAGGTGTGTCGAGTGCTCATAGCAGTCCACACTAATTCATGGCCGCGGCATGTTGTTTCTGTGAAGGGGGAAAGACAATATTGATGAGGTTCCACCAGATTTAGGGGGTGTCAAAAGAAAGTACCTGCTGCCCCAAAAGTACGGTATTGGCCCATATTGGCCATATCTTGGGCTGTGGTTCAGGGATGTTGGAGCCCCTAAGTGGGCTTGCAAAGCAATGTCTCACGGTCCTGCCCCTGCAGTTTCAGCCCCATCAACCCCCTGGGTGAAAAGATAGAGCAGTTCCCCCCCTGCACCCACTTTCACTGGGCTGTCTTCCCCCCCTGGCTGCCATACCCCCCAGAGGCACAGCAGTGGTGTGGTGGGTGGGTGTGTCTGGTAGCTTACATGATGTAGTAATCAACCACAGTGTGGAATCTGCGTGCTCCCTTTAGAGATCAGCCTGAAATTTGCAGTTGCAGTGCTGGCATGCAGTGCAGCCCTAGTGTTATCTCTGACACCACTTTGTAGCTCACTCACAAGGCTGGTGGTGGTGGTGACTGTGTGTGCTTACAGCATTTCACTGCAGTACAACAGTATGCATCTGAGCTTTGCAACCTCCCATGTAAGTAGCTACCCTGCAGCCTCCTCTGGTGTGAGAGATGGATGTTCACGGCTGCGAACGCTTTTCTCAAACGACAACATCACCTCCCAGCTGAGCCACAGTCTGCCACACCCCAGGCTGGCAATACAATGGGTCTGCCTTGTGGTACACTTTGTGCACACCAGTACCCCATTCAACAGTGAACTAGGCTGGGCATCGGTTTCTAGAAGGTAGGACTTTCTTATGTCACTCCCTAATTCAACAGGGTTGGTGGCTAAAGGTCCCAGCCCATCCGATGGCTGTGCAGGCTGCACACTCTCGCATGAAATCAGGCATGAAGGCAGCAGCAGCCCATCACTGGTGAATACCTTGAGGTATCCACCAGTGGTGGGGAGTCCCCACCGTGGGGTATTGACACATGTAGGGTTCGCATTACGCTGACACTAACCAGTATTGTCCAATCAGTGGTCACCTATGCTGCCCAGGTGTAGGCACAATCCATTCGAACCTTGCGCAAAGAAAGGGTACATTGGCAGAGAGGCTTGACCACACATGCTTTTTGCTGCCATGCGAAGACCCCCACATTTGCCTGCAGCAAGAGATGTGTTTGTTCCCTCTGCTAACATGCAACACACTTGCAATCGGGTACTGGCAACACTCACGTACCGGCAACACACCCACTGATCCATGCTTGTACAAGATCCACACTGCATGGAGGGGCAAGTACCACCTTTGGGGACCGCACATGCCACGGCTACTGACTCGGTACAACAAAGACTACACAAAAAACTTCAGCGGGCATGTTTGGCACACACCTTAGGGGCCTAGAATCATCCCCCTCCCCACACTGCAAGTGCAGCTGGAGGCCATCGGGCCTAACTTCCTTAGGCATACTACCGTACTGCCACGATACGTTCCTACATTAGTTAATTGATTCAAGGACTGTAGGAAATTCTGAAATGTAATTCAATTGCCCTGGGCGCTGTCCGAACTGTCGGAACCTTCGAACAAGCCTTGAAAAAAATTATTTTTTCGGGCGTGTCCGAACTGTATGAACCCGCAAAAGAATTGCCATTTTTCCAGAGTGTAGGAACCTATCGTGGCAGTACGGTAGACAGATGGTGAGAGGGCTGCACGTAACTTTTCTATGTTGGCAGCCGTAGGTCTGAGGGTCGCCTACTGCTGTAGGTCGTGGACCTACCCCGGATTGGCGTAGTTTCGTAGTATGTAGGCATAGACAATAAAGGCAACCTCACTCAACAAGTGGTCTATGACCATCTCAGCTGGGCCCTCTATGAGCAACATGCAAAGCACATGTATGCTCATAATGGTGGTGAATTGTGATACAGCATGCACAGCATGACTACACTAGACTACTAACTAACTAACTACACTAGACTAGACACAACAACACACTAGCAAAACACTGGCCGATGCTCTCGTTTCGACAACAAGTCACAACCGACCGTCACCGCTGATGAGCACACCCCCAAACAGCACATACAACACATACCCAGCAACAGACCATCAGACAGTATGACTATCCACTTGTTTCCGTTGACAGACACGGCAGCTTCAGCCTCTGCGATCTTACTACAACAGCATGCACAGCATGACGGCGCACCACGGCACAACATACAAAGCTTGTCCATGCAATGTGCTGGTCAAAGTACTTGATGTGATCAGGCTAGATGTGACCTGATATGACAGTTTGTGCTCCCGTGAGTCTCTCAGCATACAGGTCAACACTACACTCATGTACTTTACCTCCATCAATGCTGGGCATGGCAGGCTTGCAAGCCAGTGGTTCGCCGGTACGGAAACCGGTTGCGATTTGAATTAATACGTATGCTGATAGATGTTATGATCATCATGCGCGTTCAAAGCAGCTTGCGTTTGCATGTTGCACTTTCGACAAGGATTGCAGCAAAGGCTGTCGCACGCACAATCACAATAGGAACCAACACTTGAAGTGGCAGGTCAAGCCCTATGGAGTGTTTATCGTGTTCAGGCAACTAGCAAGAAGGCGAATGCCTGGCAAGCGGTAAAAGTCAACATGCACAGACAGTTGGCAGGTTGATCGTGTGTTCTGGGCCCTAGTGACCTGAATCCTAATGGTTTGGACATAACTTTCAGGTTGTGGTATCAGCAGCCATCAAGCTTTGATTTTGAACCGGTTATTGCCTGGAAACACCTCTGGCAAACTGCTGCTGGGACCTTGCTCAGAGCGTGATGTCCATGTATGACGTTGCTGGCAACGAATGTGCGACATTGGTTACCAGCACGGGGCGTGAGGTGGAGGGTTGCTGCTTGCAGGAAGCACAAATGCATCAGCTCCTGTGGAGTTCCCCATTTTAGGTGTGGAGTTTCCCATTTGGGAGGGGGGTGGAGAGGCGATGGAGTGGGAGAGGTTGAGGACGATGTGGAGAAAGGGGTGGGATCTCCCTGGAAGCGGTCAAGGTGTGGAGTACACAGTGAACTCCATGGGTGCAGGTGGACTTGGGAGAGTGACCAGGAAGCAAGAGGAGCGTAAGGAGCAGCTGTAGGTCTCCACGAGGTGTGGACCAAGTGTAAAGCTCCGCTGGACCTCCACAGGAGTAACACCCACAGACCCATCTCCCCCACTCCACGGCACTTCACACTCCTCACCCCCACCGTGACAGTTGTTGTTGGGATGGTTTGACTTGTAGTGTGATCTGTTGTTTGCTTTGCTTTTTGCCTTTGAGTTTGTTTTTTATATTTGTCTGGCTTGAGGTTAGGTACTATTTACTAGGTGATTATGAGAGACAAATTTGGAGCGATAAATTTGTTTTTTCCGCAATTGCTAGCAGAGACACATTCTTCAATAATCTGGCATGCAGGCAAGACTGGCACACTGTGATGGTGGTCGACCTCTGTGACCGGCTGCCTGATCTGCAACAGCAGCCTGCCTGCAGCAGCAGCTGGCTCTTGTAGCCACACGTGCACTGCAGCCAATGCAGCATGATCCCAAATACTGTATGAAAAAAGGCAGTGTGCAGCTAGTTCAAAAGCACACTGGCACCAGCTGCTGTTGGCACTTGCTCCATCGCTGTCCTGCTGCTTCTTTCGGGCAGTCCAGCGACGTGCACGGAGGTCACAAAACCAGCTTGACTGCAACATGAAATCGATCTTCTGCAAACAATCCGGCCGTTGCTGCGCGGCTGTTGGCTGTCAGACATCGCACAAGGCGTTGCTGTGTCTGCTGAAGGCACAATGCCTGATGAGCATAGCGCATGCATTGATGCAAAGCACCGCAAGTGAAAGGTCTGGCGTGCTCACTCTCAACGGCGCACATATGCAGGGAGCGCACTGACAATGTGGTAGGTGAATCACCCTTGGACATGCCCTTGGAAGGTGATGATGACGAGTTGTGTTGGTGTCACGCTGGTCACAGTTCTGCGTTACAAAAGTACACGAAACATTGATATGATTCCTGTGATTGTTGTGATGCAACTGGCTGACAGCCTGGGTTGCACTGCTGGTAACTAGACAGGGTGAGTCAACAGTGCAGCATGCATATTGAGCAATGCAGCCAGCACTGTGCCCTCGACTTCAGAGTTTTTTGAATTGATGAGGCATACACTTGTGTTGCAGGCCGTCAACAATCAAGCTCTTGATCAGCCGATCTGGTGCTGACATGTCGGCCAGGGTTCAGTGTACATGTGCCAACAGAGCAGCTGCAGGTCACTTTGCATATTTAACTCTTACTGGCCCAAAAGCAGTGCACCGAGCAGCCCCGCGCAGCGCGTGCCAGTGGGGAAGGTCGGGGGCTAGGCTTGCCAGAATTAATTAGCGTCGTCGCCAGCGTGCTTATTGGGATCAGGGTTTAGGTGTACAGCGGGACTGCGTACAATGGGTTCCCTCTCCAAAGGTTTGGGAGTTGACAACTGCCACTTTGATTAGATTTGTCTGTTTGTTTGGCTTTTGAGGTTAGGGTTGGGTTGCAGGTTAGGGATCAGGGTTTAGGTGTAAGGCAGGACTGCATGCAGTGTGGTTTCCCTCTCCGAAGGTTAGGAGCTGACAACTGCGCAACTGATCCTGAGCGGGGGGTGTGGAGTGTGGAGTTGTGTGGAGGCGAGGACTGGGGTGGATCCTGAAGGGGGGGGTGGCGTGTGGAGTGGTGTGGAGGCGTGGAGTGGGGTGGATCGTGAGGGGGGGGGGTGGAGTGTGGAGGTGTGTGGAGGTAAGGAGGGGGGTGGATCCTGAGGGAGGGGCGCGGAGTGTGAAGTGGTGTGGAGGCGTGGATTGGATCCTGAAGGAGGGGCGTGGAGTGTTGTTGGAATTGAGTATGCTCAGCCCACTATGCTGGACGAAGTTGCCCGCAGTTACCCGAAGTTAGGAAGTTATGCATGGCGACTGAAGTTATGCTATCCGCTCCTGCGGAGTATATGACCTCTGCATTCTCAGAGTGTATTTGGATGTTTACTCTCTCTCTCTAAGCCTGCATACGGTGCACCAGTGTAACAGGACTACTTTCCCACCTTATAGCTGTCAAGGTTCCCTGAGCTTACAACTCCCAGCCACATCTATTCATATCAGGTTATGAGCCCATCTTCACGCCCCAGCTAGACCTGCAGCTCGATACAACCTGTGCCCGGTACAAACGTAGGAAGACCTGCCTTTGCGCAGCTAGGCTATCGCCTTTGTCAATGTGCTTTAGTTGCACGGATTTATTTGCTCGATTTGCAGCAGCTTAGCGGCCTGATCATCCGCGTTTACAGCGTGCAGCAGCGACAGCTTCTCCTGCCACAGCACTACATCTTCCCTACATGCAGCATTGCCCTACAGCAGCCTAATCCCACTGTCTGTTTGGCTTACAGCGACAGCAACCTCTTCTGTGTGAGCTACAGAACGTTCAACTACTCAGTGGCAGTGCCTGGTTATTGACACCCCTGCCGCCTGTCGTTTTCTGCCCTCGCTGCTGACTGCCCTGCTCTCCACCTCAGGAGTAGCTAGGGCACCAGCAGTGCAGCGGCCTCAGCTCCTGCACTTCCATTACAGTGTAGTCAGCTCATCTGGGCCCCAACAGCGCGGCTTTCAGTCAGCTAAGCACCACCTAGTCAGCTGCTACAAGCCTGCCAGCACTCAGTCTGTCAGCACCTGCACTTCCTTCTACAGTGCAGTTAGGCTCACTTGTAGACGTACATTCAGCCACGCAGCCAATTAGTCAGCTGCACCAAGCCTGTTAGCACCCCTAAGCCTAACAGCACACCAGCTTGCACCATGGCATCCAGCTCAAGCAGCGGTGCCCCCCGGCAGCTCATCTCCATCCCTATCGACCTTGGAGAAGGCAAGAAGATTACCCTCCTCTTCACCGTCTTCATGAAGAGCCCAGAGGACTTCACACCATGGCAAGACGACTTCAAGGGCGCCCTGTCTACCGCCGGCAAGGACCTTGTCAAGGCCCTGTCGAAAGCCGACCACCCACAGTCAGCAGTTGTCCGCATGCTCATCAAGGCCACTGTCGACCGCACCCTCATCGACAGCTTTGCCCCATCCTGCCCCTCAGCAGCTCAGTTGTACGAGCAGATGTCCGAACTGTGGAGCGTCGCAGCAGCAGGGTCAGCCGACCTGTACTTCACTGAGCTGTCCAACATCAAGATGCGCAAGGGCGAGGGCATGCTGGCACTCTACGGCCGCTTCAGGCACCTTGTGGCCCTCCTGGAGGCAGCCAAGCAGAAGCCTACAGACCAGCAGCTGCTCGCCTTCTTCTCGCAGGCCCTCCCAACAGCCTACGACACCATCCTCTTAGTCATCCGCATGACCGAACCAAAGAGCGTGGAAGACATCCTCACCCGCCTTGTCCAGCACGAGAAGCGCCACCTCACAGATGCCCAGGACAACTACGGCAAGGCCCTCTACACCGGTGAGAACAGCAACAGCTTCGGCAGCTCCTACCGCTTCAACAAGCAGCCCTTCCGCGGCCAGCAGCAGTCCAACCGCTTCAACAGCAGGACTGTCCCCTCCTTCACCAAGTTCCAGGGCAACAACGGCTTCAACAAGGGCAAGGGTGACTACAACAACAAGAGCGGCTACAAGGGGAGCGACAACAACAACAACCCCAAGCACAAGCCGCACCACACCTTCCCCGGCAACTGCCTCTTCTGCAAGAACTACGGCCACAACATCAATGAGTGCAAGAAGCTACAGGCCAAGGAGGCAGGTAGGGGCCGCTCACACGCCCTGCGTGAGGCACTCGACCCAGCTGTTTTTGAGCAGCTTATGCAGTGCCGCCAGCTGCTGGAGGAGGAGGACGACTACACCCAGCAGCAGCCTGAGGAGTACGACGACCCTGCCTTCTTCGGCCGTGCCTACATGCTCAAGGCACACGACAGCAGCAGTACCGGCCTCAACAGTGCCTACAGCACCCGGAGCAGCTCTGACCCCAGCCCCAGCTCCTACTTCAACCCTGTGCGCAAGCCTGACCCCGGCTACACCATCTACAGGAACAACAAGACCGGCAACTACGCCCTGGTCACCCCCTCAAGTGAGTCAATGTTTAAGCCGCTCCCTGACCACCAGCTCTTCAGCCCTCTGCCCACCGGCAAGTTCGACGGCTGGCTTATGGACTCAGGAGCCTCAGACCCCACAACATCTGACCCCAGCATTCTGTTTGAGCCCGTCAAGTGTCACAAGCCCTTTGACACCAGCAACGGCCCAGCCCTGGCCTCACTCAAGGGCTCTGTGCGTCTGGCCTTCTTGGACGGCACTACTACCACCATTGAGGACGTCTACTACCTTCCCCAGTGCAAGGCCAACCTCCTGTCAGAGGCCAAGCTGACCAAGAAGCAGGACGACCCCTCCAAGCAGTTCAGCGTGTGGGTCTCCAACGGCTCCCGCACACTGCTTTACGGCACGGACCAACGCGTCATCCAGACCGTAACCAACCCTGACGGCACAACTACCGTCCCAGCCTTCTGTGCAACCAACCCTGACTACCGCCCTGACTACGCTGACAAGGTCCACCACACGGCTACCAAGGAGACGGCGGAGTTGTGGCACTCCCGCCTAGGCCACCCCAGCTACAACAGCATGGCCACACTCCTCAAGCACAAGGCGGCTACCGGCATCAACATCAAGCCTGAGGACTGCACCAAGGCTGGAACCCACATCTGCTCTACATGTGCCCTCAGCAAGTCCACCAAGCAGCCATTCAAGCCGTCCCACAGTGAGTACACTGAGCCCCTACAGCTTGTGTCATCAGACGTGTGTGGCCCCATGCCTACAGCATCAGTTGGCGGCAGCAAGTACTTCCTCACAGTAATAGACCATGCAACAAACTACAGCAAGGTGGTCCCTCTGAAGACCAAGGACCAAGCTCCCTCTGCTATCAAGCGCACAGTGGAGTGGCTGGAGACACAGACCAACCGCAAACTGAAGGCCCTACGCACCGACAACGGCACCGAGTACTTCAACAAGGACTTGGGCGACTACCTCGAGAGCAAGGGCATCGACCATGAAGGCACCATACCCTACAGCCCCCAGATGAACGGCAAGGCAGAGCGGCTTAATCGCACGCTCTTGGACAAGGCAAGGAGCATGCTACTTGAATCCTCCCTGCCCCCTTCACTCTGGCTGGAAGCAGTGGTGACCGCCAACTACTTGCGCAACCGCACGCCGACAAGCTCAAGCAACAAGACCCCCTATGAGCTCATGTGGAACAAGACACCAGACCTGAAGCACTTGCGCACATTTGGAGCCACCGCCTACGCCCACATACCCAAGGAGAAGCGCACCTCCAAGTTTGCCCCACGAGCGCACAACGGCATCATGGTCGGCTACGCACTACAAAGCAAGGGCTGGCGCGTCTACCTTCCCGACCAGCGCTCCGTCATGGAGACAAGGGACTGCATCTTTGACGAGTCAACCATCGGCTACAAGACCAAGCTTACCCCTACACAAGTGCAAGCACAAGAGCAAGACCTGTCACCCCCTTCCATCGATTACGTCAAGGAGCTTACACCCATTCAGCTCTCAACACCAAGCATAGGCAACCCCCCGGCAGCTGCCCCAGCGCCAGCACCGGCACCTGCCCTTGCGCCAGTACCGGCCTCAGCGCCACCACCAGAATCGGCACCAGCGCCACCACCGGCACCGGCCCCAGTGCCGCCACCCCAGCCTGTCAACCCACAGACGACAGAGCCACCAGGTACAAGAACAAGCTCCCGCATCAGGAAACCCAGTGTTGTTACCTTCCGTGAAGACCATGTTCTACCCGACCGACTACGGGCTACCATCGCTGCATCTCAAGATCTCGTGGAGCCCAGCACCTACAAGGAGCCACTACAAGCCCTCAAGCTGACCAGTGGCGCCAAGCAATGGATACAGAAATCTCTGAACTACTTGGCAACGACTCGTGGATCGCCCAAACACCGCCTCCCGGCGTCAAGCCCATCCCAGGCAAGTGGGTCTACAAAGTGAAGTACGACGCCACCGGCAACATTGAGGGTTTCAAGGCCCGCTTCGTAGCAAAAGGTTTCAAGCAGGAGCACGGCATCGACTACGACGAAGTGTTCGCACCAGTCAGTAAGTTCACAACCCTGCGCCTGCTACTAGCTACTGTGGCAGCCCAGGATCTACACCTACACCAGATGGATGTCAAGAACGCCTTCCTACAAGGAGACCTGTCAGAAGAAGTCTGGGTTCAACCCCCTGAAGGCTATGCAGATGTGTTAGGCCGTCCCGGCGAAGCCCTACTACTCAAGAAGGCACTCTACGGCCTGAAGCAAGCACCACGCGTGTGGCACCAAAAGCTACACAAGGAGCTTATCAACCTAGGCTTCCAACAGTCCCTCGGCGACCCTTCCTTCTACGTCAAGAAAGACAACAACGGCAACATACTAGCCCTCATCTACGTGGACGACATCCTCGTCGCCGCCAAGAGCCTACCAGACCTACAAAAGATCAAGGCCAAGTTGGCTACAATCTTCAAGGCAAGAGACCTCGGTGAGGCTACCTACTTCCTAGGTATGAGGATCACACGGCAGCGTTCTACACACACACTGAAGCTATGGCATGACAAGAAGACACAAGACCTTCTCTCAGACTACCGGATGACAGATGCTTACGCCCGTGCGGTTCCCATGGCGCCCTCGGCCAACCTGACCAAGACTGATGGCCAACCTCTCAAGCCTGAAGAGAAGCCCCAGTACAGCACACTCATTGGCAGTTTGCTTTACCTCTCAATTAGCACTAGACCTGACATTGCGTATGCAGCTAGCAGCCTTGCACGCTATCTGGCTGCACCCACCACTGAGCACATGCAGCATGCTTTAGGTGTTCTGCGTTACCTTGCAGGCACACCCACAGTTGGCATTGTTTACAGCGGTACCAGTCTGTCCCTGACAGCATACTGTGACAGCAACTTTGCAACATGTCGTGACACCCGCAGGTCTGTCACTGGTTATGCTTTCATGTTCAACAGCGGCATTATCTCGTGGTCTAGTAGAATGCAGCGCACAGTTGCAGCCTCCACCACTGAGGCTGAGTATATGGCAGCTTCTGAGGCTGTTAAGGAAGCTTTGTTCCTCAGGAAGCTCCTCCCGTTATTGGCCTCAAGTCTCATACTGTCAACATCTTTACTGACAGTCAAGGTTCCTTAGGCTGGATTAAGAACCCAGTCACAGCTGCACGATCCAAGCATGTTGATGTGATGCACCATATGGCACGTGAGCGTGTTGCACGCGGTGAAGTTCACTTTGCACACATCTCCACTCAGAAGATGCTTGCAGATACCTTTACTAAGCCACTTCCACCTGAGAAGTTTGTGCAGTGCCGCAAAGCACTTGGTATACACTGAGCAGTTTTGCATAGTGTGCTGATCACGGCGGAGTGTTGGAATTGAGTATGCTCAGCCCACTATGCTGGACGAAGTTGCCCGCAGTTACCCGAAGTTAGGAAGTTATGCATGGCGACTGAAGTTATGCTATCCGCTCCTGCGGAGTATATGACCTCTGCATTCTCAGAGTGTATTTGGATGTTTACTCTCTCTCTCTAAGCCTGCATACGGTGCACCAGTGTAACAGGACTACTTTCCCACCTTATAGCTGTCAAGGTTCCCTGAGCTTACAACTCCCAGCCACATCTATTCATATCAAGTGTGGTAGACACTCGAGTGGTGTGGAGTGGGGTACATCCTGAGGGAGGGGGGGGGCTAAGTGGAGCGGTTTGTGAGCAATCCACAGGTATGTGTGAAGTGGCGGTGGAGAGAAGGATCTCAAGGGATGGAGTGGAGAATTGGGCGCCCAATCGGAAACTCCATAGGAGCCAATCCACCATCGCAGGAAGTGGGAACGGCAATGACTACAAAAGGCAGACCCATACACAACACGTGTTTTCATTTGTAATTGTTGTGGTCAAAACGCGCGTGTGAACGTCACCAGAAGCAAAAAACTAAAGACAGGTGTGACCGGCAGTTGCAAGCCAGACCTCGCGGGAGCCCAAAAGGTTGAGCGGTGCACCCTGATCATTGTGATCAGGGTAGAGATTATCTGAAACTGCCACAGGGACTTTTTCCAGCAAGGGGGAGGGCTTGGGGCATTCTGGCTCAGCAGCATGCCCCCATGGGTGGGGGCATTGGGCCTTGACGACAGACTGCTGCAAAGCCTGCAAATTGCCTTGAAAATAGGGCAGTACTAGTCTGGGGCCTTGAAGGGGGGGCATAGGGCTTTCCCCAGGGTGAGCTTTCCAGGCAGTGCCCCAGGGGGTAGGGCCTCTTGGGGAGCCTGGTGAAAAAAGTGGGTGTGTCACTTTCAACTAATCCCTGCCCTGCTGGCTATTAGCCAGCATGCGCGATGGTCACAGTACTGAAAACGGACAACTATAGAACGGTGTATCCTCGGTAAAGAATAGGTCCAACTGCGATCGCACACTACGCCCTTCGGCCAATAAAGGCAACCTCTCTGATACATTGTAGGGCATCAGGGTCAATATAATGGAGAGGGGAAAAAAGAAAAACGGTCATTTTGAAAATTGCACGTGATTACGTGTCGTGTGAATAACTTATACAGCCTTGTGTGCAACAGACACATCATCAGCAGCATAGCCGTGCTGGTGGCGGCGGGCCCAGGGGGGGCAGTCAGCCCCCCTGCCTTCCAGGTTCAAGTGTTGCTGCAAGCATTGGCTTTGTTTGTGTTGAGGGCGGGGGTCCAGGGGGCAGTCACCCCCCCTGTCTGGTGTGCAAGAGACACAGCAGCAGCAGTAGCAGCAGTGCTAGTGGCGGGGTCCAGGGGGACAGTCAGCCCCCCTGCCGTGTGTGCAAAAGACAGCAGCAGCACAGCAGCAGTACTGGTGGCAACAGACATCAGCAGCAGTTCTGGTGGCGGGGTCCAGGGCGGCAGTCAGCCCCCTGCCTTGCAGGCTGCTGTTCTTGCTGCAACCACAGACTAAATTATTGTTGTTGTCGATGTTGTTGGCGACAGCTCAGGCGGCTGCCATCTTTACGTGGTAGTGCGATATCGACTCAAGGCTGCAAGCTAGCCTGCCCACAGTGCTGATCTCGTCCTCAACAATCACTACGTTCACTCTATGGACGTACAATAACAAGCTACTGCTGCTTACACAATAGCTGTTGGTCACACCATTTTGGATACAATCTCGAATTCGTTTTCACCAACGGTAGTACACAAATATTACTCATTTATTACTCTTTTGCTCGGGCCACGGGCCGTTGGCTTTTGAGTGAATGCACGCCACATGTTGTTGTACGCTAAATTGCAGGATGTGTATTTTTGCTTGGGACAGCATACCCCCCCCCCAATCCCTATGCCCCGCAGTCAGCTCCACCAAATTCTCGCACATGATCACCACACTGTATAGACAGCTAACGCCCAGGTGGCGTCAGTGCTGGATCGAAACCTGCCAATATTTGTTTGGGGGATCAGGTGAGCCGTTACTGCAGTCCTGCGGCTGTCCAGCTGCTGCGCACTTGCTGCTGCTGGGGTGCTGCTGCTGGCGTACTGCTCCTTACATACTGCTGCTGGGGTGCCCAAGCACCGCTGCAGCTGCAGGCGCTACCAGCTGCTCCCGCCGAGGGGGAGCACGTGTCAGGCTGGAATCAACTTGTGTTGAACACAGTTGAGCTCGCAAGATCGGGGATGCGGATGGAGGTACTCATGCTCATGTCCAGCTGCGGCACAGT
>VIIQ02000643.1:155000-407500 GCA_007449985.2 Desmodesmus armatus
GGGCCTTCAAGGCAAGTTGCTGCCCGTGACACTGCAGGTGCGGGGTGGGGCGGCTGCACGGTGTGGCTGGTGCGTGAGGCGGATGCCCCCAAGTTCATTGCTGAGCTGCGAGAGAAGTACTTCATGCCGCTTGTAGCAAAGGGTGTGGTCTGGGAGGAGGAGCTGCCTGCATGCTTGTTTGCTTCCAAATCCTCCAGCGGTGCAGCTGTCATGCAGCTCAAGCTGGCAGAGGAGCCTGAGGCAGCAGGATCAGCTGAAGCTGCAGACTTGGCTGAAGCTGTTGCTTGATTGGGTTCCTCTTGGGACGATTGCGTGTTTTGTGTTGACTGCCACTTGCATTCAGAAACTGTGTCAGTAATGTATATGTGGCACTAACTGTGCCACCCCGGGGTATGTTGAGTTTGTTCACTGTTCCACTGTGAAAACCATCTACTGCCATAGTGGTTGCCTACATTCCGCTGACAGGCCCTACACTACAAGCAGCTATGTGATGCCACGATCAAAAGGAAGGCTGTGTTACACAAGAGTCGACGCTGAACCAGAACGCTCCGATAGGCTGCAGAGCAAGACGAGAGCTCCAAACCCTTTTGACCATATGTCACAAAGTAGTTTGCAACAGACAGACATTGAACCAGAATGCAGACACCCTGCTGCATGGATGATACCTTGCTGAGTGAAAAGTTGGTCACTGAGTGTCATGCAAGGGAGCCCCTTGACATGTACATGTTGCATTCGTAAGCAAACGTCACCCCCTTTTACAGTACAAGACAGCTGCGGATCACATCACAAATGCTGCACATGCGAGAGCTGTCAGTATGGCACCTGCAAAGCAAAAGCAGCCAACACGGTAGGTCAGCAAGGAGCAGAACAAAAGCAACGAGAACAAGCAGCCCAGAATTGTCCGTCTGACATGCACAGGGCCTGAACAATATGGCTGACGACGAACAGTACGCTTTGCTGGTAGATACAGCTTCACAAGTGCTGCTCCCCAGTGCCGGATACAGGTGCAGCTGCACCCACCTTCAGCTTCTTCTTGAGGTCATTCTTGGCCATCTCCATCTTGGCCAGCTCAATGTCAGAGTCCACCATCTCTTCACACAGCTTGTCAACGCTGGTCTGCTTGTCTGCGTCCCAGCCCAGAACCTCCTTGGCCTTGGCGGGGTCACCCAGCAGCAGCTCGACCTCAGCAGGGCGGAAGAAGCGCTCACTGACCTTCACCACCACCTTGCCGGCGTGCTCACCACTGGCGACGATGCCGCGCTGCAGGAATGTAACACGGAAAGATCAGTCCACTTGCCACATATGAATTTGCAAAGCCACCAAGGAGCAGGCCCCACGTCATGCAGTTGACGCGTCCTGCCAACGCTAGCGTACTGTCAAATGCTGACACAGAATTCAACAGCACACGCTGCAACCCCTGTCCATGATGCAGTGATGCGCACCTCAGTGACGCCCTCGCCCTCCCAGCGCAGAGGCATGCCGGCGCGGGTGAAGGCCATCTGGCAGAAGTCACGCACAGTGGTGGTCTTGCCTGCGTCGAGAAAATCAAAGCAAGAGCCGGGCGAACAGTCAAGATGTGCACGATGGCTCAATGAACTGACTCCTGCACGCCCATGAGCAGGTGTAACCCATTGACAAGACCTGCTACAATGCTTGGCTGTAACCTGTCTGCAATTCCAGAATACTCTGGTCCAAATGTTGGGCTACCCACCTGTGGCCAGCACAAAGTCATCAGGCTTCTCATGTTGCAGGATGAGCCACATGCCATACACGTAGTCCCTTGCATGGCCCCAGTCACGCTTGGCGTCCAGGTTGCCCAGCTGCACGCAATCTTGAACGCCCATCTTGATGCGGGCGGCAGCCATGGTAATCTTGCGTGTGACAAACGTCTCACCACGGCGGGGGGACTCGTGGTTGAAAAGGATGCCGTTGCAGCAGAACATGTTGTATGACTCCCTACAGGCAAACAGGTGAACACCGATGGTGACAAGTAGACCACAGCCACGAGCCGCACAACAGTCTGCCTCCACAGCGCTAAGGCACAAGGGACACTTGTCTACAACCTCGATAGGTGAGGGCTCCAATCAGGCAGGCACCTGTCAAATTGGTCCAGACCAATTGTCAATAACAGAGGATCGTCCTGGCTGTTACTGTCACCCTACCTGTAGTTGACAAAGATCCAGAAGGCATACACCTTGGCCACACCGTAGGGTGAACGGGGATGGAATGGGGTTGTCTCGCGCTGAGGCACCTCGTGCACCTTGCCGAACATCTCCGATGTGGATGCCTGGTAGATCTTGCTCTTTTCCGCCAGGCCAGCACCACGCACGGCCTCCAGCAGGTTCAGAGCACCCTGCAAGCAGACATCAGCATACAGGGCAGTGTCAGCGACGAGGACGCAATAAAGCAGCATGTGTTGAGAGCAGCAGTGCCAGCAGAGGCTTTGTGGTTCCCGGCAGCCAGGTGCCTGGACTGGTGTGCACATAGCGAGCAACTCACCATGCCTGAGGCAGCGGCTGTGTACTCGGGCAGCTCAAAAGACACCTTCACGTGACTCTGAGCAGCCAGGTTGTAGATCTCATCTGGCTGTGTGGTCCTGCAGGCGCAAACAAGAGCAAGGGGCAATTTGTCACCAGTGCTGTGCTGGTGCAGGGTGTTTTGAGGTGCGCAGGAGCAACAACAGGACAGCATGCGCTGCCCACCACACCATGCACCCCATCTTGAGCAAGCCGTTCCTGTACAATCGCAGTGATCCATGTGACTTACTTGAGAAGGTTGGTCAGGCTGGTGCTGTCAACCATGTCGGCGTAGTGCAGCACGAAGTTCTGGCTGTTGGGATAGTCTGCAGCAGGAGCAACAGAACAAGAGATGCTGTGAGTAACCGATGCTTGTAGCTGCCCAGGCCCATGAAGGAGTCACCCGACACCAAGTCCGCAGGACCGCCCCAGCACGCACAAGAACTGGGCCAGGCTGCACAGGACAACAGCGACCATACAGCTCCAGCACTGCCCTTGCAGAAAGCACCAACCAGGGGCTCTAACGAGGTACAGGAGCAGCTGCGGGGAGCAAGCTACACCCTCCCTAGGCACCCCTTCCCTCCCAAGGCACCCACTGTTCCACAGACACGCACCCTTCTCCATGATGTGCTCCAGACGAGGGTGGTTGAAGGAGCTGGATCGCCTCTTCAGACCTGCAAGCATTCCGAGGGTCAGCCGGTGCTCCGCCAGGCACGTGATCCACAAAGACAGCAGTGGGGCACATCATCGGACGATACCCACCGTGCACGATGTAGCCCTTCTCCAGCCCTTCTCCGTAAGGTAGCTGCCATCCTGACCGCACACACCAGTAATCAGGGCAACCTTTTGAGCCATGTTGTGCTGGACGACACCTGAACGAAACAGCAATGAGAGTTCAAAAAAAAACAGCAATGAGAACCGGGCCCACAGACCGTGTTCAAGTGTTGAACATGGTCTAGTGCTGTGTCGGATGAGTGGGGAAGTGCTCCCGAGGGTCAGCTACTTGGCCAGCTGGAGGACAACAACTGACGGTTTAGGGCCTGAACAGGCTCGTGTGTCGAACACGCCAACTGAGCCTCGTAAGCAAGCGGCAGGTTCGCTTGCAGCCTTTTATTTGATTTATACTGCACCCAGAAAGCCCAGACAGCGATCACGGGTGTTCCAACCCAGATCACACCCACACTGACCCACACCATGACAGAGGGCAAGGTGATCCTGGTGACAGGCGGCACTGGCCTTGTTGGACGTGCCGTGCAGTATATCAGCGAGCAGGAGCCACGGCCGGATGAGCGCTGGGTGTTTGTGGGTGGCAAGGATGCAGACCTGCTGTCCGCAGAGTCCACGAAAGCACTTTTTGACAGGGTAAAGCCCACTCACGTCCTGCACCTGGCAGCCAAGGTCGGGGGCTTGTTTGCGAACATGGTAAGCCTGTCTGTCTGTGGGCCTTGAAGGCTTCCTGGCTGCCAGGCCAAAGATATGTGTTAATGTCTTTGTCCATCACAGTCGAGGGCAGCCAGTCGTCACCCCCTGTATGTCTCCAACTGCCCACCCGCAGAAGGAGAAGGTGGAGTTCTGGAGGGACAACGTCATCATGCAGGACAACATCTTTCAGGCGTGCAAGGATGGCAAAGTGCAGAAGCTGGTATCCTGCTTGTCCACCTGTGTGTTCCCAGACAAGACCACATACCCCATTGACGAGACAATGGTCCACAATGGCCCACCGCACTTCTCAAATGAGGTCAGCCTGACCATCAGCAGCAGCAGCAGAGGAACTGGCGCAGGACAAAGTGTGCTGGGCTGATCCTGCAGGACACACATTTGCCAAACCCAGCACGTCCCTGCATTTACTCTCCCCTCCCAAATGAACAACTTGTGCTGAGTGATGCCGCCTGTGCTGCCTCCATGTCTGCAATTGTGCAGGGCTATGCCTACGCCAAGCGCATGGTCGATATGCAGAACAGGCTGTACAAGGAGCAGTATGGTTGCAACTTCACGTCAGTCATCCCCACCAACATCTTTGGTCCACACGACAACTACGATCTGGAGGACAGTGAGTGATCCCTTCAACTTGTGTGTGGCTGCCATCATAAGAGCCAGCAATAGTGGCAGTTGAAGGACAGCAAGCCCGGCATGTTGCAGCCTTTCATCCTCCCTTGCAAGTTACAGGCTCCCTGCAACCACCATCAGAGCAACCCGCAGCTTGCACATGCACGCTTCTGGCTTGGGTGTTGTTCCCAACACCACAGCCTGCAGGGCCAAGTGAAGGTCACAGACTGTGTACCACTGTGTGTGCTGTGGCTGCAGGCCATGTCATCCCTGGCCTGGTCCACAAATGCTACCTGGCCATGCAAAAGGGCGAGCCCTTCACCATCATGGGCAGCGGCAAGCCATTGTACGTGGTGACCAGTGCATGCTGCCGAGCGCTCCTTCCAGGCAGCCATGCATGAATTGCAGCGAGTGCCTGGCAGCTGTGTCATGCCTGGCAGCTGTGTCATGCGCAGCAACGCTATGTGACTGGGACGTCTGGTTCCTGTTTGCATGCTCGACTCTCACACAAGTTTGCTGCACGTGCACTGGCGTGCAGGCGCCAGTTTATCTACAGCCGTGACCTGGCGCGCCTGATGATCTGGGTTCTGCGCGAGTATTCTGAGGCTGACCCCATCATCCTGAGTGTTGACGAGGCTGATGAGGTCACGATTGGAGATGTGGCCATGGCCATCGTGGACGCCATGGAGTTCAAGGTAGGCAGCCGAGCACCAGTGCTGACTGTTGCTGGAAGCTGAACTGATTGTCTTCTTCCCCAACGGGGCTTTTCTGTTGCACTGGGCCAGCCATATCACTGCCTGTTGCTGCACATGACAAGGTGGTGATGCCGGACTGATGCTGGCTGTCCATCGACTGTTGCAGGGTGAAGTGAAGTTTGACACAAGCAAGGCAGATGGGCAGTACAAGAAGACAGCCTCCAATGCCAAGCTGAGGAAGTATCTGCCAGACTTCAAGTTCACACCCTTCAAGGTATGGCCTGCACCGCATTGCTGATAGCGCTTTTGGGGTTGCATGTCGTAGTTTGCATCCTGCACCTGCTGTGCTGGGCCCATGCTGCTGTGTTCCTTCACCCAGTGGCATTAGTGCTCAGCTACCTCTGCACCCTGTGCCGTTGCCTACATGCAGGATGCCATGAGGGAGAGTGTGCAGTGGTTTGTCGAGAACTACGACAAGCCAGGTGTCGTCAGGAGAGTGCAGGGATACCAAGGGGACGCACCCAAGCACTGAGCAACAATGTGCAGCCTTGTGTGTCGTGTGTATAATTGTGGTTGGTTTATCTTTGAGGGGTGCTGTGTCATCACACATCTTCAGCTTAGCAACGTGCACTGCACTTCTGAGAAGTATTGAGGCCAACCGAGAAAGCCGGGTCCAGAAATATGGGAAGGGGAAAAGGCAGCAGGCGAAAGGCAGTCAACAAAGCACACGTTAGGTCAGCAGTTGGTTGTTATCTCAGGTACAATGCACCTATGGGGCCGCCACCCGAATGTAGTGCACGTGCTTCAAGGCTTCACCACCAGCACCTGGCCATCAACATCACATTACCTGCAACAGCACACCGGTCACCCAGTCAGTCCAGCAGAAGGCGTAGGTCACGGGGATGCACGTAGTGACATGTAGAACGGGGGCGACCCCAGGGACCAGGCAGGGACACGGCCACAGGAGACCTGCAATGAAAGGCAACGGGCAGCAAGCTGCACCCACAAAAGAGCGGGCCTGCACCACAAATCGGCAGGGGGACTGACAACAAGCTAGTATTGTGCGGGGGTTAGCGTGGAAAAAGGTGGAATGCAGACATGGCAAAGCAGTAGGGTGCCTAGCAGAGGATGACTACTGGTCACACGTGTGGCAACTGGCAGCAGGGCAAGTGGCTATGGGCTGTACTGTCGCTGTCTGGATGAGCTGTTCTGTTAAAAGACTACACCCAACACGGCCTGCGGGCACTGCCTGTGCTCCCCACAAGAATTTTACGGTGATAGTGGTCAGGCAGGGTGTACTAGTTCAGGTGGGTGTTGTGGTAGTGTAACGCTAACGTTTACGCAGATAGGCTGGGGATGGTGTAAGTCAAGCGAGGTTGTGTACATTGGTAACAAAAGGCACAGAAGGATGGGACAGCATGCGGTAGCACTCACAAGCAAGCATGTAGAACAAGCTAGGAGCACAGTACTGATAGATAGTAACAGCTTACACAAGGCCACAGCACACGACGCTGGCAGGGCAGCATGGAAAACAGACGGAGTACAGACGGAATAAAGAACCCCTCCCCCAAAACAGATCGCTACCATTGCTGAGGTGAACACAGAACACAATCACACAGGATCCGGCAGGAGCTGGTGGGATGCAGGCAACCGCTGCCGGATATCAGCCATACATGATAGGAATCGGGGAAAACAAAGCATTGGGATGACTGTCCGGGGGCACACAAGCTTCCCAAGCGCGAGCAGCATCCAGGGAGTCAACCAGAGCATCGATCTCACTCAACAACGCAGCTTCCGTAGACCTGAAGCGGAAGAGGTTATGGTATTGACTGAAATAGGTCTTGGCCTTGCGGCGCAGGAAGGACAGCAAGTAACCAAGAGACCGCATACGCAACAACAGCTTCGCAACTTGATTAACATAATCCTGTGGGTCCATGATCAACTCCCGGAAACGGTGCAGCTGGCTCAGCAAAATGTTAGACGCCGTTTCTACTGGGAGTTGCAGCCGCGTTGCAACTCTTGAGACGTGATTGCAACCTCAGTAGAAAAATGACTCGCGGTCGCAACCCAGTTGCAACCAGGTCGCCAACTGGGCAGGTCGCGACTTGGGTCCAGAGGTACCGTACTGCCACGATACGTTCCTACATTAATTAATTGATTCAAGGACTGTAGGAAATTCTGAAATGTAATTCAATTGCCCTGGGCGCTGTCCGAACTGTCGGAACCTTCGAACAAGCCTTGAAAAAATTATTCTTTCGGGCGTGTCCGAACTGTATGAACCCGCAAAAGAATTGCCATTTTTCCAGAGTGTAGGAACCTATCGTGGCAGTACGGTACCCCTGATTTTTGTGAAGGAGTCGCAAGTGTGCTGAGGCACTCAAAGTGTTTAAACAACTATATAATCAATCATTTCGGGCGCGACTTGGCCTGTAACACTCTGTAGAGCCAGCAAAGCGCTGCGCTACTGCTGACACTGTGACGCGACTGCCAGCAGAAACGTGACACCTGAGTTGCAACCGGGATTATTTGCGACCGTCCAGTTGCGACTGCGTTGCAACCAGACCCAGTAGAAACGTACCCTTATAACCACTGTGCACTGAGAGGGTGCTGCTGACCAGTGCGTTGCGCACTATGGGGATCCTGAATAACATGCTTCCATGCGCTTGTCATACAACCTAGTCATAGCCCGAACCAAGCCCTCCGAGGTGGGATCTGCTAAATCCGCACGCAACCAAGGACAAATGCGATTCGATTATGCGAATGTCCAGAGTGGGGAAACGGCAAGGATCCTCATCTGTTCAGGACAAACTGTCCTATCCACTGTGCACACGATTTGACCTGCACACACAACTCGTCGGGGGGTGCAGGGGGGGGCGACGTCAGCTCCCCGTGGCGGGGTCTGGGGCGGAGCCCCAGAAGATCAGAAAACCCCAGCAATATGATATTCAAAATACAGCGTTCTCCTTAAGGATGGCAGTGGAATGGTTGCTGTTATGATTCTGTTTATTCTGTGCAAAATCAGACAGTTCTTCAGCAACTGCTCTGGCCATGTCTGTAAACCACATGTACGGTACCCCCCACAGGCTGCAGGCACGCTACAACAAGTGCAACTGGTGCTTCCTGTCTGACCATTAACTTATTAGTTGCTGAAGCATCTCAAATGGTCTGCAGCACCTCTGTGAGATGCCAGCTTCTGTGCTTGGGTACAGACTCAACTGCTGTGGGGCATGGGGGGGGGGAGTGATTGTTGCTTCTGGTGACACCACTGACAGGGAAGCTTGTGACTGAGCACAGGGCTTAGGAATAATTCGCTACCCAAACTATATCAGTTTGATGCATTTGACGTAAGGGATCCGTTGGTCAAACTCCCGTCTTGCGGGTTCGGACAGTTCGGACATGCACGCGCGCCATTATATCTCAAGGTTCAGACAGTTCGGACGGGTCCTTGAAATTGTGTTGTTCTTGCGTTTTTCGCCGTCCAGCAGCACTACCGTGGCCTTTAAGGTCAGATATACGCTATTATGAGGGGGGTTTGGGAATGCAAAACCCTTGCAGTACAGGTCATTCCAAGGCCATAGCAAGTCATTAGGTCACTTCCATACATCCTTAGCATCTCTCTACGTGGCTGTTCAGGTCCAGGTTGCTCCCTCGCTAAACTCAAGCCAGGACAAGATCGATCGATTGAAGTGAACACCGGCATCTCTTGGAAGCACTCACAACCCTCAAGTAGCACGTTTTCCGACTCTGAGTATTCGTACAATCAATACTTATCGCTCTTGAGTCCGGCCACCTCGTGTAGGCGTGGCACATTCAAATTTCCTTTGAACCTCCTGGCTGTGCTGCTGTCTTGACCCAGTCCGTCCCCAGATGCACGGCACTCACAGCTCTTGCATTCTAAACATTAACTCTTAGCTAAAAAAGATCAATTGGAGTCAACTGCGCGGCCAGAGAGTCACCTGCATGGGCAAGGGTGAGCTTGACAGGGTCCAGCTGTCTGTTGCTGTGTCACCCACACCCAAGCAGCAGCTGATACAGGGGTGATTTATGCAGATGGACCCAAGACTCACAACAAGTCTATTGGAACAGCTAAGCAAGCTAAGCAAGCTGCTGCTGGCCTTGTCAAGCACCGAAAGGCAGCTGCAGCCCTCAAGCAGCAGAAGGCAACCCAGCATGCACAGCGGCTTGCAGCAGGCAGGCAGGCTGCCCAGCAGCAACCACAGCAGCAAGGAGACGAGCTCGCTGGTGTCACCACACGCAGCCAGCATCAGCCACAAGCTCCAACCCCACCACAGCCACCTAGAGACAGGGTTCAGCCTGACTTCTTCACACCATCCAAGTACTTCTCCAAGTCCGACACGCCCCGGGGTCGGATCCGTGCTGATGATGGCCAGCAGCTGCAGCTTCAACAACAACAGCAGCAGCTGCTGCAGCAGCAGGAGCAGCAGCAGCAGCTGGGTTTCAGGGGTTTCACGACACAGTCCAGCAGCCCTGGAGTTTCCTTGCAGCAGCAGCAGCAACAGCAACAACCACAACATGGTCCAGCTGACTCCACAAATGAGCAGATGCAGCAGCTTGTGTTCCGAGCAGAGCGGGCTGAACAGGGGCTGCTTGCTGCTGAGCAGCAGGTCATGGGCCTGCTGCAGCAGCTCCACACAGTTCATCTCACAGCTCAGCTTGCAACTGGCGTACAGCAGCCGCTGCGTGAGCCAGTCATCAAGAGCAGTCGCCGCAGCAGTGTGGGCGATACCGCTGACATTGGGTTGCCTGTCCAAACACAGCCACTGGGCGGCGGCAATCGCAGCATTGCCACTGCTGCTGCAGCAGCTGCTGCCGCCACGGCTGCTGCGGTTGGTGCTGCTGGTGCTGCTGATCATACAGTGCCCATCACAGCACAGCTGCAAGCTGCAGACAGCGGGGAGAGGTTTCTGATGGACCGCAGCATCCTGAGCACAGTGCTGCAAGAGGTGGCTTGCCCACGATGCAGCACCACAGGCTGTTTGCAGCTGTTGGAGGGGGAGCACAATGGGTTCCAGCACCAGCTAGGGTTTCAGTGTGACTACTGTGACCTGTCACGTGGCTTCACCAACTGCAGCACAGCCACAACCAGTCAGGGCCCTGGCAGGAAGCCAGCCATTGCAAACCAGCAGTTTGTGAGCTTGCTCACCTGCCACGGCCTGCCTTACCCTCAGGTGCAGCTGCTGTGTGCCTCCCTGGGCCTCACTTGCCCACAAAATGTCAGCGCCCGCACCCACCAGGCAGAAGCAGCTTTTGCCGCAGTAGACAAGATCAAGCAACAGGTGGTGCTGGGCAACATCCAGAAGGCAGTTGTGTGGGAGGAGGAGGACGGCAACGAGCCTGACGAGCATGGCAGGTGGCACGTGGTGGTGGCTGGTGATGGCAGCTGGCCGATCAGGGGCTATACCAGCAAGGCAGGCCAGGCCGAGCTGATCCACCTAGGCACAGGCCTGGTGATTGCTCAGGCCTTCCGCCACAGGTACTGCAGCATGTGCAGCTACCACGAGCGGCAGGGCAGTGAGCCGCCGCAGCACACCTGTCTCAAAAACCACAGCGGCAGCTCCAAGTCTATGGAGGGGGAACTGTTGATGGAGCTGCTTGTGGGGCTGCACAAGATGGCGGACGACTCAGCCACAGCTGCAGATGCCAGGGTGGTGGTAAAGGCAGTTGTGTGTGATGAGGACAACACTTGGGTCACAGCTGCACAGGCCAACCCAGCCTTGGAAGTGAAGCCCAAGAAGATCAGCGACGTCAACCACCTGCGCAACGCTTTGTACAGAGCGTTGGAGAGGTTGAGGCAGGGGGAGTTCCGGGGTGTCAAGGGCGTGCTCACAAAGCAAGTCATTGAAGGCATCACACGCAGCTTTGCTTTTGTGCTGCAGCAGTGGCAGGGTCAGCCGACCAAGTTCTCCAAAGCAGTGCTCAACATGGCCAACCACTACACGAATGACCACAGTGGCTGCTCTGCCATTGCTGCCACACGCACAGATGGCCAGCATTGGTGTCATGCAGTGGCTGCTGAGCAAGCCAAGCAGCAGGAGCTACACCTGCAGCAGCAGCTGAAGCAACTTGAGCAGCAGCAGCAGCAGCCAAAGCAGCGCAAGGGCAAAAAGCAGCAGCGGAAGCCACGCAAGCAGCAGGTCGACACAGCTGCTGCTGCTGCTGCCGCCACTGCTGCTGCTGCCGCTGCTGCCAAAGCTGCTGAAGTCAAGCTGCTACAACAGCAGCTTGCTGCTGCAACTGCTGCTAGGAAGGCCTTGGAGGAGTCCAAGCCCAAGCATGTCATGCCCGCTCGCCACCCTGTGAAGAAGAAAGGCAAGGTGGAGCGCACCATCGACGTACAAGGTTTGCTTCTTGGGGTTCTGCAGCACTTTGCGAAGGAGGAGGTTGCAGAGAGGGCTTGCCACTGCCTGAGCAACAACATCTGTGAGGCCATCCACAGCAGGGAGGCTGCTGCCACTGGCGGCAAGCACACCTTTGAGGCTGGCAGGGTGCGCTACGCCGCCGCTGTCAGTGGGCAGGTGTGCCAGCACAGCGAGGGGGCTCAGTGGATTGCTTCCATGTTTGAGGAGCTCGAGCTGCCAGTGCCTGAGGCTTTGAAGGCTAGGCTTTCAGCCATGGACAAGAAGCGGCAGCGTACACAGGACCGTGTGAAGCAGCCGGAGCAGAAACGGCAGCGCATGCAACGCAAAAAAGCTGGAAGGGCCAAGACCAGCAGGCAGGAGAAGAAGGAGAAGGCAGCCAACCAGCCTACATACCAGACCGACAAGGACGTGGGGGCTGACTCAGATGGTGTTTTTTCTGACAAGGAGGACTGAACAACATCTGATTGACACATCTGACTTGGGTGGGATTTTTGAGAGTTGAACTTATCCTGTCTTAGAGGGTCACTGCTGGGCTGCTGAGAACAGCAGCATAGGTAATGAGGTACTGGCCTCACTCTTGTCTAGTCCATTGCACTCCTATGATGCAGCAGTATGGTCAAGAGTGGCTCAGCCACAGCATCATTTCAAGCAGCAGCACTGCTCTGCTGCTGCAACTGCTGTGTCGGTGCGCAGGCAGTGGTCCATCATGTGTTGTACGATTGTGTTTTGAGTATGCAGCATTCTGCGTATTCACTGCTGCAGTTTTCAGCAGTAGGCAAACACATGTCTGCACTGCCAGAGAATGTAGGCCGCCTTCATTGTATCCCCATCTACTGATCCTTTTCTTGTTACAAAGCGGGGCAACAATGAAGTTGAGTGCCTCCTGCTGTGCCTAGGCGAGCTGACCAGGGTCTCCCTCCCGTGCTGTACTGTCAGGCTGGTGTGATGTGTCTGAGGGTGATGCTACAGCTGCTGTTGCTGCTGCTGCTGTGTCTGTCTGGAGTTCCACAGCTGCTGTTGCTGCTGCTGTGTCTGTCTGGAGTTCCACAGCTGCTGTTGCTGCTGCCGTGTCTGGCTTGTGCTTCTTGAGGGGCCGGCTGCTCTTCTTCGCTGTACTCATATGGTTCACGTATGGCTTCCCAGCTGGGTTAGGGTGAAACCACTTGATTGCCTTCTGCACATCATCTGGCATCGTGTACTGCTTGCCTCCGCCCCTCTGCAGGCAGGTGTGCATGTTTGAGTCTAGAGTCCCTTGTTGTGCAGTTAGCTATGTCCAGGGTACTTACATATCCCAGGTGGTCTGTAGCAAGCCTGTAGTACACCTCATTCCTTTTGGCAACATTGCCAGCAGGGCTGTTCCAGATGTGATCAGCACATTTGTCTGGTTTTCTGGGGTGCTTGATATCAGACAGCACGCGGTCAAAGTGAAGACCCTTCTCAGTTGCCCAGGCGCTGATGATATTGCATGCATCTGTCTCGCTTGCTGCCACGAAGTTGGGATCATAGTCGTACTCAGTCATTGCAGCTTATGCAGCGTTTGCCTGATTGCAAGAGCGCGTTCTTGTAAGGAACATTTCCTTATTGCGTTTGTATCTATCAGGCGCCATGGCAGACTCGCGGGTGTGGGTGGTTGTGGATACATCGGTCACACCGGGCAGACAGACTGATATGGTATGCGGGGAGCTGTTTCAACTGAAATGCATATATATACAAAGCTTAGAGGTGTTTGTGCGCATGTGACGCTCCGTTTGTGAGTGGACTGCAAGAATGCATGCAGATCACTTGGCAGCAGACACCCTCAACCAGGCAGCACAGGCCCAAGACTGCACAAAATCCGACGGCATTTTACTCAAGACATGCAATAATGCATGTAGAACGTGAAAACCAGCAGAAATGGTGCTTGCACCAGCAGCAGCAGTACTTGTCCTCAGCAGGTGCTCCGCTCCCCCTGCAGCAGCGCTGGGACGCCACCTTTGCCAGCTAATGGGTGATAACTGGCCATAGGGATTGGGCTGCCATTTTGGGGATCCTCAAAATGCCACATGCCAGGGAGTCTGCCAAGGTTGGACGAGAATCTGCAATGGGGATTTCTTACCAGGTGCTGCCAAACTTCTACTACGCTCCGTGATGCAGTTTTGAACAGCCCATGCCATATCTTAAGGTGACACATATGTAATTGCAGGGGGTGCCCAAACTGGCTCCCCTGTTGCCTACACAGCAGGGACCCACCACAGCACGTTTGGTATGGAAACTATACATATGTAGGTAACTCCTGCTCTGCGGTGTGGACTAGGTATCTCCTGTGTGCACTACACACAGGTCCCCAGCCATCAGCTACTGTTCAGCTGTAAACTAGGTGTAGATGACGCGTGTGCTCCTCTGCAAGCCTGTACTATGCCTTCCTAATGTTCTCATGCGTGTTGTGTCTTTGCATGGCACGCACAACCCGAGGGGAGGTTCACAGCACCGCAGCAGTGCAAGCCATCTGTTGCAATACAACAGACACATCGTATGGGGCGTTCGCATGACTTATACAGCAGCGTTCAAACGTACTTGGCTATTGAAAACGTCTTCCAACACTGATAGCACCTTCCGTCGACACAGGGTTTGAACCATCTCTGGTGCCCAGCAGAGTTTGGAGGCCCCAAAAGTCCCGCTGCTGCACACCATCATACTACGCAGCAGCCTTAGTAACCATAAGTACCGCCTTGGCGGGCCTGCGTGCTTGTACGTGCAAAGTACGTGGTCTGGGGATCCTTGCCTGCTGATGCCCTCATAGCCGTGCAAGCCATCCACAAGGGCTAGCGTGCATTCTCACAGACACCTACAATATCATACTATCAATTGATGCCCTGCTGACGAGTCAGACGTTCTGACAGGCTGGTACGTACATGCAGTACAACATGTGTGTGTGTGTGTGTGTGTGCCACTAGGGCAGCGCGCAGGCTCAGACAGCAGACGTCCCGCCCCTGATTACTCAGAATCTGCAAGACAGAATCCCTTGCAACCTTGCATGCTGCCTTCAGATACTACTGGCTGCCTGCAGCCCACCAGCCAAGGGAATCCAACAGAATGCCAGCCTTCGGGGGCCAGGTCAAAGATTATAACCGCTTTCACTGTTAATTTTAGTAAAATAGCCAAAACGTAACCAAAATTTTGTTAGAATTGTCCCGGACTGTCAGGGGTGGCTGAACACACCAAACAGACCAGCATATCACAATTGCAGGAAAATCTGTCTTGCAGATATTGAGATATATGGCCTGATGTTTCTAACTTGTTAATAACAGTGCTCCATGTCACTTAAGGTCCAGGTCCTGGGCCTCCACATTCTGGGCCTCCTTGGGTGGGGTGACTCAGCCACGGGGTGGGAGGCTGATGAAGGCCCTTCCTATGCATAATCTGGCACCCCCTCATAATTACATATGTGTCACCTTAAAATTGCCATTGCAGAATTTTTTTAAAATGCAGCTGTGGACTGACCACGTGGCATTTGACCAACCCCCAAATTTGCAACAAAATCGCCATGGCAGATTCTGAGATAGGCCCATGGGTCACTTTCCTGCAGGGCCACTTTCACAGCCAGGGTTTAGTAGCCTACAGTCCCCTAAACCCTGCTGTGTCACAGGGTTGGGCATGTTATGACCCAAGGTTACCAGGGTTACAGGCACATTGGGAATACAATACCTGGGGTGTGAGAATGCACACCCCCAATAATAGCGTATATCTGACCTTCGAATTTCTTGGGGTTCGGACAGTTCGGACAGGCTCCACCTGACCAATTATTTCATCTTTCGGATTTTCGGACAGGGCTTGAATTATTTAATATTGGCCGAACCTATCGTGGCAGCACGGTAATCTGACATCTCCTACGTATTTTTCACCTTGAGGTGAAATGGCGTGCTCCAGGACGCCCAAATTTCACCTCCATTTCACCATTTCACCTCAATCGGCAACAGTGTCTGTCCTATCCAACACCAAAAAGTCTTTGGGGTAAATGCCCTGCATTAGGCCCCCCAGGACCGTGTCTGACGTGTATAACAAGAACTTGAGCAACCGATTTGGCCCTGAGGTCAAATCCTCCACAAAACGCATCATGAGAAAAATTGACGCAAGATAAAGTACGCCACATCACCAATATGTTGGCGCTGCTCATCAGTAAAAGCAGCAGCTGACTGTGTGCGCAACATGTCTGCTAGATAAGGGTCGTGCAGATCACTGACTTGGCGGGGATATTGCACCACCAGCTGTGAAAGGCATTGCACAAAACAGAACTCATAGTAAAAAAAGTAATTTGCCATATAGACGGCGGGGTGCATTAATCTGTGACCCCAGCTCCTGAGTGTTTTGAGCTCCCGTTCCGTCCGCAACCCCGTCGAAGGAAGGGGGTGAGGCAGCCCGGTTTTACTGTCACGATCGCAGGTGTAGTGCAAAACAATCTGCTCATCATTTATCTTTTTGTTGCACTGCACAATATCAATCCAGGGGGGCTCCGCCCCCCTTGCCCCCCGTTATCTTTTCCTGTGTTGGTGCACTACAATGAATGCAGCCAGTTGCTATGAGGCAGGGGGCTAGCCCCCCTTGCCCCCCACCAACAGCCTTTCAGGTCCAGACTGTGCCATGTGCAAGGCTGACAGCAGCAGCACAGCAGTATTAGCGGAGGCCCAGGGGGGCAGTCAGTCCCCCTGCCTTGCAAGTTCAGGTGTTGGCGCAACTAATGGCCTCACTCGTGTCAAGGGCGGGGGCCCCAGGGGGGCAGTCAGCCCCCCTGCCTTGTATGCAACAGACACATCAGCAGCAGCACAGCAGTGCTGGTGGCGGGGGCCCCAGGGGGGCAGTCAGCCCCCCTGCCTTCCAGGTTCAAGTGTTGCTGCAAGCATTGGCTTAGTTTGTGTTGAGGGTGGGGGTTCAGGGGGGGCAGTCAGCCCCCCTGCCTGGTGCCACCACAGACTCTGTCCCTCTCTGTGTCTTGCACTGTGCAAGAGACACAGCAGCAGCAGCACAGCAGTGCTGGTGGCGGGGGTCCAGGGGGGCAGTCAGCCCCCCTGCCGTGTGTGCAGCAGACAGCAGCAGCAAAGCAGCAGTACTGGTGGCGGGGGGGGGCCCAGGAGGGGCAGGCAGCCCCCCTGCCTTCAGGCTGCTGTTCTGCTGCAACCACAGACTGAATTGTTGTTGTTGTCCATGTTCACAACAGCAGCAGCAGCAGCACAGCAGTACTGCTGTGGCAGGGGTCAAGGGGGCAGTCAGCCCCCCTGCCTTGCAGGCTGCTGTTCCGCTGCAACCACAGACTAAGTTGTTGTTGTTGTCGATGTGTATAACAGCAGCAGCAGCAGCACAGCAGTACTGGTGGCGGGGGTTTAAGGGGGCAGTCAGCCCCCTGCCTTGCAGGCTGTTGTTCTGCTGCAACCACAGACTGAACTGTTGTTGTTGTTGCTGATGTTGTTCGCGACAGCTCAGGCGGGTGCTACCTTAGGGGGTAGTTTGATCTGGACTCGAGGCTGCGACTTGCATGCATTCAGCCTGCCCATAGTACTGATCGCAATTCCTCCTCAACAATTACTACGTTCACTCTATGGACGTACAATAACAAGCTGCTGCTGCGTACACAATAGCTGTTGGTCACACCATTTTGAACACTTTTTTGAACTCGTTTTTACCAACCGTATTACATCCCTTTGTCTTTGTGTTTTTGTTTGTTCCCTGGCCTACTACCTCCAGCTGCTGCTGCTGCTGCTGCCCCGCTCCCCCTGTGCTGCTCGCCAGCTGCACTGTGCTGTGCCCTGCCGCCGCTGCTGCCACCCCCTGCCCCGGAGCCTGCTCCGCCTGAGCTGCCGCCCGGACCCTTCGGAGCAAAGACAACTGCCACAGACAGGATGCTGCCCTTGCTGACGGTGCCAGCCAGCTGGCACCCCGACTGGGTGGGTGAGGCCCTTGCTGCTCTGGACGGTTCCCAGTTGCTTTTCAGCGCTGTGATGTTTCTCTGCATGGTGTTGCTGGTTGGATGCAGTTTGTTGGCTAGTTGCTGCACAAACAGGCTGCTGTTGTGTTGATGCTGTGGGGCATGCTATGTCTGGTGATACCTGAGTCTGTTCGTCGCGTCACAGCCATGCCAGCCGTGAGGTTCCAGGCAGGCTTTACATTGCACGTATGATGACACAGATGGTGACTAAGCCATTTGAACAGGTTTCCCGCTTCCAGGGGTGGCCGGGGTAGCAAAACCTATGTAACTAGTCGTTTGGCTTGCTCTACATCCGGCCTGCGGAGCCAATGTGTCACCAGCCAGGTTACAACACACCGGTAGCAACGGTAGCTTTCTGGCTGGTTTCAGCCTGTTTGATGGGCAATTGTAGCAGCATGCCCGAAAGGCTTGAGTTTAGCGCATGTTTGCACGTCCTGCGACGCGCTCTATACGAAATGCGCTTTGCAATCTGGGCGAATCCTGCATGCTGGCCGTCATGGGAATTCCTGATAGACAAAAACAAATTTCCGCGACACACAAATCGAACGGAATCACGGTCAGTTCAGTCCTGAAAAGCCGCAGTCACTGGAGCTCGCCCCGTTTCCCGAGGGCTGGTGGGTCGCTGCCTTTGCTAGTAAATAGCTCTGGGGGCAAAAGAAATTTTTGATTGTGCTGTACAGGGGTGGGAGCCCACGAGGCAGAAGTAACATACAGCCCTATTCCGCATGGCCAGCTGTGAAATATACTAACAGGCAGAAGTAACATACAGCCCTATTCCGCATGGCCCGGTGCTGCTAAGAGAGGCAACAGACGGCCCAGAGCTGCACAGTAAATTTGTCAAACGTACACTGGGAGTGGTTCTGCAAGGCCAGGGCAGCTGCTGTTGGTGCTGTAGAGAGCGGGTCCCGTGGCAGTTTGTTACAAGTGCCTGGGCTCCTCAAGGATCGCTGTTGCTGCATGCAACTACCTTGAATGTATGTCAACTCAGTGCTGTTTATCTGCTGCTGCCCAAGCGCTCCTGCTGCTGGCGTCCTGTTGCTGTTGTGCTAGTACCTGTCCTGCACACAGTCAACACAGCAGCAACAGCAGGGAGCATGTGCACACCGTGGCTGCCAGTGGTCTGCTCGAAGGGCCTTGGAAGGGTGCTGCTGCTCGTGCTGGGGGACAGCAGTAGTGAGCTTTGAGGCTGCATGGGGCTGGGATCAGAGCTGTGCAGTTGCTGCTGCTGATTATGCAAGCAGTGGGGGTGAGGGTTGCAGCTGCCTGTGCACAGGAACGATCAAAGTGATAGCCTGCCAATGAGGCCAATGACGGCTGGGTGTGTGCTTTCGGGATTTGGAACACGGGGCAGTGAGTCCAGCCCATGCTGACTGTTCTGGGACTGTTTTATGCCTCTCACATGCATAGCAGGTGCCTCAGTAGTGCCTTGTGAACGGCGATATACGGTGAACTGCAAGGCAGCTGTCGAAAGGCTTCCGTGGTTGGGAAATTCGGGGCCCAGCTGTGACGAATAGTTTCCGAGTTAAGGGAGTTAGGGCCATTTTTCAGCTGTTGTCGAAAATTAATATTCGAAAGACTTAGTGTGGATACGGTACCCTGGAATGTGGACAATCATATGGCCATTTCTTAAGCCTACACAACCCAAATTGTGCAAACACACTATCAGTGGCAGCATTCTCACTGGTACAGGATGGCCAGCCACTGTGGTTGGTTAGCAAAATGATGGCACATGTGCTGTAGTGGTGCTGAAAGCGTATGATCAACCTGCCTCACGTGAAGTAAGCACTTGAAGCCATCATCACAGCAATTGAAAGTGACACATGCAGTATGTCTACCACGCTCCTTGAATGCTATGAAGGGGGGGGGGTCTGGGGCCTGTTCACTTCCGCACGTATGTTTTTTTTCTGCTTTTACCGCGGGGGGGGGGGGGGGGGGACTTTCCACAAGTTCTGCACAGAGTCAGTCACTTTTTGTGTCAGCAGCCCGATAGAGGCCTCTATCGGGCTGCTGTATGCGCCTCATGTCAAAACTCATGTCAGTCAATCATAAGTTGACGAGCGGCTGCCCTTTTGGGGCCCTCAGATTACCTATCAGGCTATCATGTGGCCCAGTGTGTTGGTGCTGCTTGATGTGAGCATTGGCGAGGTGCGGGTGCGTCGTAATAAGATCGCAGAGGCTGAAGCTGCCGTGTCTGTCAACGAAAAGAAGTAGTAAGTGATGCATATGCATGTGCAGCTGAAGCTAGACGAGCTTTGGGGCCCCCAAACCCTTGGCTCACTGTGACCTGAAGGTGCCTGGCCAGTTGCTGTCCTCCTGCTGGGCTGGATGTTGCATCAAAGCTCCACTGTGATCATCTGTGCTGGGTCATGCTGGCTGTTCCTCCTGCTGAACTGGGCTGGGCTGATGTCAACAATAGCAACACTCTGCCTGCAAAAGCACAAGGAACGCACCTGCAGAACAGCGCAGCAACAAAATGTCAGCACGGCAAAGGAGAGGGGGGTCGCCCCCTGCCCCAGTGCAGGCTTATGACACCCTGTTGCTGGCCCTCCTCCAACGTGTGACCTTGTGTGACTGGCACCTGTTTCAAACATTTGCAGCTGTTGCACACGTGACAAGATCAAGTGAGATATTGAGGAAGTGAAAGAACAAAGAGAGAGGATAGTCACACTGTCTGATGGTCTGTTGCTGGGTATGTGTTGTATGTGCTGTTTTGGGGTGTGCTTATCAGCAGTGACGGTCGGTTGTGACTTGTTGTCGAAAAAGAGAGCATCGGCCAGTGTTTTGCTAGTGTATGGTTGTGTCTAGTCTAGTGAAGTTCATGAACCGGGCTCAAAGTGGAGAGGTGCGGGTGCGTCGTGACAAGCTATCTCAAGGGCCCCACTCCGGGGCCCCGACCAGATTCATGTTGATTGATCCGAGATCACTGTTCAAGCTCAGGCCTGCAGCACGATTTCAAGAGTGTTGTGAAAAATACACTTAAAAGCTAGCTTAACCATCGCGTGGCCTCAAAACGCAGGTTTACGGGATGAGGGGTGGGGGGGGGGGGGTTGTCAGGGTGAGGTTTGAAGCTGATATCAGAAATGCATGATACACCGTTTTTTCCGAGGGGTGTGGAGCGAGGAGCGACACCACGTCATGAGGCAGCTCAGGGGGGGTTTGCGACTGGAAACAAGCCTGATTTGATAAAACAGTGCTGCGAGGGGGGGCGGGGTGAGCAAGGAGCACTTTGGCCCCTGAAACCATGCCCCCCGGGGGGCAACTCCATCCCTGTCACAGACGAACACGGTGTATCAGCTTCAGATAAGTTGCCGTCACGCCCCATCAACACTTTCGAAAAGTGTCAATGGGCCACCATGACTGATTTATTGAACTCTGTCATGGTGTCCGGCATGTTCCTGCACGCCCCCCCCCCCTCCCTGATCAATGCGACATTTTCAAAATGGTCGCTGACTGTGTGGCAGAAGCAGATGTCTGTACTGATACATTCTGCAGCCCTGCAGTCTGCGATGTGCACTGCACAGCATGTTCTGCCAAACCAGGTCAAAGGTATCAAGCTGTGTACCGTACACGTGACATGTAGTACATGTCACCTCATTACGGCATTGCTAGTACAAACAGAGTCTCCAACTGTGGCTACCTTGGTAGGCAACTGCTGTGTGTGTGTGGTGGTGGGGGGGGGGCAGTCAAGGCAGATGGGCTGAACAGCGACTGCTTCCGCGTTCAGTCTCAATCCTGTTCAGGACCCAGGCAAAGCTTTTCTCACGACTCCTGCAAAGTGAAAGTGGTAAAACTTGTGACAAGTGTGGCAACGACTATTGCGAGATGGCAGGCAGGGCCAAAAGTAAGGCACGGCCAGCTCAACCAAACCCCACAGCCACGGCGATGCAAATGCGGCTTGCCTGGTCAGAAGGACAAATAGACAAGCGTTGCTCCCACTACACCAAGGTTCCAATCCCAAGCCTGCAACATCACACGCAAGCTTGCTGGCTTCAGGTCCATGTGGAGGCAGGCTGAATGTCTCAGCTGCCCACACAACAACTGGCTCAACACCTGCAAAGACAGACTGTAAGCTGGTGCTGAAATGTGGAAATAGTCTCGTGCAACCATTTCAGATGTTGAATGTCTTCTTCAAGACATCCATGACAGCACCAAGATCCTCCTTGACAGGCACGGGTGGGTTGGCAAGGCTGCAGGCCATGTTGGGGATCTCCTTTGAGTGGTACGCGACCTTGCTCTGCAGGCATGCAAAAAAGGGATGTTAAGTTGACGAGATAGCTCATCACTACTGGGTCTAGTGCCTTGCCACTGCCCATCAAGCTTCTGCCATGTGCCCACCCCCAAACTGTGCAGTTTCATTCGTTGAGTTTCGACGTCGATATAGATTGCATCAGGCCTGCTCTGTAGCATAGTACCCTTCATACAACATCAACCGGCCAATGCCCTCTATGTCCCTTCAGTTCTCCCCCTGTCTGCTGCCCTTCCTGTTGACCATACTGGCCCTCCTGTATGCCCCTGAGACATGTTTGTGTCGACTGCGTCATTTGCTGAATGGGGTAGACTGCCGGTCCTGTGCAGGCCAGAAGCCTGCAATTTGAAAGCACCCCTACTTCTGCACGGTGGCTCTACTGCAAGTTGTCCCTACTGCAAATGTTGGCCCCAAGATAGCGCGCTAGTGGCGCTCTGAGCTGGTTGCAAGCAGCCGGCACACGACATAACTGCACAGCAGTTCCGTACCTGCGTGAACTTCAGCCCGTGTGCTGTGCTGACTACAACTGTCCTGTCACTGGGTGCGATGACACCACGCTCCCGTAGCTTGGTCAATGCAGCCAGCGCAACACCTTTACAAATAACAGCAGCAGAACAACATCAGCATGGATATGGCGACAATACGACCATGGACGCGATACCTCCACCCAAACACAAATCAGCAACATGATAACATCTCAAAGGTGATAGGGTAACATAACACCACAACTATACATGCCCCCTGCATGGGGTGCTGCCAGCTGCAGTCTGCGCCTCAGCCGTTACGCCTTGGACGTTTGCAAGCGGTGCACAGCAATTGAGCGTTGTTCTGTCACACTGCTTGCCCTGCCTGTCAGTTCACCTGTGTGTGGGCAGTTGAACATGCCCGTCCTGTCTGCGCGTGCTGCTGCATCCATAAGCTCCTCCTCTGTCGCCTCCTCCACAATGCCGTTGGCCTCAGTCAAAGCCAGGATGGCCCTGCAGCATAGCAACATTAACAGGCAACATATTCAATGTATGCTCCATAAAGCAGTGAGCAAACATGAAAGGTGCCCCATTCCGTCTGAGGTCCATGCAGAAGTGACCATGCTCAGCAGAATGCTAATTCACCATGAGTTGATAGAGGTGCTGCCATTGCTAGGGCAAATGCACAAGGGTGTTTGCTTGCAAGCACACATATGGGAGTATACACAAACTTGCTTTGATGCGGGTTTGGTGTCCCTGCCTCCCATTGGGTTTGTGGTGCAACACATACCCGTCAATGGTCTACAAAACACGGTCAATCGTGGCCAAATGTCCAGAGCCAAATGTCCTGATCCCACGCTCTTGCATATCACGGTACTGGTGCAATATGACAGGGGTATGGGGTTAAACCTGAGCACAGGGTAGCAAACAAACCTTAGCCCCAGGGGGGTTCAGCTGCCATCCTCACCTGTCAATGGAAACTGGGTCACCGATCTGAATGGCGGAGGCAAATGTTGTCTGCGCCTTGACTGGCTCATAGTTCTGCCAGCCACGCTTGAAGGCTGTGTACAGGGGGTTGGCATTTGCAGCCTGCAGGCACAAGCCACAAAAAAGTGCGGCTAGCTCATGCCATCGCCCAGAAGGTCGTCAGGGTGACCTGGAGAAAGGGCCGCGCGATTGCAATGACGGAGCCTGGCAGCCACAACTGCACCAGTGGTGCACCACTTGTGGCACGCAGCAAAACAAACCCTCGGACGTTGCTTCGCTGGCTGATTTATGGATGTATACTTGATGCCGCACTGAGGAAATACAGCAAAACACCCGCACAAAGACCCTTACCAACCCCTCCTGGGCCTGGCCTATGCACAAGGGTAACTCATTTCAAGCTGATACACCTTGTGTTCGTTTGTTTCAGGGATGGAGTTGCTCCCCCCCGGAGGGCATGGTTTCAGGGGCCAAAGTGCTTCTTGCTCACCCCCCCCCCTCCCAGCACTATTTGACTGCAGATCAGGCCAGATTTCAGTCGCTACCCCCCCCCCAACCCCCCCACACCCCCCCCCCCCACACCCCCTCTTGAGCTGCCTCAAGACGTGATGTCGCTCCTCACTTCACCCCCCCTCAAACAAACACGGTGTATAGCTTCAAAAAACCCGGTGACCCTGAATGAATGATGGGATGACAAAGCGCTGACAGAAAACTACGCATCCACACACCATCATAACCTGCTTGCATGCTAGATGTTCACACCCGCGGAAAACAAAACGGTATACACCCAATAGAAACCAAACAGCGCAGCAAGCTGGCCATACGCAGTTGTTGACAGCATCACTCAACAAGCTCTTTTGATCTGGCCAAAGGCAAAAATGGCAGCTTGCAGCACCACAGCACACAAGCATGGTGACCGACCAATGCCCCAATCAGCACGACCCCACCTGTGCGCAGACAAGCCGGGGCATACGGTCGACCAAGCCCAGCTCCTGACACATCTTGAAACCCTTGTAGAAGGCGTAGATGTTGCCGAGGTTGCCACCAGGAATGATCACCCAGTCTGGAACCTGCGAAGGCCGAAACAGCACAAACACTGATGCCGTGTGTGCAGCACTCTGCAGATAAGCTGGGGGAAGCGTCTGTGCACTGAAGGGGCGTTCAACTGCCAAAGCAGCTACACGCGCATGGCACCACAGCAAGAGGAACTGGCAGCTGCATTGCACTGCATCCAGCTTGCTACGTATCATCCTCCAAGCATTGCCATGCTTCCACCTGCTGGGTGCACGACTGCGCACAATCATGCCACCCCGCCACTTGCAGCACCACAACCGGACCTACCTGCCAGTCAAACTGCTGAAGAATCTCAATGGCAGCCGTCTTCTGCCCCTCCAGCCTCAAGCTGTTCATGCTGTTGGCCAGGTAGATTGGGGTCTCAGCAGTCACCTTCGACAAATGCAGCAGCGGCAGCAGCGGCGACAGCAACCCCGTAACATTCAGCAATGACAATCAGCACAACAAAACGAGACAGGACAGACAAGGTACCACCTTACACCTCAGATGACAAATGCGGTATGCGCGGGAGGTTTCAAAACCCAAGCAGAGCTAAGAAACCCCTGAACCACACCCTGCCCACCTCCTTAATCAGCTTCATGCAGCCGTCGAAGTCTGTGTCGATGGACAGCACCAGGGCTCCATTGGCAATGGGCTGCACCAGCTGCGCCAGGCTGATCTTGTCTGCCGGCAAGAACACAATTGAGGGTATGCCTGCTGCTGCACAGTAGGCCGACAGTGCCGCACTGGTGTCGCCTGTGGAGGCGCAGCCAACTGCACTGACGCTACCTGGACGCAGCTTGCGAATGCGGTTGACCTGTGGCACAACAGAGGGCGCATGCATGCAGATACTTGATGTTGTGCAGGCGAGGGGGGAGGGGGGCAAGGGGAGGTGGCACGTGTGTTAGACACATGAGTTACAACCATCAAGTGCATGTCATGACGACAGGCTTGAAAAGTGTGTGTGGGGGGGGGGGGGGGCGGCGGTGAGGCCAAGGACTTGCAGTGCAGTACGGCTGCATCAGCAAGTGCATGCAGCATGTGTGCGCCACCCACGCCACCAGCCAATCATTGACCCTCCACTGCCCCCGCTCCCAGCTGATGTCCTTTCGATTGGCTGCCGCAGGTCCGGTACACCGCCACCGGAATGAGTGCGGCGTAGGAGCCACCGATGCACAGAACGCAGCTGTCTCACCTGGCTGACCAGCACTGTCATGCCAAGGTCCTTGAAGCTGCCTGTATGGCTGTTGCCACACTGCTTCACCCACAGGTCAGACATGCCGAGTGCTTCACGGCCAAAGCGCTCAGCCCAGAACAGGTTGCTGTTGCCCTCGAACATGGATACGATGTCGTCTGCACCAAGCTCCTGCAGGCGAAGCAGCATCAGACATGATGCACGCAGCTTGCTTCACCAGCAGCGCCTGCTCAGATGCGCCACAAACAGCGACCCCAGTCCCACACAGGAACACCATGGATGCTCATTCCTCGCCCATGCCCCTTGGTTGAGATGTGCTCGAAATCACACTGGCAGGCGCGTTCATGAGGTCCATCACATGATATTCATGTTCGCCATCGCCATGGCCACAAGCGCGCACCACAAGGCTGGCTCCCACTGCACTTACCGGAAGCACCCACTCTTTCTTGCTCCAGACACCCGAGCCGTATGGCCAGCCTGTCGTGCCCACCCGCTTATCAAACAGGCTCTTCCAGTAAGCTGCATCGTACTGCTTCAGCGCATCCATGTCGTGATACACATCCAGCAAGCCACCGTCCTTGGCCCGATACTGCACTTGGTCCAGGGTGTAAACCTCCCCGCTGACCTGCCTTTGCTGCACATCCTTGAAGGGTACGAACTTCGCGTTGAAGGATTCGGTCTTGTCTCCCTTGCCTGTGGTGGTGAGGCAGGCAGAGGCAGCAATGGCAGCACCGCAGCTGCTGCTGCTGTTGTGCCATCATCTCGTGATCCACGACGTGCTTGCATGCAAACATCCAGTAGAATAGTATTGTACGTGCTTCTAAAGTTGTGACAACGTGCATGGCTGCCTGAGGAGGATTGCTGTTCCCTGCTGTGATGCTTGCACACCTCGCTCCACAGCTTCCTGCCGGATGCCTGCAACGTGCGCTGCTGCGATGACCTTGACCCTCGAAGAACGAGATGCCCTCCTGCCCTGCTTGTAAGCCCCAGCCGTTTGGCTGGGACGCAGACCACTTTGCTGCAGGCTGCTGTGCATGGTGGAATGGGCTGCGGGAACGTAAAAGGCTACCAACATGCCAAATGCTGGAAAGGACAGGACAAAACAAATATGGCTAGGTCACTCTTTTGTTGGTTAGGACAAACTCATGACGGCTAATCACTGAAATGCTCATCCTTGGTCAATCTTTCAAGAAACATCTGCCAAGCTGTTGACGGGATCCATTCTTAGGCGCCGTCTAGGGCAATCAGTTGCATCACCTGATCTCATTCACCAGTTGGTTGAACTGCACGCTTTGGCAAGTGGGGTCCAATTTATCAAGTTCAGCCCCTAGGTGCGACTATATACTTGCTCCGAACATGCCCAGCACCTCGCCGCAACACACAGCAGCACCATAGTGCAGCCAACAACAGCACTTGCTGTGGGTCAGTGTGGATGTGCACTTCGCCGTCATGAGTTTGGTCCTTTGAATGAGGAATGAGCATGTTTGGGTTGAAAGCCGGAACGCTGAATCATACAGGTTCTCTTTTGTTGGGTTCAGCACGAGCCTTGTGCCCTGTTCCATTGGTGCACTTCACTTTTGTTGCAGGACCTTTCACCAGAGTTGCCTAGTTATCGCCAACAAGCGGCAGCAGCAGCATCCACATTCAGCTATGGGTGACGACTGGGAGGCCGATGACTGGGAGCGTGAGGACTTCAAGCCAGTGCTCCCAGGCGCGAAGGCAGCAGCGGCAGCAGCAGGCGGAGACTTTGAGACCGCAGGTCAGGCCATCCTGGCAGCAGCAGTTGAGCCCGACATGTCTAAGTTCCAGGATGAAGAGGAGCAGCAGGACGAGGAGGAGCAGCCAAGCTACCATATAAAGCCGCAGGTGCGCAGCTGCATACCAACAACACTTGCGCTGCTGTGTCCTTGAGACAGTGTTTGGCCCCCTGATGTGTCATTTTGAGGGCCTTACTTAAGATTTCAGCATGGGTTGGTTCTCACACCAGCAGCTGGCCATCCTGCTGGCATTGTATGTCAATCACGCATCTGTGCTTCAGTGGTCTCAGCAGGAACAAGGAGAAGCAGTGTGTGCCTTGCACACCAACACCCATTGTGCAGGGCAGGTGGGCCACTGGCCTTGGCAAGCGTTGGAGAATAATACGGTTGAGATTGCTGTAAGGCGGACGCTGCATTCACTTTTGCATTGCCTTCACGGCTACTGTATACGGACTGTACAGCAATGGGTTGTGGCATGTTGCCGTACGAACCTGGGGTGCCGCAACTACATGGTGTTTACCTGAACGAGCAGAGCCACTGGCAAGCGCCAAGAACGAACAAACATGCGATGTTGTAACGATCGGAAGGTTTTGGGGGGCTGTAACTTGACGGCTTTTCAACTGACAAAGCGTGCGAGGTGCCATGCATTCCTTGAGGGTGGGACACATACCCATCCCACAAATGATGCAGGGTGCTGTCGGCCAAGTGACAACAAGCTATCAACCACCAGGACTGAATTGAGGGAACCCAACCTGCCTTGAATATGCCTGTCTCCCGCAGTTTCACAGCCCATGGGGGGGGGCGGGGGGGGGGGGGGGGGGGGCTGCCAGCAGCAGCAGCATGGGTCCTGGTTGGATGGAGTTGAAGGCTTGGATGTCGTTGGGTAGGACTGTGCGCTGGCAGGATTTGCGGTGATGTTGGGAAGCAGGGCCCATCAGGGGCCACACATAGCAGCCCAGCAGCCACGACTGTTGGGAGCATGTGGCAAAGCCTCACCAAAGATAGAAGCCTACTACCCCGATGCCATGGCGTGCCCAGCACCTGGATCAACAAGAGCACGAGTTGAACCCAGCGCCTCCTTGTTGTGCTACGGTTGCAAGGTCTGCCGCACTGGAACGTACTGTCCTCTGTTTGTCCCTCTACATTCCTACAACACATGACCCCCCCTACCTCCAGGGGCCCCACACTGGAAGTCTGTTCAACTCCAGCACGTTGTTCTCCCCCCCCCCCCTCGGGCTATTACACCACTCTGCTGTTATACACCAACGCCTGACCCATCTGCCATCAGCGAGCCACACCATGACTTGCTGCTGCTGCTGCTGCTGCTGCTGCTGCTGCTGCTGTTGCAGCCGAAGAAGAAGGTTGAGAAGAAGTATGCGAACAAGGGGGCTGAGTTTGATGACACGCCACTGGATGACCCTGTTGCGGAGAGGCTTCGGAAGCAACGGCTGGAAGAAGAGGCTGACATGCGGTGCGTTTTGTGTGTGCAAGAAGCAATAGTTTGAAACACAATCACAACAAGTGTCATGGGGGGGGTTTCGCGAAGCTTCATTGTGGAAGCGTGACACACCCACATCCCGGCCGCACATGTAGGGGTTGGGCAATGTTCCCGGTGCGATTTTGGTCCCGGTGTTGGGCACGTCCCGGTGTTGGGCACGTCCCAGTGTTGGGCACGTCCTGGGATACTGAGTGTTATGCATGGTACCTGGTGAAATCGGCTTGGGCTCCTAGTTAGGCCTGGCGAGGCACCTTCTATGTTCACGTGTGACCAGCCAAGAGGGTCCGCCCCGCCTCAGAAAAGATGCCACAAGGACGTTGTCCCGGGTGGTTGTGTAGCCCCTGTAGCCATTTTGGTGACCGGGCAGCAGCCACTGCGGGGCGCAGGCGCTCAATGAGGTGAACTTGGCAATTTTTTGGCATATTGAATTGCTGACCCGGATTTGGTGATATCCTCACCTTGACTTGTTTTCTGCGACATTCTGAGCAATCGCTGACCACACGTTCTTGTGAGGTCCTCGCCGCTTTGAGAATCCCGACCACCAGCAACAGTAGTTGAGCACCCGCTGAGCAATAGGTGTGCCCGGCATGCGTGGCCTGTTGCCAATGCCAAGCAAACTGAGGGGAGTGGGAGAATGGGCATGAAGTGAACCCAGGGAATGGCGTTGACCCTGGAATTTGTGCGGAAGGGGAAGCTGGGTGAAGGGGAGTCCTGTTCAGCAGGACCCAGAAAATTAGAGGGTGCGAGGAGCGATCAGAGACCGTCTGTGTTCAGGGGTAGGCAGCATTGGATTAGATGCTACCTGACAGGGGGGTCGTGCAGGGAGTGAAACGCGGAGCTCCATAAGTATCACACACCCATCTGAGCCTGATTTTGTTTCCCACTCACTGTGTATCCATACAGGGCGGGTGTGTTTGGTGCAGAAGGTGGTGCATCAGCTGCCAAGCTGGCTGCCATGATTCCCAAGTCAGTCAAGGATTTTGAGGAGTATGCAGACCTGTTGAACAAGAAGTGAGTATGTCGACAGCCTTGCTAGCAACAAATAAGTCAAGGTCACATGTTGTGAATGTTGCTGTGTCGGTCATGGTTGTGCAACACAAGACATTCAGCAGCTGCGCCTGCATATGGTTGCTTCAGCATCAGCACCTGCATATGGTTGCTGATCATCTTTTGCGCCAGAACCTGCTGTATGCAGGACCCAAACATGCCAGTTGCTGCTTGGAAGCGTCGATCTTTCCATTGAACTATCCTAGTCAGTCATTTTGTTGATACCACATACTCATACTGCACTTGGTGAGTTGTGTGTGGTGACTCCTGGGTACTGAGCCATTGTTTGGTTTATCCACCTGTTGAGCCACACCATGCGGATGCTGGGGTGGGTTGAAGGGATCTTCAGCACCACAAAGCTAATTGTGTAGTCCGCTTCCATTTTCTGGGGTTTCGCTCCCCTGAGATGCTGTCGGCTGCAACCTCTCCCTCGACACAGCAGACTGACCCATCCTGCTCCTCTGGTCCTGCGGCTGCTTCTATACCCAGTTTCTTTCTGCCGCATGTACAAAACAAAAATTACAAGGCCTTCTTGAAGCTCTTGCTGAAGCTGTCCACAGAGTGCCTCATCAGTGAAGACACCAAGGAGATTGAGAATGCTGTTGGCACCATCAGGGCTGACAAACTGAAGGCAGAGAAGGCAGCAGCAGCTGCGAAGAAGGGAGGTGAGCATGTGTTGTGAGGTGGATTTGGTCCAGTCCATTCTGGCCCCAGTTGCATACCTTGTCAGTCGGCGCTGTTTCTTTTGGGGGAAGGGGCTCCGGGTGGGGTTGTAGGTGGGGGCTGAGAGTGAGGGGGTGGGGGTCAGTTGGGTGTGAGAGTAAGGTGGGGTTCAAGTTTTGCCCCACTGTCTGAACTTCACTGCACTACTGTCCTGCCTGATTTGCAGCCAAGCGCAGCGTCAATGTTGGCAAGGGCGGTGGCACTGCTGGCTTGGACGACTACATCTACGATGACGCTGCAGAGGATGACTTTGACTTCATGTAGAGCAACATGCACACCCTGTACATGAGGTTTTGTTGCTGCATCAGGGGGGTTGCCCCGACAAACACTTTGTGTGGGCTTCCAGCAGCAGCAGCAAGTGCTGTGCATGTGTCTGCTATCTGTTGTACATATGCTGCAACAGGATGTAAGCTATGGCATTGATGGTTCCATTTTGGTAATTGTCGTCATTCGCTGAGATGACAGGGGGTGCTGCGTGTGATGTGTCCTGCCTTGGTGTGACCGACCACTGCATTGCCCATGCCAGAGGTTGAGTGCATTCAATGCGCACTTCGTGTACAGTGCGCTCACTTTGGTTCAATGCATCTTCTTGCGCGGTAGCGCACAGCACACACCAATCACAGCAACTTGGTCTCTAGCCAGCTGGAGCTTGACTCGGTTTCTGGGGTGCTGCAGTCGTCCCTTTGTCCATGCCAGCTTCATGAGGGACAACGCTTCGAGTGCAAAAAAAGTGGCCCTATGACTTCTCAAGGGGGGAAAATATGTTGTTCCATGATATATGGGGAAGAAAATGTTACACGCAGACACATTCGCCACACATCAATGGCATCATGGGGTGTGCCGTTGCAGTGTAGTCGGGGTCGGTGTAATGTAACTACATGTAATGACACTTTCTGTAAGATTACGGTAAGATTACACTGTAAGAATGACGCCACAGGCTGGCACAGGACGGCACCTGGCAGGCCACTGATCACCCCTGGCCCGGGTGCCCAGAACTCCTGCAGTAGGGCTGCATGTCATGCATGATGCATCATTATATGTCAACATTATGTTGCGCATGTCTACAACCACTCTACATGCTCAAAACCTGCTTCAGGCGCTGCAACACTGCTGTGCAACTGCCTCACACTGCTTACACACTGTTCAGGGCCTTGTACATTACACTGTAATTACACTGTGATTACGTGTAATGTTAAGGTGACACATATGTAATTGCAGGGGGTGCCAAAAGTGGCTCCCCAGCTGCGTATACAGCTGGGGTGCACCATTGCTGTGTTGGAATGCATACTAGACATATATAGGTAACTTCCTCTGTGAGGTGTGAGCTCAGCATCGCCTGTATGTGCTACACAAGGGTCGCCAGCCATCAGCTGCTGTTCTGCTGTCAACTAGGTGTTGAGACCATGTATGCCCCTCTGCAAGCCAGTATCAAGTCTTTACATTGTGAATATGCGTTCTGAAACTTCGCATCGCACGCACACCCGAAGGGGAGGTTGACAGCAACCCAACAGTACAAGCCATCTGTTTTGATATCGCGGCCAGAGCATACGTGGCATTCGCATGGCTGGGAATGCAAGAATAGTTCATACGTAGCTAACGAAAACGTTCTCCGACGCTTACAGCTCCTTTGGCTGACACAGGGTTCAAACCATCTCTGGCGCCCAGCAGTGTCTAACGACCTCAAAGTGCGTGCTGCAGCACATGGAACGGCATCTATACAAACACACTTGTCAAAGGCACCGCGGCAGGGCGCATGCGTGCTTGCCTTGCTAAATGGGTGGTCTGGGGATCCCTGCTTGCTCTTGCCCACACAGCGGTCCAAGCCATCCCCAGGGACCAGCATGCTGCTCTAGAGGTACATACAGCATGTAGTTTGGAAACGTTGCCTTGCAGAAGGGCATAGCGCGATGTCAGGCTGGCAGTTGCAGTACAACCTGGGTGTTTGCTGCTGGGGCAGCCGGCAGGCCCAGACAGCAGATGTTTGACAATTTTTTGCTCTAAATCTGTCAAGCAGATTGCTCTGAAAAACTGCACACGCCCTCCAGATCATGTCTGCTGCCAGCTGCTGCTGAGCCAAGCACATGCAACGAGCCACAACTCCTAGGGGCCGGGTCAAAGATAATAACTTCTGTTAGTGTTATTTTCAAGTAAAACGTGCCAAAACGTACCTTTCCCCTCGTTGGATTGGATCCAGACTTTCTGGAGTGGGTGCACAATGCACTGGTGCCAACATACTCCAATTTCACAAAAATCGTATTGGTGGATCCCAATATATATGTGCAAACTGGTTTGAACTTGTCATTAACAGTGTTATATGTTACTTAGGGCGCAGATCCTGGCCCTCACCAACCTGGGCCTCCTTGGGTGGGGCAACACGGCTATGGGGTGGGGGGCTGTAGAAAGTGTCTCCCAGGCATAATATGGCACCCCCTGATAATTACATATGTGTGTAACTGTAACGGCACAGCCCTGAATGGCATTGCCTGCCAGGGTTGAACCGGTTGAAACACTAAGCTGGGGGAAAACCTCGATCCCCGTCAGTGGTTTGCACCACCTGCACCAGATAGTAGCCTGATTCAAAGCAAGACAGCAAGGGAGCCTTCATTGACATCCTGAGGCAACACGACAACCGCTTGCAGAAGTGGGGTAAACAGCTAAGATCCAGCATGCAGCAGCACCAAGAAATACCCCTTGTCAGGTCAGATACCCAAAGTCAGCCCAAGAAGGCGCGCCCGACGCAACTTTCAACCTTTACCGAGTGTATGCCAACGCAGACTGTGAGCAGCGTTCAAACACCAAGTATGTATTGCTGTTGAGGCGCCCGACGGGCTGCTGGCCCAGTGCAGGGCAGTCACGTCACACCGTGGACCCTGGCCCCCACCCCGCACATGTTGTGCGCATCACTGTAGTAGTCAGGTGCCTCATTTTGATAGGTCGGTCCTGAGCAGAAGCACTCTGTCCCACACTAACAGCATGTAAGCAGCATGTATGTATTGCTGTTTGTGGCGACACTGGGGCGCTTGGGGCGCCCCAGGCCGTAGCCACCACTACTCTTGTGCCTTGCTCACAGTTCCTGCTGTAGGCTATACCGTAGTACGGTAGCAGTCCCATGCATCTTGCGGAGCGGTTATCTGTGTACAGTCTGTTTGTAGACGGGCTTCAGCAGCATCCAAACACCATGTACTTATTGCTGTTGAGGCGCCACTGGCTCGGTGCAGGGCGGTCACATCACACCATGGACCCTGGCCACCACCCCGCATCAACAGTTGTTGCCCACAGCACTGTGGTAGTCAGGTGTCTCTTGTTGAGGAGTCCGATCTGAGCAGTAGCACTCTGTCTTTCACCAAAAAAAGGCAAACAGCATGTGTGAATTGCTGCTTGTGGCGACGCTGGGGCGCTGGGGACACCCCACACCCTGGCCACTCTTCTGCCTTGCCGGCAGTGCCTACTACAGTAGCAGTCTCGTGCATCTTGCCGAGCTTGTCTTTGTGTGTAGTCTATTTGTCAACAGCATAAGCAGCATCCAAACACCAAGTATGTATTGATGTTGAGGCGCCGCTGGCTCAGTGCAGGGCAGTCACATCACACCATGGACGCAGGCCACCACCCCGACATGTTGTTGCCCATAGCACTGTAGTAGTCAGGTGCCACATTTTGAGGAGACGGTTCTGAGCAGCAGCACTCTGTCCCACACTAACAGCATGTAAACAGCATGTATAAATTGCTGTTTGTGGCAACGCTGGGGCGCTGGGAGCACCCCACACCCCAGCCACTCTTCTACCTTGCCGGCAGTGCTTACTACGGTCTCATGCATGTTGCCGAGCTTGTCTTTGTGTGTAGACTGTTTGCGATCAGCTTGAGCAGCATCCAAAAACCAAGTATGTATTGCTGTTGAGGCGCCCGGCGGGCTGCTGGCCCAGTGCAGGGCAGCCACATCACACCATGGACCCTGAACACCACCCCGCACATGTTGTTGCGCGCAGCACTGTAGTAGTCAGGCGCCTCATTTTGAAAAGTCGGTTCTGAGCAGAAGCACTCTGTCCCACACCAACAGCATGTAAACAGCATGTATGTAATGCTGTTTGTGGCAACGCTGGGGCGCTTGGGGCACACCAGGCCCTAGCCACCACTACTCTTGTGCCTTGCTCACAGTTCCTGCCGTAGGCCAGACCGTAGTACGGTAGCAGTCTCATGCATCTTGCGGAGCGGTTATCTGTGTGCAGTCTGTTTGTGGACAGCTTCAGCAGCATCCAAACACCAATTACTTATTGCTGTTGAGGCGTCACTGGCTTGGTGCAGGGCGGTCACATCACACCATGGTCCCTGGCCACCACCCCGCACATGTTGTTGCGCGCAGCACTGAAGTACGCAGGTGCCTCATTTTGAGGAGTCGGTTCTGAGCAGGAGCACTCTGTCTTGCACCAAACACATGCAAACAGCATATATGTATTGCTGTTTGTGGCGACGCTGGGGCCTTGGGGCACTTCACGCCCTAGCCACTCTTCTGCCTTGCAGGCAGTGCCTGCTACGGTAGCAGTCTCATGCATCTTGCGGAGCGGCTATCTGTGTGCAGTCTGTTTGTGGACAGCATCAGCAGCATCCAAGCACCAAGTATGTCTTGCTGTTGTTGCGCCACAGGCCCAGTGCAGGGCAGCCACATCACACCATGGACCCTGGCCACCACCCCGCACATGTTGTTGCCCACAGCACTGTAGTAGTCAGGTGCCTCATTTTGCAAAGTCAGTTGTGAGCAGTAGCACTCTGTCCCACACTAACAGCATGTAAACAGCATATATGTATTGCTGTCTGTGGCGACGCTGGGGCCTTGGGGCACACCAGGCCCTAGCCACCACTACTCTTGTGCCTTGCTCACAGTTCCTGCCGTAGGCCAGACCGTAGTACGGTAGCAGTCTCATGCATCTTGCGGAGCGGTTATCTGTGTGCAGTCTGTTTGTGAACAGCATAAGCTGCATCCAGACACGATGTACTTATTGCTGTTGAGGCGCCACTGGCTCGGTGCAGGGCGGTCACATCACACCATGGACCCTGGCCACCACCCCGCACATGTTGTTGCGCGCAGCACTGTAGTAGTCCGGTGCCTCATTTTGAGGAGTCGGTTCTGAGCGTTAGCACTCTGTCTTGCACCAAACACATGCAAAAAGCATACATGTATTGCTGTTTGTGGCGACGCTGGGGCCTTGGGGCACACCAGGCCCTAGCCACCACTACTCTTGTGCCTTGCTCACAGTTCCTGCCGTAGGCCAGACCGTAGTACGGTAGCAGTCTCATGCATCTTGCGGAGCGGTTATCTGTGTGCAGTCTGTTTGTGGACAGCATCAGCAGCATCCAAACACGATATACTTATTGCTGTTGAGGCGCCACTGGCTCAGTGCAGGCCCTAGGGCGGTCACATCACACCATGGACTCTGGTCACCACCCCGCACATGTTGTTGCCCACAGCACTGTAGTAGTCAGGTGCCTCATTTTGAAAAGCCAGTTCTGAGCAGTAGCACTCTGTCCCACACTAACAGCATGTAAACAGCATATATGTATTGCTGTTTGTGGTGAAGCTGGGGCCTTGGGGCACACCAGGCCCTAGCCACCACTACTCTTGTGCCTTGCTCACAGTTCCTGCCATAGGCCAGACCGTAGTACGGTAGCAGTCTCATGCATCTTGCGGAGCGGTTATCTGTGTGCAGTCTGTTTGTGGACAGCATCAGCAGCATCCAAACACGATGTACTTATTGCTGTTGATGCGCCACTGGCTCGGTGCAGGGCGGTCACATCACACCATGGACCCTGGCCACCACCCCGCACATGTTGTTGCCCACAGCACTGTAGTAGTCAGGTGCCTCATTTTGAAAAGCCAGTTCTGAGCGATAGTACTCTGTCTTGCACCAAACACATGTAAACAGCATATATGTATTGCTGTTTGTGGCGACGCTGGGGCCTTGGGGCACACCAGGCCCTAGCCACCACTACTCTTGTGCCTTGCTCACAGTTCCTACCGTAGGCCAGACCGTAGTACGGTAGCAGTCTCATGCATCTTGCGGAGCGGTTATCTGTGTGCAGTCTGTTTGTGGACAGCATCAGCAGCATCCAAACACGATGTACTTATTGCTGTTGAGGCGCCACTGGCTCGGTGCAGGGCGGTCACATCACACCATGGACCCTGGCCACCACCCCTCACATGTCGTTGCGCGCAGCACTGTAGTAGTCAGGTGCCTCATTTTGAGGAGTCAGTTCTGAGCGATAACATTCTGTCTTGCACCAAACACATGCAAACAGCATATATGTATTGCTGTTTGTGGCGACGCTGGGGCCTTGGGGCACTTCACGCCCTAGCCACTCTTCTGCCTTGCAGGCAGTGCCTACTGCGGGAGCAGTCTCATGCATCTTGCGGAGCGGTTATCTGTGCGCAGTCTGTTTGTGGACAGCATCAGCAGCATCCAAACACCAAGTATGTATTGCTGTTGTTGCGCCACAGGCCCAGTGCAGGGCGGTCACATCACACCATGGACCCTGGCCACCACCCCGCACATGTTGTTGCCCACAGCACTGTAGTAGTCAGGTGCCTCATTTTGAAAAGTCAGTTCTGAGCAGTGCCACTCTGTCCCACACTAACAGCATGTAAACAGCATATATGTATTGCTGTTTGTGGCGACGCTGGGGCCTTGGGGCACACCAGGCCCTGGCCACCACTACTCTTGTGCCTTGCTCACAGTTCCTGCCGTAGGCCAGACCGTAGTACGGTAGCAGTCTCATGCATCTTGCGGAGCGGTTATCTGTGTGCAGTCTGTTTGTGGACAGCATCAGCAGCATCCAAACACGATGTACTTATTGCTGTTGAGGCGCCACTGGCTCGGTGCAGGGCGGTCACATCACACCATGGACCCTGGCCACCACCCCGCACATGTTGTTGCCCACAGCACTGTAGTAGTCAGGTGCCTCATTTTGAAAAGCCAGTTCTGAGCGATAGTACTCTGTCTTGCACCAAACACATGCAAACAGCATATATGTATTGCTGTTTGTGGCGACGCTGGGGCCTTGGGGCACACCAGGCCCTAGCCACCACTACTCTTGTGCCTTGCTCACAGTTCCTGCCGTAGGCCTGACCGTAGTACGGTAGCAGTCTCATGCATCTTGCGGAGCGGTTATCTGTGTGCAGTCTGTTTGTGGACAGCATCAGCAGCATCCAAACACGATGTACTTATTGCTGTTGAGGCGCCACTGGCTCGGTGCAGGGCGGTCACATCACACCATGGACCCTGGCCACCACCCCGCACATGTCGTTGCGCGCAGCACTGTAGTAGTCAGGTGCCTCATTTTGAAAAGCCAGTTCTGAGCAGTAGCACTCTGTCCCACGCTAACAGCATGTAAACAGCATATATGTATTGCTGTTTGTGGCGACGCTGGGGCCTTGGGGCATTTCACGCCCTAGCCACTCTTCTGCCTTGCAGGCAGTGCCTACTGCGGGAGCAGTCTCATGCATCTTGCGGAGCGGTTATCTGTGTGCAGTCTGTTTGTGGACAGCATCAGCAGCATCCAAACACCAAGTATGTATTGCTGTTGTTGCGCCACAGGCCCAGTGCAGGGCAGCCACATCACACCATGGACCCTGGCCACCACCCCGCACATGTTGTTGCCCACAGCACTGTAGTAGTCAGGTGCCTCATTTTTAGGAGTTGGTTCTGAGCGATAGTACTCTGTCTTGCACCAAACACATGCAAACAGCATATATGTATTGCTGTTTGTGGCAACACTGGGGCCTTGGGGCACACCAGGCCCTAGCCACCACTACTCTTGTGCCTTGCTCACAGTTCCTGCCGTAGGCCAGACCGTAGTACGGTAGCAGTCTCATGCATCTTGCGGAGCGGTTATCTGTGCGCAGTCTGTTTGTGGACAACATCAGCAGCATCCAAACACCAAGTATGTATTGCTGTTGTTGCACCACAGGCCCAGTGCAGGGCGGTCACATCACACCATGGACCCTGGCCACCACCCCTCACATGTTGTTGCCCACAGCACTGTAGTAGTCAGGTGCCTCATTTTGAAAAGTCAGTTCTGAGCAGTAGCACTCTGTCCCACACTAACAGCATGTAAACAGCATATATGTATTGCTGTTTGTGGCGACGCTGGGGCCTTGGGGCACTTCACGCCCTAGCCATTCTTCTGCCTTGCAGGCAGTGCCTACTGCGGGAGCAGTCTCATGCATCTTGCGGAGCGGTTATCTGTGTGCAGTCTGTTTGTGGACAGCATCAGCAGCATCCAAACACCAAGTATGTATTGCTGTTGTTGCGCCACAGGCCCAGTGCAGGGCAGCCACATCACACCATGGACCCTGGCCACCACCCCGCACATGTTGTTGCCCACAGCACTGTCGTAGTCAGGTGCCTCATTTTGAAAAGCCAGTTCTGAGCAGTAGCACTCTGTCCCACACTAACAGCATGTAAACAGCATATATGTATTGCTGTTTGTGGTGAAGCTGGGGCCTTGGGGCACACCAGGCCCTAGCCACCACTACTCTTGTGCCTTGCTCACAGTTCCTGCCATAGGCCAGACCGTAGTACGGTAGCAGTCTCATGCATCTTGCGGAGCGGTTATCTGTGTGCAGTCTGTTTGTGGACAGCATCAGCAGCATCCAAACACGATGTACTTATTGCTGTTGAGGCGCCACTGGCTCGGTGCAGGGCGGTCACATCACACCATGGACCCTGGCCACCACCCCGCACATGTTGTTGCCCACAGCACTGTAGTAGTCAGGTGCCTCATTTTGAAAAGCCAGTTCTGAGCGATAGTACTCTGTCTTGCACCAAACACATGTAAACAGCATATATGTATTGCTGTTTGTGGCGACGCTGGGGCCTTGGGGCACACCAGGCCCTAGCCACCACTACTCTTGTGCCTTGCTCACAGTTCCTACCGTAGGCCAGACCGAAGTACGGTAGCAGTCTCATGCATCTTGCGGAGCGGTTATCTGTGTGCAGTCTGTTTGTGGACAGCATCAGCAGCATCCAAACACGATGTACTTATTGCTGTTGAGGCGCCACTGGCTCGGTGCAGGGCGGTCACATCACACCATGGACCCTGGCCACCACCCCTCACATGTCGTTGCGCGCAGCACTGTAGTAGTCAGGTGCCTCATTTTGAGGAGTCAGTTCTGAGCGATAACATTCTGTCTTGCACCAAACACATGCAAACAGCATATATGTATTGCTGTTTGTGGCGACGCTGGGGCCTTGGGGCACTTCACGCCCTAGCCACTCTTCTGCCTTGCAGGCAGTGCCTACTGCGGGAGCAGTCTCATGCATCTTGCGGAGCGGTTATCTGTGCGCAGTCTGTTTGTGGACAGCATCAGCAGCATCCAAACACCAAGTATGTATTGCTGTTGTTGCGCCACAGGCCCAGTGCAGGGCGGTCACATCACACCATGGACCCTGGCCACCACCCCGCACATGTTGTTGCCCACAGCACTGTAGTAGTCAGGTGCCTCATTTTGAAAAGCCAGTTCTGAGCAGTAGCACTCTGTCCCACACTAACAGCATGTAAACAGCATATATGTATTGCTGTTTGTGGCGACGCTGGGGCCTTGGGGCACACCAGGCCCTGGCCACCACTACTCTTGTGCCTTGCTCACAGTTCCTGCCGTAGGCCAGACCGTAGTACGGTAGCAGTCTCATGCATCTTGCGGAGCGGTTATCTGTGTGCAGTCTGTTTGTGGACAGCATCAGCAGCATCCAAACACGATGTACTTATTGCTGTTGAGGCGCCACTGGCTCGGTGCAGGGCGGTCACATCACACCATGGACCCTGGCCACCACCCCGCACATGTTGTTGCCCACAGCACTGTAGTAGTCAGGTGCCTCATTTTGAAAAGCCAGTTCTGAGCGATAGTACTCTGTCTTGCACCAAACACATGTAAACAGCATATATGTATTGCTGTTTGTGGCGACGCTGGGGCCTTGGGGCACACCAGGCCCTAGCCACCACTACTCTTGTGCCTTGCTCACAGTTCCTACCGTAGGCCAGACCGTAGTACGGTAGCAGTCTCATGCATCTTGCGGAGCGGTTATCTGTGTGCAGTCTGTTTGTGGACAGCATCAGCAGCATCCAAACACGATGTACTTATTGCTGTTGAGGCGCCACTGGCTCGGTGCAGGGCGGTCACATCACACCATGGACCCTGGCCACCACCCCTCACATGTCGTTGCGCGCAGCACTGTAGTAGTCAGGTGCCTCATTTTGAGGAGTCAGTTCTGAGCGATAACATTCTGTCTTGCACCAAACACATGCAAACAGCATATATGTATTGCTGTTTGTGGCGACGCTGGGGCCTTGGGGCACTTCACGCCCTAGCCACTCTTCTGCCTTGCAGGCAGTGCCTACTGCGGGAGCAGTCTCATGCATCTTGCGGAGCGGTTATCTGTGCGCAGTCTGTTTGTGGACAGCATCAGCAGCATCCAAACACCAAGTATGTATTGCTGTTGTTGCGCCACAGGCCCAGTGCAGGGCGGTCACATCACACCATGGACCCTGGCCACCACCCCGCACATGTTGTTGCCCACAGCACTGTAGTAGTCAGGTGCCTCATTTTGAAAAGCCAGTTCTGAGCAGTAGCACTCTGTCCCACACTAACAGCATGTAAACAGCATATATGTATTGCTGTTTGTGGCGACGCTGGGGCCTTGGGGCACACCAGGCCCTGGCCACCACTACTCTTGTGCCTTGCTCACAGTTCCTGCCGTAGGCCAGACCGTAGTACGGTAGCAGTCTCATGCATCTTGCGGAGCGGTTATCTGTGTGCAGTCTGTTTGTGGACAGCATCAGCAGCATCCAAACACGATGTACTTATTGCTGTTGAGGCGCCACTGGCTCGGTGCAGGGCGGTCACATCACACCATGGACCCTGGCCACCACCCCGCACATGTTGTTGCCCACAGCACTGTAGTAGTCAGGTGCCTCATTTTGAAAAGCCAGTTCTGAGCGATAGTACTCTGTCTTGCACCAAACACATGCAAACAGCATATATGTATTGCTGTTTGTGGCGACGCTGGGGCCTTGGGGCACACCAGGCCCTAGCCACCACTACTCTTGTGCCTTGCTCACAGTTCCTGCCGTAGGCCTGACCGTAGTACGGTAGCAGTCTCATGCATCTTGCGGAGCGGTTATCTGTGTGCAGTCTGTTTGTGGACAGCATCAGCAGCATCCAAACACGATGTACTTATTGCTGTTGAGGCGCCACTGGCTCGGTGCAGGGCGGTCACATCACACCATGGACCCTGGCCACCACCCCGCACATGTTGTTGCCCACAGCACTGTAGTAGTCAGGTGCCTCATTTTGAAAAGTCAGTTCTGAGCAGTAGCACTCTGTCCCACACTAACAGCATGTAAACAGCATATATGTATTGCTGTTTGTGGCGACGCTGGGGCCTTGGGGCACTTCACGCCCTAGCCATTCTTCTGCCTTGCAGGCAGTGCCTACTGCGGGAGCAGTCTCATGCATCTTGCGGAGCGGTTATCTGTGTGCAGTCTGTTTGTGGACAGCATCAGCAGCATCCAAACACCAAGTATGTATTGCTGTTGTTGCGCCACAGGCCCAGTGCAGGGCAGCCACATCACACCATGGACCCTGGCCACCACCCCGCACATGTTGTTGCCCACAGCACTGTCGTAGTCAGGTGCCTCATTTTGAGGAGTCGGTTCTGAGCGTTAGCACTCTGTCTTGCACCAAACACATGCAAACAGCATATATGTATTGCTGTTTGTGGCGATGCTGGGGCCTTGGGGCACACCAGGCCCTAGCCACCACTACTCTTGTGCCTTGCTCACAGTTCCTGCCGTAGGCCAGACCGTAGTACGGTAGCAGTCTCATGCATCTTGCGGAGCGGTTATCTGTGTGCAGTCTGTTTGTGGACAGCATCAGCAGCATCCAAACACGATGTACTTATTGCTGTTGAGGCGCCACTGGCTCGGTGCAGGCCCTAGAGCGGTCACATCACACCATGGACCCTGGCCACCACCCCGCACATGTTGTTGCCCACAGCACTGTAGTAGTCAGGTGCCTCATTTTGAAAAGTCAGTTCTGAGCAGAAGCACTCTGTCCCACACTAACAGCATGTAAGCAGCATGTATGTATTGCTGTTTGTGGCGACACTGGGGCGCTTGGGGCGCCCCAGGCCGTAGCCACCACTACTCTTGTGCCTTGCTCACAGTTCCTGCTGTAGGCTATACCGTAGTACGGTAGCAGTCCCATGCATCTTGCGGAGCGGTTATCTGTGTACAGTCTGTTTGTAGACGGGCTTCAGCAGCATCCAAACACCATGTACTTATTGCTGTTGAGGCGCCACTGGCTCGGTGCAGGGCGGTCACATCACACCATGGACCCTGGCCACCACCCCGCATCAACAGTTGTTGCCCACAGCACTGTGGTAGTCAGGTGTCTCTTGTTGAGGAGTCCGATCTGAGCAGTAGCACTCTGTCTTTCACCAAAAAAGGCAAACAGCATGTGTGAATTGCTGCTTGTGGCGACGCTGGGGCGCTGGGGACACCCCACACCCTGGCCACTCTTCTGCCTTGCCGGCAGTGCCTACTACAGTAGCAGTCTCGTGCATCTTGCCGAGCTTGTCTTTGTGTGTAGTCTATTTGTCAACAGCATAAGCAGCATCCAAACACCAAGTATGTATTGATGTTGAGGCGCCGCTGGCTCAGTGCAGGGCAGTCACATCACACCATGGACGCAGGCCACCACCCCGACATGTTGTTGCCCATAGCACTGTAGTAGTCAGGTGCCACATTTTGAGGAGACGGTTCTGAGCAGCAGCACTCTGTCCCACACTAACAGCATGTAAACAGCATGTATAAATTGCTGTTTGTGGCAACGCTGGGGCGCTGGGAGCACCCCACACCCCAGCCACTCTTCTACCTTGCCGGCAGTGCTTACTACGGTCTCATGCATGTTGCCGAGCTTGTCTTTGTGTGTAGACTGTTTGCGATCAGCTTGAGCAGCATCCAAAAACCAAGTATGTATTGCTGTTGAGGCGCCCGGCGGGCTGCTGGCCCAGTGCAGGGCAGCCACATCACACCATGGACCCTGAACACCACCCCGCACATGTTGTTGCGCGCAGCACTGTAGTAGTCAGGCGCCTCATTTTGAAAAGTCGGTTCTGAGCAGAAGCACTCTGTCCCACACCAACAGCATGTAAACAGCATGTATGTAATGCTGTTTGTGGCAACGCTGGGGCGCTTGGGGCACACCAGGCCCTAGCCACCACTACTCTTGTGCCTTGCTCACAGTTCCTGCCGTAGGCCAGACCGTAGTACGGTAGCAGTCTCATGCATCTTGCGGAGCGGTTATCTGTGTGCAGTCTGTTTGTGGACAGCTTCAGCAGCATCCAAACACCAATTACTTATTGCTGTTGAGGCGTCACTGGCTTGGTGCAGGGCGGTCACATCACACCATGGTCCCTGGCCACCACCCCGCACATGTTGTTGCGCGCAGCACTGAAGTACGCAGGTGCCTCATTTTGAGGAGTCGGTTCTGAGCAGGAGCACTCTGTCTTGCACCAAACACATGCAAACAGCATATATGTATTGCTGTTTGTGGCGACGCTGGGGCCTTGGGGCACTTCACGCCCTAGCCACTCTTCTGCCTTGCAGGCAGTGCCTGCTACGGTAGCAGTCTCATGCATCTTGCGGAGCGGCTATCTGTGTGCAGTCTGTTTGTGGACAGCATCAGCAGCATCCAAGCACCAAGTATGTCTTGCTGTTGTTGCGCCACAGGCCCAGTGCAGGGCAGCCACATCACACCATGGACCCTGGCCACCACCCCGCACATGTTGTTGCCCACAGCACTGTAGTAGTCAGGTGCCTCATTTTGCAAAGTCAGTTCTGAGCAGTAGCACTCTGTCCCACACTAACAGCATGTAAACAGCATATATGTATTGCTTTCTGTGGCGCCGCTGGGGCCTTGGGGCACACCAGGCCCTAGCCACCACTACTCTTGTGCCTTGCTCACAGTTCCTGCCGTAGGCCTGACCGTAGTACGGTAGCAGTCTCATGCATCTTGCGGAGCGGTTATCTGTGTGCAGTCTGTTTGTGAACAGCATAAGCTGCATCCAGACACAAATTATGTATTGCTGTTGAGGCGCCACAGGCTCGGTGCAGGGCGGTCACATCACACCATGGACCCTGGCCACCACCCCGCACATGTTGTTGCGCGCAGCACTGTAGTAGTCAGGTGCCTCATTTTGAGAAGTCGGTTCTGAGCGTCAGCACTCTGTCTTGCACCAAACACATGCAAACAGCATACATGTATTGCTGTTTGTGGCGAAGCTGGGGCCTTGGGGCACACCAGGCCCTAGCCACCACTACTCTTGTGCCTTGCTCACAGTTCCTGCCGTAGGCCAGACCGTAGTACGGTAGCAGTCTCATGCATCTTGCGGAGCGGTTATCTGTGTGCAGTCTGTTTGTGGACAGCATCAGCAGCATCCAAACACGATGTACTTATTGCTGTTGAGGCGCCACTGGCTCAGTGCAGGCCCTAGGGCGGTCACATCACACCATGGACCCTGGTCACCACCCCGCACATGTTGTTGCCCACAGCACTGTAGTAGTCAGGTGCCTCATTTTGAAAAGCCAGTTCTGAGCAGTAGCACTCTGTCCCACACTAACAGCATGTAAACAGCATATATGTATTGCTGTTTGTGGTGAAGCTGGGGCCTTGGGGCACACCAGGCCCTAGCCACCACTACTCTTGTGCCTTGCTCACAGTTCCTGCCATAGGCCAGACCGTAGTACGGTAGCAGTCTCATGCATCTTGCGGAGCGGTTATCTGTGTGCAGTCTGTTTGTGGACAGCATCAGCAGCATCCAAACACGATGTACTTATTGCTGTTGAGGCGCCACTGGCTCGGTGCAGGGCGGTCACATCACACCATGGACCCTGGCCACCACCCCGCACATGTTGTTGCCCACAGCACTGTAGTAGTCAGGTGCCTCATTTTGAAAAGCCAGTTCTGAGCAATAGTACTCTGTCTTGCACCAATCACATGCAAACAGCATATATGTATTGCTGTTTGTGGCGACGCTGGGGCCTTGGGGCACACCAGGCCCTAGCCACCACTACTCTTGTGCCTTGCTCACAGTTCCTGCCGTAGGCCTGACCGTAGTACGGTAGCAGTCTCATGCATCTTGCGGAGCGGTTATCTGTGTGCAGTCTGTTTGTGGACAGCATCAGCAGCATCCAAACACGATGTACTTATTGCTGTTGAGGCGCCACTGGCTCGGTGCAGGGCGGTCACATCACACCATGGACCCTGGCCACCACCCCGCACATGTCGTTGCGCGCAGCACTGTAGTAGTCGGGCGCCTCATTTTGAAAAGCCAGTTCTGAGCAGTAGCACTCTGTCCCACGCTAACAGCATGTAAACAGCATATATGTATTGCTGTTTGTGGCGACGCTGGGGCCTTGGGGCACTTCACGCCCTAGCCACTCTTCTGCCTTGCAGGCAGTGCCTACTGCGGGAGCAGTCTCATGCATCTTGCGGAGCGGTTATCTGTGTGCAGTCTGTTTGTGGACAGCATCAGCAGCATCCAAACACCAAGTATGTATTGCTGTTGTTGCGCCACAGGCCCAGTGCAGGGCAGCCACATCACACCATGGACCCTGGCCACCACCCCGCACATGTTGTTGCCCACAGCACTGTAGTAGTCAGGTGCCTCATTTTGAAAAGCCAGTTCTGAGCAATAGTACTCTGTCTTGCACCAATCACATGCAAACAGCATATATGTATTGCTGTTTGTGGCGACGCTGGGGCCTTGGGGCACACCAGGCCCTAGCCACCACTACTCTTGTGCCTTGCTCACAGTTCCTGCCGTAGGCCTGACCGTAGTACGGTAGCAGTCTCATGCATCTTGCGGAGCGGTTATCTGTGTGCAGTCTGTTTGTGGACAGCATCAGCAGCATCCAAACACGATGTACTTATTGCTGTTGAGGCGCCACTGGCTCGGTGCAGGGCGGTCACATCACACCATGGACCCTGGCCACCACCCCGCACATGTTGTTGCCCACAGCACTGTAGTAGTCAGGTGCCTCATTTTGAAAAGCCAGTTCTGAGCAATAGTACTCTGTCTTGCACCAATCACATGCAAACAGCATATATGTATTGCTGTTTGTGGCGACGCTGGGGCCTTGGGGCACTTCACGCCCTAGCCACTCTTCTGCCTTGCAGGCAGTGCCTACTGCGGGAGCAGTCTCATGCATCTTGCGGAGCGGTTATCTGTGTGCAGTCTGTTTGTGGACAGCATCAGCAGCATCCAAACACCAAGTATGTATTGCTGTTGTTGCGCCACAGGCCCAGTGCAGGGCAGCCACATCACACCATGGACCCTGGCCACCACCCCCCACATGTTGTTGCCCACAGCACTGTAGTAGTCAGGTGCCTCATTTTGAGGAGTTGGTTCTGAGCGATAGTACTCTGTCTTGCACCAAACACATGCAAACAGCATATATGTATTGCTGTTTGTGGCAACGCTGGGGCCTTGGGGCACACCAGGCCCTAGCCACCACTACTCTTGTGCCTTGCTCACAGTTCCTGCCGTAGGCCAGACCGTAGTACGGTAGCAGTCTCATGCATCTTGCGGAGCGGTTATCTGTGCGCAGTCTGTTTGTGGACACATCAGCAGCATCCAAACACCAAGTATGTATTGCTGTTGTTGCGCCACAGGCCCAGTGCAGGGCGGTCACATCACACCATGGACCCTGGCCACCACCCCGCACATGTTGTTGCCCACAGCACTGTAGTAGTCAGGTGCCTCATTTTGAAAAGTCAGTTCTGAGCAGTAGCACTCTGTCCCACACTAACAGCATGTAAACAGCATATATGTATTGCTGTTTGTGGCGACGCTGGGGCCTTGGGGCACACCAGGCCCTGGCCACCACTACTCTTGTGCCTTGCTCACAGTTCCTGCCGTAGGCCAGACCGTAGTACGGTAGCAGTCTCATGCATCTTGCGGAGCGGTTATCTGTGTGCAGTCTGTTTGTGAACAGCATCAGCAGCATCCAGACACAAATTACGTATTGCTGTTGAGGCGCCACTGGCTCGGTGCAGGGCGGTCACATCACACCATGGACCCTGGCCACCACCCCGCACATGTTGTTGCGCGCAGCACTGTAGTAGTCAGGTGCCTCATTTTGAGGAGTCGGTTCTGAGCGTTAGCACTCTGTCTTGCACCAAACACATGCAAACAGCATACATGTATTGCTGTTTGTGGCGACGCTGGGGCCTTGGGGCACACCAGGCCTAGCCACCACTACTCTTGTGCCTTGCTCACAGTTCCTGCCGTAGGCCAGACCGTAGTACGGTAGCAGTCTCATGCATCTTGCGGAGCGGTTATCTGTGTGCAGTCTGTTTGTGGACAGCATCAGCAGCATCCAAACACGATGTACTTATTGCTGTTGAGGCGCCACTGGCTCGGTGCAGGGCGGTCACATCACACCATGGACCCTGGCCACCACCCCGCACATGTCGTTGCGCGCAGCACTGTAGTAGTCGGGCGCCTCATTTTGAAAAGCCAGTTCTGAGCAGTAGCACTCTGTCCCACGCTAACAGCATGTAAACAGCATATATGTATTGCTGTTTGTGGCGACGCTGGGGCCTTGGGGCACTTCACGCCCTAGCCACTCTTCTGCCTTGCAGGCAGTGCCTACTGCGGGAGCAGTCTCATGCATCTTGCGGAGCGGTTATCTGTGTGCAGTCTGTTTGTGGACAGCATCAGCAGCATCCAAACACCAAGTATGTATTGCTGTTGTTGCGCCACAGGCCCAGTGCAGGGCAGCCACATCACACCATGGACCCTGGCCACCACCCCCCACATGTTGTTGCCCACAGCACTGTAGTAGTCAGGTGCCTCATTTTGAGGAGTTGGTTCTGAGCGATAGTACTCTGTCTTGCACCAAACACATGCAAACAGCATATATGTATTGCTGTTTGTGGCAACGCTGGGGCCTTGGGGCACACCAGGCCCTAGCCACCACTACTCTTGTGCCTTGCTCACAGTTCCTGCCGTAGGCCAGACCGTAGTACGGTAGCAGTCTCATGCATCTTGCGGAGCGGTTATCTGTGCGCAGTCTGTTTGTGGACAGCATCAGCAGCATCCAAACACCAAGTATGTATTGCTGTTGTTGCGCCACAGGCCCAGTGCAGGGCGGTCACATCACACCATGGACCCTGGCCACCACCCCGCACATGTTGTTGCCCACAGCACTGTAGTAGTCAGGTGCCTCATTTTGAAAAGTCAGTTCTGAGCAGTAGCACTCTGTCCCACACTAACAGCATGTAAACAGCATATATGTATTGCTGTTTGTGGCGACGCTGGGGCCTTGGGGCACACCAGGCCCTGGCCACCACTACTCTTGTGCCTTGCTCACAGTTCCTGCCGTAGGCCAGACCGTAGTACGGTAGCAGTCTCATGCATCTTGCGGAGCGGTTATCTGTGTGCAGTCTGTTTGTGGACAGCATCAGCAGCATCCAAACACGATGTACTTATTGCTGTTGAGGCGCCACTGGCTCAGTGCAGGCAGGGCGGTCACATCACACCATGGACCCTGGCCACCACCCCGCACATGTTGTTGCCCACAGCACTGTAGTAGTCAGGTGCCTCATTTTGAAAAGCCAGTTCTGAGCAGTAGCACTCTGTCCCACACTAACAGCATGTAAACAGCATATATGTATTGCTGTTTGTGGCGACGCTGGGGCCTTGGGGCACACCAGGCCCTAGCCACCACTACTCTTGTGCCTTGCTCACAGTTCCTGCCGCAGGCCAGACCGTAGTACGGTAGCAGTCTCATGCATCTTGCGGAGCGGTTATCTGTGTGCAGTCTGTTTGTGGACAGCATCAGCAGCATCCAAACACGATGTACTTATTGCTGTTGAGGCGCCACTGGCTCGGTGCAGGGCAGTCACATCACACCATGGACCCTGGCCACCACCCCGCACATGTTGTTGCGCGCAGCACTGTAGTAGTCAGGTGCCTCATTTTGAAAAGCCAGTTCTGAGCAGTGCCACTCTGTCCCACACTAACAGCATGTAAACAGCATATATGTATTGCTGTTTGTGGCGACGCTGGGGCCTTGGGGCACACCAGGCCCTAGCCACCACTACTCTTGTGCCTTGCTCACAGTTCCTGCCGTAGGCCAGACCGTAGTACGGTAGCAGTCTCATGCATCTTGCGGAGCGGTTATCTGTGCGCAGTCTGTTTGTGGACAGCATCAGCAGCATCCAAACACCAAGTATGTATTGCTGTTGTTGCGCCACAGGCCCAGTGCAGGGCGGTCACATCACACCATGGACCCTGGCCACCACCCCGCACATGTTGTTGCCCACAGCACTGTAGTAGTCAGGTGCCTCATTTTGAAAAGTCAGTTCTGAGCAGTAGCACTCTGTCCCACACTAACAGCATGTAAACAGCATATATGTATTGCTGTTTGTGGCGACGCTGGGGCCTTGGGGCACACCAGGCCCTGGCCACCACTACTCTTGTGCCTTGCTCACAGTTCCTGCCGTAGGCCAGACCGTAGTACGGTAGCAGTCTCATGCATCTTGCGGAGCGGTTATCTGTGTGCAGTCTGTTTGTGGACAGCATCAGCAGCATCCAAACACGATGTACTTATTGCTGTTGATGCGCCACTGGCTCGGTGCAGGGCGGTCACATCACACCATGGACCCTGGCCACCACCCCGCACATGTTGTTGCCCACAGCACTGTAGTAGTCAGGTGCCTCATTTTGAAAAGCCAGTTCTGAGCGATAGTACTCTGTCTTGCACCAAACACATGCAAACAGCATATATGTATTGCTGTTTGTGGCAACGCTGGGGCCTTGGGGCACACCAGGCCCTAGCCACCACTACTCTTGTGCCTTGCTCACAGTTCCTGCCGTAGGCCTGACCGTAGTACGGTAGCAGTCTCATGCATCTTGCGGAGCGGTTATCTGTGTGCAGTCTGTTTGTGGACAGCATCAGCAGCATCCAAACACGATGTACTTATTGCTGTTGAGGCGCCACTGGCTCGGTGCAGGGCGGTCACATCACACCATGGACCCTGGCCACCACCCCGCACATGTCGTTGCGCGCAGCACTGTAGTAGTCAGGTGCCTCATTTTGAAAAGCCAGTTCTGAGCAGTAGCACTCTGTCCCACGCTAACAGCATGTAAACAGCATATATGTATTGCTGTTTGTGGCGACGCTGGGGCCTTGGGGCACTTCACGCCCTAGCCACTCTTCTGCCTTGCAGGCAGTGCCTACTGCGGGAGCAGTCTCATGCATCTTGCGGAGCGGTTATCTGTGTGCAGTCTGTTTGTGGACAGCATCAGCAGCATCCAAACACCAAGTATGTATTGCTGTTGTTGCGCCACAGGCCCAGTGCAGGGCAGCCACATCACACCATGGACCCTGGCCACCACCCCCCACATGTTGTTGCCCACAGCACTGTAGTAGTCAGGTGCCTCATTTTGAGGAGTTGGTTCTGAGCGATAGTACTCTGTCTTGCACCAAACACATGCAAACAGCATATATGTATTGCTGTTTGTGGCAACGCTGGGGCCTTGGGGCACACCAGGCCCTGGCCACCACTACTCTTGTGCCTTGCTCACAGTTCCTGCCGTAGGCCAGACCGTAGTACGGTAGCAGTCTCATGCATCTTGCGGAGCGGTTATCTGTTCGCAGTCTGTTTGTGGACAGCATCAGCAGCATCCAAACACCAAGTATGTATTGCTGTTGTTGCGCCACAGGCCCAGTGCAGGGCGGTCACATCACACCATGGACCCTGGCCACCACCCCACACATGTTGTTGCCCACAGCACTGTAGTAGTCAGGTGCCTCATTTTGAAAAGTCAGTTCTGAGCAGTAGCACTCTGTCCCACACTAACAGCATGTAAACAGCATGTATGTATTGCTGTTTGTGGCGACGCTGGGGCCTTGGGGCACACCAGGCCCTGGCCACCACTACTCTTGTGCCTTGCTCACAGTTCCTGCCGTAGGCCAGACCGTAGTACGGTAGCAGTCTCATGCATCTTGCGGAGCGGTTATCTGTGTGCAGTCTGTTTGTGAACAGCATAAGCTGCATCCAGACACAAATTACGTATTGCTGTTGAGGCGCCACTGGCTCGGTGCAGGGCGGTCACATCACACCATGGACCCTGGCCACCACCCCGCACATGTTGTTGCACGCAGCACTGTAGTAGTCAGGTGCCTCATTTTGAGGAGTCGGTTCTGAGCGTTAGCACTCTGTCTTGCACCAAACACATGCAAACAGCATACATGTATTGCTGTTTGTGGCGACGCTGGGGCCTTGGGGCACACCAGGCCTAGCCACCACTACTCTTGTGCCTTGCTCACAGTTCCTGCCGTAGGCCAGACCGTAGTACGGTAGCAGTCTCATGCATCTTGCGGAGCGGTTATCTGTGTGCAGTCTGTTTGTGGACAGCATCAGCAGCATCCAAACACGATGTACTTATTGCTGTTGAGGCGCCACTGGCTCAGTGCAGGCCCTAGGGCGGTCACATCACACCATGGACCCTGGCCACCACCCCGCACATGTTGTTGCCCACAGCACTGTAGTAGTCAAGTGCCTCATTTTGAAAAGCCAGTTCTGAGCAGTGCCACTCTGTCCCACACTAACAGCATGTAAACAGCATATATGTATTGCTGTTTGTGGCGACGCTGGGGCCTTGGGGCACACCAGGCCCTAGCCACCACTACTCTTGTGCCTTGCTCACAGTTCCTGCCGCAGGCCAGACCGTAGTACGGTAGCAGTCTCATGCAACTTGCGGAGCGGTTATCTTTGTGCAGTCTGTTTGTGGACAGCATCAGCAGCATCCAAACACGATGTACTTATTGCTTTTGAGGCGCCACTGGCTCGGTGCAGGGCGGTCACATCACACCATGGACCCTGGCCACCACCCCGCACATGTTGTTGCGCGCAGCACTGTAGTAGTCAGGTGCCTCATTTTGAAAAGCCAGTTCTGAGCAGTGCCACTCTGTCCCACACTAACAGCATGTAAACAGCATATATGTATTGCTGTTTGTGGCGCCGCTGGGGCCTTGGGGCACACCAGGCCCTAGCCACCACTACTCTTGTGCCTTGCTCACAGTTCCTGCCGTAGGCCAGACCGTAGTACGGTAGCAGTCTCATGCATCTTGCGGAGCGGTTATCTGTGTGCAGTCTGTTTGTGGACAGCATCAGCAGCATCCAAACACGATGTACTTATTGCTGTTGAGGCGCCACTGGCTCGGTGCAGGGCGGTCACATCACACCATGGAGACTGGCCACCACCCCGCACATGTCGTTGCGCGCAGCACTGTAGTAGTCAGGTGCCTCATTTTGAGGAGTTGGTTCTGAGCGATAGTACTCTGTCTTTCACCAAACACATGCAAACAGCATATATGTATTGCTGTTTGTGGCGACGCTGGGGCCTTGGGGCACACCAGGCCCTAGCCACCATTACTCTTGTGCCTTGCTCACAGTTCCTGCCGTAGGCCAGACCGTAGTACGGTAGCAGTCGCATGCATCCTGCGGAGCGGTTATCTGTGTGCAGTCTGTTTGTGGACAGCATCAGCAGAATCCAAACACGATGTACTTATTGCTGTTGAGGCGCCACTGGCTTGGTGCAGGGCGGTCACATCACACCATGGAGACTGGCCACCACCCCGCACATGTTGTTGCGCGCAGCACTGTAGTAGTCAGGTGCCTCATTTTGAGGAGTCGGTTCTGAGCGATAACATTCTGTCTTGCACCAAACACATGCAAACAGCATATATGTATTGCTGTTTGTGGCGACGCTGGGGCCTTGGGGCATTTCACGCCCTAGCCACTCTTCTGCCTTGCAGGCATTGCCTACTGCGGGAGCAGTCTCATGCATCTTGCGGAGCGGTTATCTGTGTGCAGTCTGTTTGTGGACAGCATCAGCAGCATCCAAGCACCAAGTATGTATTGCTGTTGTTGCGCCACAGGCCCAGTGCAGGGCGGTCACATCACACCATGGACCCTGGCCACCACCCCGCACATGTTGTTGCCCACAGCACTGTCGTAGTCAGGTAGTGCCTCATTTTGAGGAGTCGTTTCTGAGCAGTAGCACTCTGTCTTGCACCAATCACATGCAAACAGCATATATGTATTGCTGTTTGTGGCGAAGCTGGGGCCTTGGGGCACACCAGGCCCTAGCCACCACTACTCTTGTGCCCTGCTCACAGTTCCTGCCGTAGGCCAGACCGTAGTACGGTAGCAGTCGCATGCATCCTGCGGAGCGGTTATCTGTGTGCAGTCTGTTTGTGGACAGCATCAGCAGAATCCAAATACGATGTACTTATTGCTGTTGAGGCGCCACTGGCTTGGTGCAGGGCGGTCACATCACACCATGGAGACTGGCCACCACCCCGCACATGTTGTTGCCCACAGCACTGTAGTAGTCAGGTAGTGCCTCATTTTGAGGAGTCGGTTCTGAGCGATAACATTCTGTCTTGCACCAAACACATGCAAACAGCATATATGTATTGCTGTTTGTGGCGACGCTGGGGCCTTGGGGCATTTCACGCCCTAGCCACTCTTCTGCCTTGCAGGCAGTGGCTACCGCGGGAGCAGTCTCATGCATCTTGCGGAGCGGTTATCTGTGTGCAGTCTGTTTGTGGACAGCATCAGCAGCATCCAAGCACCAAGTATGTATTGCTGTTGTTGCGCCACAGGCCCAGTGCAGGGCAGCCACATCACATCATGGACCCTGGCCACCACCCCGCACATGTTGTTGCCCACAGCACTGTCGTAGTCAGGTAGTGCCTCATTTTGACGAGTCGTTTCTGAGCAGTAGCACTCTGTCTTGCACCAATCACATGCAAACAGCATATATGTATTGCTGTTTGTGGCGAAGCTGGGGCCTTGGGGCACACCAGGCCCTAGCCACCACTACTCTTGTGCCTTGCTCACAGTTCCTGCCGTAGGCCAGACCGTAGTACGGTAGCAGTCGCATGCATCCTGCGGAGCGGTTATCTGTGTGCAGTCTGTTTGTGGACAGCATCAGCAGAATCCAAATACGATGTACTTATTGCTGTTGAGGCGCCACTGGCTTGGTGCAGGGCGGTCACATCACACCATGGAGACTGGCCACCACCCCGCACATGTTGTTGCCCACAGCACTGTAGTAGTCAGGTAGTGCCTCATTTTGAGGAGTCGGTTCTGAGCGATAACATTCTGTCTTGCACCAAACACATGCAAACAGCATATATGTATTGCTGTTTGTGGCGACGCTGGGGCCTTGGGGCATTTCACGCCCTAGCCACTCTTCTGCCTTGCAGGCAGTGGCTACCGCGGGAGCAGTCTCATGCATCTTGCGGAGCGGTTATCTGTGTGCAGTCTGTTTGTGGACAGCATCAGCAGCATCCAAGCACCAAGTATGTATTGCTGTTGTTGCGCCACAGGCCCAGTGCAGGGCAGCCACATCACATCATGGACCCTGGCCACCACCCCGCACATGTTGTTGCCCACAGCACTGTCGTAGTCAGGTAGTGCCTCATTTTGACGAGTCGGTTCTGAGCAGTAACACTCTGTCTTGCACCAATCACATGCAAACAGCATATATGTATTGCTGTTTGTGGCGAAGCTGGGGCCTTGGGGCACACCAGGCCTAGCCACCACTACTCTTGTGCCTTGCTCACAGTTCCTGCCGTAGGCCAGACCGTAGTACGGTAGCAGTCTCATGCATCTTGCGGAGCGGTTATCTGTGTGCAGTCTGTTTGTGGACAGCATCAGCAGCATCCAAACACGATGTACTTATTGCTGTTGAGGCGCCACTGGCTCGGTGCAGGGCGGTCACATCACACCATGGACCCTGGCCACCACCCCGCACATGTTGTTGCCCACAGCACTGTAGTAGTCAGGTGCCTCATTTTGCAAGTCAATTCTGAGCAGTAGCACTCTGTCCCACACTAACAGCATGTAAACAGCATATATGTATTGCTGTTTGTGGCGACCCTGGGGCCTTGGGGCACACCAGGCCCTAGCCACCACTACTCTTGTGCCTTGCTCACAGTTCCTGCCATAGGCCAGACCGTAGTACGGTAGCAGTCTCATGCATCTTGCGGAGCGGTTATCTGTGTGCAGTCTGTTTGTGGACAGCATCAGCAGCATCCAAACACCAAGTATGTATTGCTGTTGAGGCGCCACAGGCCCAGTGCAGGGCAGCCACATCACACCATGGAGACTGGCCACCACCCCGCACATATTGTTGCCCACAGCACTGTAGTAGTCAGGCGCCTCATTTTAAAAAGTCAGTTCTGAGCAATAGCAGTCTGTCTCACACCAAACACATTCAAACAGCATGTATGTGTCGCTATTTGTGGCGACGCTGGGCCGTGAGGGGCACCCCACACCCCAGCCACTCTTCTGCCTTGCCGGCAGTGCCTACTACGGTAGCATTCTCATGCATCTTGCCGAGCTAGTCTTTATGTGTAGTCTGTTTGTGAACAGCATAAGCTGCATCCAGACACAAATTACGTATTGCTGTTGAGGCGCCACTGGCTCGGTGCAGGGCGGTCACATCACACCATGGAGACTGGCCACCACCCCGCACATGTTGTTGCGCGCAGCACTGTAGTAGTCAGGTGCCTCATTTTGAGGAGTCGGTTCTGAGCAGCAGCACTCTGTCTTGCACCAAACACATGCAAACAGCATGTATGTATCGCTGTTTGTGGCGACGCTGGGCCGCGAGTGGCACCCCACACCCCAGCCACTCTTCTGCCTTGCCGGCAGTGCCTACTACGGTAGCAGTCTCATGCACCTTGCCAAGCTAGTCTTTGTGTGTAGTCTGTTTGTGGACAGCATCAGCAGCATCCAAGCACCAAGTATGTATTGCTGTTGTTGCGCCACAGGCCCAGTGCAGGGCAGCCACATCACACCATGGACCCTGGCCACCACCCCGCACATGTTGTTGCCCACAGCACTGTAGTAGTCAGATGCCTCATTTTGAGGAACGGTTATGAGCAGAAGCACTCTGTCTTGCACCAAACACATGCAAACAGCATGTATGTATTGCTGTTTGTGGCGACGCTGGGGCCTTGGGGCACCCCATGCCCTAGCCACTCTTCTGCCTTGCCGGCAGTGCCTACTATGGTAGCAGTCTCATGGATCTTGCGGAGCGGTTATATGTGCGCAGTCTGTTTGTGGACAGCATCAGCAGCATCCAAACACCAATTGCGTATTGCTGTTGAGGCGCCACTGGCTCGGTGCAAGGCAGCCACATCACACCATCATGGTCGGACCCTGGCCACCACCCCGCACATGTTGTTGCCCACAGCACTGTGGTGGTCAGGTGCCTTATTTTGAGGAGACGGGTCTGAGCAGTAGCAGTCTGTCTCACACCAAACACATGCAAACAGCATGTATGAATTGCTGTTTGTGTTGACGCTGGGCCGCGAGGGGCACCCCACACCCCAGCCACTCTTCTGCCTTGCCGGCAGTGCCTACTTTGGTAGCAGTCTCATGCATCTTGCGGAGCTAGTCTTTGTGTGTAGTCTGTTTGTGAACAGCAAAAGCAGCATCCAAACACCAATTACATATTGCTGTTGAGGCGCCACTGGCTCGGTGCAGGGCGGTCACATCACACCATGGACCCTGGCCACCACCCCGCACATGTTGTTGCCCACAGCACTGTCGTAGTCAGGTAGTGCCTCATTTTGACGAGTCGGTTCTGAGCAGTAGCACTCTGTCTTGCACCAATCACATGCAAACAGCATATATGTATTGCTGTTTGTGGCGACGCTGGGGCCTTGGGGCACCCCATGCCCTAGCCACTCTTCTGCCTTGCCGGCAGTGCCTACTATGGTAGCAGTCTCATGGATCTTGCGGAGCGGTTATATGTGCGCAGTCTGTTTGTGGACAGCATCAGCAGCATCCAAACACCAATTGCGTATTGCTGTTGAGGCGCCACTGGCTCGGTGCAAGGCAGCCACATCACACCATCATGGTCGGACCCTGGCCACCACCCCGCACATGTCGTTGCCCACAGCACTGTGGTGGTCAGGTGCCTTATTTTGAGGAGACGGGTCTGAGCAGTAGCAGTCTGTCTCACACCAAACACATGCAAACAGCATGTATGAATTGCTGTTTGTGGCGACGCTGGGCCGCGAGGGGCACCCCACACCCCAGCCACTCTTCTGCCTTGCCGGCAGTGCCTACTTTGGTAGCAGTCTCATGCATCTTGCGGAGCTAGTCTTTGTGTGTAGTCTGTTTGTGAACAGCAAAAGCAGCATCCAAACACCAATTACATATTGCTGTTGAGGCGCCACTGGCTTGGTGCAGGGCAGCCACATCACACCATGGACCCTGGCCACCACCCCGCACATGTTGTAGCCCACAGCACTGTAGTAGTCAGATGCCTCATTTTGAGGTTATGAGCAGAAGCACTCCGTCTTGCACCAAACACATGCAAACAGCATATATGTATTGCTGTTTGTGGCGACGCTGGGGCCTTGGGGCACCCCACGCCTTAGCCACTCCTCTGCCTTGCCGGCAGTGCCTACTACGGTAGCAGTCTCATGCATCATGCGGAGCGGTTATATGTGCGCAGTCTGTTTGTGGACAGCATCAGCAGCATCCAAACACCAATTGCGTATTGCTGTTGAGCCGCCACTTGCTCGGTGCAGGGCGGTCACATCACACCATGGACCCTGGCCACCACCCCGCACATGTTGTTGCCCACGGCACTGTGGTAGTCAGGTGTCTCCTATTGAGGATTCCGTTTTAAACAGTGGCACTCTGTCTTACACCAAGCACAGGCAAACAGCATGTATGAATCGCTGTTTGTGGCGACGCTGGGGCGCGAGGGGCACCCTACACCCCAGCCACTCTTCTGCCTTGCCGGCAGTGCCTACTACGGTAGCAGTCTCATGCATCTTGCGGAGCTAGTCTTTGTGTGTAGTCTGTTTGTGAACAGCATTTGCAGCATCCAAACACCAAGTACGTGTTGCTGTTGAGGCGCCACAGGCCCAGTGCAGGGCAGTCACATCACACCATGGACCCTGGCCACCACTCCGCACATGTTGTTGCGCACAGCACTGTAGTAGTCAGGTGCCTCATTTTGAGGAGTCGGTTCTGGGCAGAAGCACTCAGTCTTTCATCAAAAACATGCAAACATCATGAATAGAATGCTGTTTGTGGCGACGCTGGACCGCTTGGGGCACCCCAGGCCCTAGCCACCACCCCTCTTGTACGTTGCCGGCAGTGGTTACTGCGGTAGAGTCTCATGCCGCATGATCTTGCCGAGCGGTTCTGTGTGCAGTCGCTCATATATATCAGCAAAAACAGCAGTCAGAACAAGTCAGAAACCAAGTATCATTGTGTTTGAGGCACCACTGGCCCGGTGCAGGGTATCATGAGCACGCCATGGATCCCGTCTACCCACCCTCACACGTGGTTGCCCACAGCACTGTAGTACTCAGGTGCTTCCTATTGAGCAGTCAGTTCTGAGCAGTGGCCTTCTGTCCAACACCAACAGCATGCAACCAGCATGTATGTATTGCTGTTTGTGGCAACTCTGTAGTACACACACTGTACGCATAGCCTGCTGTCAAGTTGATTGGGCTGCATGCACGGTACATATGGCAATTGAGCTGCTCTGTGTTCATCAACGCCTCATTAGGACACATCGAGGATCAGCAGCAAATTTGCTGCAATCATGGCCTGCTTGCATGCACTAAGCATGCTGTCACGGTAATTACCACTTATAAGTGCTTGACCAGCCAGTAATGACAGAGCCCAAACGGCTGATTGCAAAGCAACACCAGGGCCTTGAAGATGTGCGCGTGGACATCCCACTGTTGATCATCATCAGTATGCATTTTGCCAACATTTACAAACAAGTCTACCCACGTGCCAAAACACCACCACCAGGCGATTCTGGGAGAGCATTGCAGCCTCCACAGTCTGTGACGGTTGTGGCCACATCCAAACAAGTGCAGGGCTGGGGCAACAGCTGACAACGGCTGCTCAAGGACCGCCTCACAATGCTGCTCAGCAGATACCAAAAAGCAACCACTGCATGGACATGGCCTCAGCAGTATGCGCTACTAGCTGGCTGATAGTATCAGTCCAGGTGAGCCACTGCACAACCACCCAACTGTGCCATCCGTCGCAGTAAGGCGGCATTGCTCAGCACACACGCTGTGCGTACATTCAACCCAACAGATCCTTGAAGGGGTCATCTGCTAGGCTGGAGCCCTTGGCAGGCTGGCCGCCCCGCATCGCTACTGGGCCCTTGCCAGCAGCCCCAGCAGCAGCCCCAGCCCGTGGCACAGTGCTCATGACAGGCAAGGGCATATGCGGGAGCTGCTGCTGAGGCTGAGGGCTAGCAAGGCTAATCAGGCCCAAGTCAAGAAGGTCCCCACCTCCGGCACCTGCTGCTGCCGCCGCAGCTGCAGTGGGCGGAGCAGGGCTACCAAGGATGGAACCTAGATCCAAACCTACACCAGGTCCAGCTGCTGCACCAGCAGCAGGCACAGCAAGAGCTGCAACAGGATCCACCGTTGCTGTGCCAAGGCAAGCCAAAGGGTCTGCTGCAGCAGGTGTCGATGTTGTCTGCGGTGCTGTGTCAAAATCCATCAGAAGGTCCAACCCACCAACAGCCGGCTTGGCTGGCGAGGCAGGTGCATCAGGAACGTCACCCCCCAGCAGATCCACAGCTGGGGGTGGCTTTGGGGCAGCAGCAGCAGCAGCAGCAGCAGCTGACCGGCTGGGCGCACTGCCTTTTGCAACGCCTGCTACTGTGCTGCTGTCCCCACTGCCAAACAGGGAAGCTGCAAGCAATCGGTCCCGTTCATTGAGGACCCTCTGCTGTTCTTTGCTTTTGCTGTAGCTGCTGCTCACGGGTGCAGGCGCTGCTGGCGGTGGAGCAGCAGAAGCAGTTGGTGTGCCAGCAGCAGCAGTCACTGGTCCTGCACTGCTGTATTCTGCAGGACCCCACCTGCCCTTGCCGGCACCCTTCAACATGAGCTGGGGTTGTCCCAAACCAGCTGTGGCAGTGGAGGGTGCAGGCTGCTGCCACTGCTGCTGTAGCTGTACTGCTGCAGTTGACGCTGCCCCCTGCTGTGGCTGCTGTGCGCTGGAGCTGCCAAATGCCCCCCCAGCCGCAGATGCGGCAGTGGCCGAGGTTGGCGCCTGCGTTTTCTCGTACGCATCAAACCGCAGCTTGTGGTGCCCCAAGCCAGCTGCTGCATGGCTGCTGCGGTCCAAGCCTGGCAGCCCCAAAGCTTCCAGATCCTCTTCTGTGTAGATGGACGCAAGGTCTGGCGGTGGGTTGTAGGGGGTGGCCCCAGCTGAAACCGCCTGCTGCACGTACCTGCCAAAACAAATTGGCGTGACATGTTGCTGTCAGTTGGTTGCTGTTGACAGGTTGCTGTCAGATCGTCACAACAAGCCACCCATCCACAACTTCCACCAAGATGCTGCTGCCAACCCCAAACAGCAGTGACCCTTGGTGAGTCCTGCAGTTGGATTTGGATTTGCACAAGAATCATCCCTTCAAATCATCCCTTCACATCCCAGTCAAGCAGCTTCCGCAACAAAATTGCTGTTTGCAAGTTCAACAAGACAACAACCCTAGCACTGTGACGAAGGCCTCTCAATTCCCTAGGAACAAAGGCACTCACCCCTCAAGGAAAGTCAGTCCCTTAGCCTCTTCCAGCTCAGATGCCTCAACTTCCTCACAGCTGCCGTCAAAGGGCAGCACCGCCGCCAATACAGTAGGTGGCAAGCTGCACAACAGTCACCGCAGCAGGTTTGCAGACAAGGTTCTAGATGGCATGCAAGGCTGCAAAGCCTGTCCACCCAAAGCCGACCAAAATCTAGGGCAGGGAAACAGACTGGCAAGCTGCGCCCAACAGTCACCTTAGCAGGTTCGCCCCTTTGTTTATATTAGGGGGGGAGGGCAATCACCACTGGCTGGACACACACAGCCAAGTAACCTCTACTGCCGGGCACCTGCAAATCCTACTAGTGAGGCACGCCCTGATGCCCCTATGCCCAGCAAAGGCTTGCAGATGTGGTGGTGGTGGTTGGCATGCACGGCTGTCAAGCTCATCCACCTGTGTAAGTTTTGCTGCCACGACGGTTCGCAGACGACAGCACGCTGTGAGTAGCCTGACATGCCTGGCACTCATTTGATGAGCAATCAGCTTACTGACAGTCTGCATCGCAGCATCACAGTGGCAGTGAGGGGACAGCACGGGGCACACACCATGGGGTGTTCAGTAGTTACTGAGTGCGCTTTCGTACCTCAGTAAAGCCTCCGCCTCATGTGCGCGCTGCTGCAGCTCTGCAGCTCTGCTGCTGTGTGCCTTGTGCATCGCCTCTCGAGCCTCGGGATGCAGCACTGCATCAGCACGCCCACCAGCGCCAGTGGCCTGCTGATGTTGGGCAGCCAGTTTGGTGAGGGCTGTGAGTAGGTAGGCCCGCACAGTGGAAGATGCTTTGGTGACCGCGACAGCTGTGCACAGCTTATCCATCACCTGCGGCAGGCGCACCATGCAGAGCAAGCCAAAACAACAGCAGTAAAACAGCGCAACAAATAGGAACAGCGCAACAACGCAATGTTGACCTTCTCAGGCGCGTGGCATGATGAGGGCTTCCTTGCCCGAAAAAAGGTGCCAAGCCCATGCATGTAGTGTGAGCAAGGGCCGCAATCATCCATGCAAGCATTGTCGTCCTACAAGTTGCAAAGGGCAGTGCCACAGCCCCTGAAGAGAACACAACAACTCACCTTGCCGGCGGTGACATTGTGCGGCGCAGGCAGCTTGCCAGCCAGGGTGCCGTACTCGCCCAGCACCCAGCAGATGCAGCAGAGAAGCAGGTCCGGCAGGACAGCTTTGCCACGGTTGGCGCTGGCAGGGCTGGTTGCTTCGCGCGTCCCTGTGGTGCCTGTGGCAGTGCCTTTGTCAAGTACCTCCAGGAACAGCTGCAGAGGCCAGCACATGCAGTACAGTACAATGAACACTCACTGAGTACCAGTGGCATCCGTGGCATCACGCCACATCCCCAAGCTTGAGTTATGGGCTTTTCCAGCTTATTCTTCCGCCATAGCCCTGTTTTAAGTAACCGAACGACAGACTCCCACTTTGGCACTCGCCAGCAAGGTGGTGTTGTCAGGAGTGCAACCTGAACCCTGATTCAAGCTGCAAGAGCATGACGCACATCACCAGCAGCTGCCGCAGCCGCAGTGCATGATGCACCTGTGTGTGTACCAATCTGGTTCATGGGAGGCTTGTCATGCAGCAGTCATGGATGTGCATAACCACGGCGCGGCACGCAAATAGTTCGCAAGAAACATGCAGCACTTCAGGTGCTTACCTGCACTGCAGTGCTGTGCAGGTCACTGTCTTGCTCTGCTATCAGCCTGCACAGATTGTGGGCTAGCTGTGGTGGCAGCACATCACCAGCGACCTCAAACACCTACAAGCATCACCAAGCACCCAGCAGCGCACGCCCAAACCAATGGCACAATCACAGTCCTTGTTGATATAGCTGTCAGCAACACACGCACAGACTCTGCCAAACGTGTTGACTGGGCCGGAATGTGGCACCAGAGCTGGTAGCAAGGGTTGGCGTAGAAGTGCTGAGTCCAGGTGCACTATCCTGTCATGTTAAGAGTGCTGAGTCCAGGTGCACTATCCTGTCATGTTTGGAGTGAGTACTGAGCGCAAACATTGAGCTCAAGATGCAGGCCGTGCTCCCTCCTGGACACCAAGAACGGATCTAACTGCGTCACTTATGCTACTCTGCACATTCTTGACGGCGGAGCAGCCGGGCTTTCTGCTTCATCAGGGCCAATGTGTTCACAAACGGCGTGCATGTTTTGGTCTTCAATTGCCAAATGCCCAGCGCCACTAGTGTGCCACTTGGTACTGCTTTTTGACACCAGACCATGCTGCCCCCCTTTGACGCATACCTCTGCCATGACCCGGATGTACCAGGATGTGTCTGGAGCATACTTCTCTGCCAGCTCCACGATCTGGCCTGCAATGTGGCGCTGCATCACCTCATCCCCGCCACAGCTGGTGGACCGCAGGAATGCCATGAGGCGCTCAACCACCACCTGCAGGCCAGCGTTTATCAAGATTTGTCAAGAGTGGCCGAGTGACAAGCAACAGGGACAAGACGGACTGCCTGCATGCCTGGTCAGGAGCAGCATGCGAAAAGACCCTGCACACACATGCTGCCACCCAGGCCAGACAGCTTGGGGTTGACCAAGAAGTGAATGATACACACGTCTGTGCACAGTGACACACATTTCCCCATTGCTCACCTGAGGTGTTGCCAATGCTACCACACCAGAAAATCCCTACAAGCTGGCACTGCATGGATATGTGGGATATGCTGATACAAACACCCGCGCTCACACACAATCCCACCTGCACGTTGTTGGCCTTGGTCATTGTGACCAGCAGCTCCAGCGTCTTGAGCTTGAGGGTTTCATCTGGGTCCTCCAGGCAGTCAATGACTGCCATTTGATGCTCTTGCGCGTACTTGGCACTCACACTGCATGCAGCAACAGAGTTACGCGCACACCACACCATTGTCACCATCGTTGCATGTGGAGTATCTTCCTGGTGTTGGTGATCAACTGGCGGTCATATTTGCTGGTGCAGTCATGGAAGCAGGCCTCAGCTGCATCTTCAGCGTGCAGCACAGCTCACAAACCAGACTGAAGCATTGTGGTGCTTACCGTGTGATGGCTGCCAGAGCTGTGAGACCACAGTACTTGAGGTTGTGTGCTGGTGACTTGATCAGCACAGCCACAGCCTCTGCAGCAGATGCTAGCAGCGCAGGGTTGGGGTACATGGCTGTGATGGTCCTGTGCATGTGCAACAAGCAGAGCAGCAAACATGTGTCGACACACCAGTTGCTCTAGACAGGTCCAACACAACAAAGCAAAACAAAGGCCATGGTGCCTTGCTAGTGCGGCTGATCAGCGCTCTGGTGGTGGCTGTTTTTTGTGGTGGGGACTGCATTGATTTCATCCCCCTGACGCCCAGGGTCTTACCTGACAGCTTCATACACTATGGCGTGCCCTATGGTGTGGTTCCCGCCTGATGCCGCACGCCTCAGCGCAGATGACACCACTGCTGCACAGTTGTCTGATGCAGCTTTGTCCCCAGAAGCCAACAACCGCAGCAGCTTCAGCAGCTTGATCTGCAGCACCAGAAGCAGCAGACAATCTGAATGGCGCCTCCCACTGCAGATGACAACTCGCTGATCGAGCTGAGCCGTATGCCAGCGCGCCTGTGCGAGCGATCGGTCATGCCAGGCGAGCCCATATGGAGAGGCTAGCGCACCTGTATGAAGGGTGCTGGGAAGCGGTGGTAGTCATATGCCTTTGGCAGCCTGTGCTCAACCACCTGCTTCAAGATGCTGGTGAGGCTGGGGATCAGCGCCCTGCTGCAACAGGCAACACACATTTTCAGTCACAAAACTAGAGTGTCGGCTGCCAGGACGCCAATTGCTTCACACCACAGCCATGATCAGTGCAAGCGCCCTGCATTGAAACGTCACATGCCCCAGTTTCACTCGGGTACCATTGCCAGGCGTTGCCCCAGAACACCTGCACATGACTGGCGAACAGCAAGTTACCTTAGGGGGACGGGGTTGCCAGCGGCCACTACAATAAGTGCATTGAGTGTTGCTGCCATCACGCTGGGCTCCTTGTCACACAAGCTGGTGCGGAAGTGCCGCTCGAGGTCGACACCTGTATGGTGCCAGCAAAGCAGCCATGCCAAGCATATCGCCAATTCTCCCATCAGTGTGTCACAGGCAGTTAAGAATGGAGCCAAGGCCGGCATAGTGTGTAAGCAAAGCTGTAGCTCCAGCGGACAAAGAGACTATCATTATTTTTGACTGCCAACTGGCACCAACTGGCACCAACCAAGCCATATGGCATGCCATGCACTTTACCTGCCAGGGGGCCCGACCGGTCTGGGTCCATCTGGTGGAAGTGCAGCAGGGCCATAACAGCCTTCTTGCGCACAGACTCCCGTGGATGTGTCAGCCGCTCCATCACGTGCGGCAGCACTGTACACCACAGCAACACGGGTCGACAGACGGCTGATGAAGGCACCGAGCACCCACCGTGATTCAAGGTGCATCTGCATGGCGCATGTGCATCAGCAACAGCCTCCCCGATGCCCCTGCTGATCTTGTGATTGTGGCGGTGGCGAGCAATGAACGGAAAGTAAGAGACCACATAATCCCTCACAAGTAGCCACACACATATCGTGCACCCAACCCAATACCAGACACGCCAGATCAGCACCCCTGCACCTCACCAGCATTGATCAAATCTGCCCCAATCAGTTTGCTGGTGACCACCAGTGCTGTTGCGACGACAATGAAGTTGTCATTCTTGAGGTCGCTCAGCAGCGTGTTGACCAGCAGCAACACCAGCTCGTGCTTATAGTCCAGCAACTGGGTGAGGCACAGGTAGGCTGCCTGTAGGGGCAACAGCACAGCAGTATGCGGTGCCAGTGCTGGAGATGAGCCCGTGAAGCACATATGGCTGCAACACAATCCACAATATCGGCGGCAGCTTCAGCTGCTACAACGGCAGCTTTGGTCATTACAATTGTTGCCCCCCTTATGCGTGCAGACTGCTGCTGTCTGTGAACAGCCCTGCTGAATGATTGACGAAGGGGTATGCCAAGTGCAACAGCAACGGTCTTGAACAGCACCGGCCAACTTGAAGCTGCCAGACGCCTGCTGCGAGCTTACCTTTTTGTTCAGGAGGTTGGGATCGCTGGCCATCTGCAGCACTTGGATGTAGGCAAAGCTCACATCATGGCCCAGCATCTCACAGTACATCACACGCACCTACAGCACATGCCAGATCCTAGCGTTTGCACATGAACCTGCCCCACAGCAAGATGACCACGGGTTTGATGACCCTGCCACAAGCTTGTTCGCATGAACACTCCTATGCTCAACCTCCTCAGAGAGTGTGGGTGACCGCCAGGCCACCTTGATACTGCCTGAGATGCTGCAGGCACACGCAGGTAACGTACCGCCAGAGTCTGTCTGACTCACCATGTATTCCCTACCCCTGCTCTTGTCGAGCCGGGGGTCTGTAAGGCGCTGCTTCAGCACATCCACCTCAGCACTGATGATGCGGTCCTCCTCGCTCTTGCTCTTGCACTCCCCGATAGCTTTGACAAGCCTATCCAGCTCCCCAAAAGGAAGGGAGCTCGCCAGCTTCGTTGCTGCCTTCATGCTGGGATGTGTGATCTGGAGACCACCTCAAGTCATGTACTTGTGCTGAACGAGTGTGGATTACATACAGGGCCTACGATAGAGTAGACATCACTACATGCAGCTCGGTTTCATGTTATACCCAGCCATGGAATGCAGCTGAAGAGGGTTGAATTCATGGTTTTGGGGTCCATGAAAGCAACCCCTTTACCACTTGAATGGCCTGAACTCATCACGTAAAACTGAAACAACGACACGCGTGGCTTGGTTGGCAGCAGGGAAGAGGGGATGTTGCAGATCCACGGGCTTTTGCTGGCAGGCTAGGGGGCCCACCGGCTTGCCTGAGCGTAGAAAGGGATGGCCATATGTCATAAGTCACATCCACGTCCTCGCAGGCAGCTCAAGCAGCACGTCCCACAAATGTGGAGCTAGGTCCACCCCAGCAATGATGATTGGGGCGAGGGCGCCCCAGCTTCAGTAATGTCACCCTTCTGGTACACAACGGCCGTGTGTTCTCTCATGTCAACCGCAAGCAGAGCTGAGCCTGACACTGCTTCTGAAGGCTGACAGCCGCCCAAACTAGTACATGTTCAACCAGTCAGTACCCCAGTACAGTAGTGTAGCCAGGGGTAGTAAGGGCGCCTGGGGAACAGCAGCGCTGGGACGGCCCCACACGCCGCCTGGTTTGCTGTTGAGTGCATCCTCACCTACGTTTGGTCCCATGACAGCGGCTGCAGGGCACGGTGTGCCAAAGGCAAAGTGTTGGAACGGGGCGCCGCTGCTGTGGCCGGATATGACAACATTATTGGAGTCTGTTGAAGGCTGCAGGGTGCCATGCATGCAGTGACACGTACATGTCATCCGTCTACTGCATGTCTGGCCAAGCAGGTTCATTCGCAGTTCATGGAGTTGTCGGGCCCAAACGCCTTTTACCTGTGGGTTGTCTTGTAGGTTGATTGCCTGATTTGGTAGCAACAGACTGCCAGCTAGGGTACCTGGTTTGTGGCCCCAAATCACACCAAGGTGTGCAGAAGTGAAGGGAAGGGGGGTGTCTGAGACATAACATTTCTTGGTTTTTCTGATGGTCATTTTTGCTACATCGCGGCCCTGCCTACTCTGTGCCTTGGCAAGGCACGGCGGGGCGGCTGCTACCTACACTTTGCAGGGTTTTTCCCCCTTGACACCCTCCCAGCACATGGACACAAAAACAAGCAGTGTAAGCCACACTTGTTCTTGAAACATGCTGTACATTAGGGCATACGTATATGTGACCACCAGGGCATTGTAGATTGCCAGAAATCCACCCCACCGCCTGGCCACAACCAAAAACAGCAATCAGGCAAATTTAACTGCTGGGGGGACGGAGGCGCAGCCTTACTGAGGATGGTGATCACCGAGGTACTGGTGGCCCAGTAACATGCGCCCAGTGCGATTACCCCTCTTCCAGGAGATGCTCAGCCAATGGACTCGCACAAACGTGCAGTGTCCCAGCACGCTTGCTTCTACCTATTACTCGGTGCTGGCATCGAATAAAGTAGCTGTCTCAGGCCCGGGTCAACTCAAAAGATACACCCACAGTCTTGACCAAGCTCCCCAAAAGCCCCCACAATAAAGGATTTGCATCGATGACTATCCTGATGCCCCTGCCCCCTCCTGCATCCCACAGTGCTATGAGGTGTTTGGCCTTCAAAAGCGAGAGCGCCTCAAGCCCCGCACCACATGCCCCTAGCCCCCCCCCCCCGAAATTGTTGTGGTCAAATTCAACCCCTCAGTGTTGGCAGCACAGCTGTGTCACAGTTTTCTGGACCAGGCAGGGGCCGTGTCACATGTCAGCCTGTGATATCAGTTTCTTGGGCAAGGCAGGATCTGAGCACACTACTGCTGGCTGATACTGCCAGCCATAATCAAGGATTGATCCAGCCATGACTATGCATGCTACAGAGTGTGCATTGTGCAAAAGGGAGACAACCAGAGGGATATAGGCTTGCAGGCCGCGGCACACCACGGGCCTGTAATGTTCTCCTGTACTGCAGAACTGCAAGGAACCTCCTGATGTAAAGTCTGATGGCCGGTGACAACAACATATGCCTGTGGACTTCTGATGGCGATCAAATGACTAGGTCCAAATCGTGTTGTTAAGGGGTGTCCAGTAGGGCCCCTGGAGCATCATGTTCTAATGGCAATGGCACTGAAGCACAGTAGCCTGCTGCCAGCAGCCCTGCAGCAGCAGTGACCAGTTGTCAGGGTCGGGACACCCCTGACCACAAGAGGGAGGGGGGGGGGGGGGAGGCCTCAACCGGCTAAGGGATGAGGGGTTGATTACGCCCTCAAACAGGGTGGGGGGGGGGGTGTTCAGCGGCTCGTGCAAGCTAACCAACGACGGGGGGGCTGCAGGTGCAGCAGCTCCTGCAAGGAACCAGCACTACCGAGCGAATTACTGCCAGGGTGGTAGTGTTGCATGGGGGCAAAACCAACAGAAGGGAAAGTGTGTGATGTTTGGCGTGCCCTCTATCCTCCCCCCAAGTTGAATTTGGTCACAATGACATCGTTTTGCAGCAGGCCATCTACGGCGCGGCCCCCAACGCATCAAATGGATCACATGATGAAAGCGCTCCGCGCCTGCACGCACACGGAATTTGTCATGTTTACATCTTTGAAATTTACAGCTGCATATAGTCCTACCGCATAATAAAACGATGCATTGATGATGCTGCCCTCCATCACCACAAGTCCATGAAGCGCATGCTTATTCCCCACATAATTGCGAGTCTGGGAGACGCATGCTTGGAAACCCCGTCCACAAACGTGATGAATACTCAAGGCTCTCCCGGACCTTCGCAAAGGCCAGCCGGCTCTCGTCGTTTGTGGCTTGACGCCGCAGAACCAACACCTCGCAACATGTTCTATTTTCCGAAGGATGACATCGCTAAATGCCCACAGATATCTTCATCGGCAAATACGCCAATTGTTGGTTCCACATTCGGTCGTGGTGTTACAAGCGCGAACCCCAAACCCTGAAGGAATGGCGACAAGTGCATTGAGGAGGATGAGGTCATCTGGGCAGTTGGTGATGACACGACGTACCCTTCGCCTACCGTAACACAACACACGACTAAATCCTTTGCTGTTTAGTTGAGCAAACGTTATCTGGTCGATCTCAGAGGATTACACTCCCACGATACACCTCGTGCTTTCAACCTGCATTTGCTCACTTCAGAAGTCCATCGCGCGTGGAACACCCAACCTGCGCTGAGCAGGCCCAAACACCAAGTACATAATGCAGCGACTGGGGCTGGTGGACGAGCACAGAATGGTTAGCGACGACAGCGCCGCTAGCAGCAGTGATAGTTGCAGCAACCGCAGTTCATGCAGTAGGTGGCAGTCGTTTGCTGACCACAACGCTTCAGCGCTACACTATGCTGCAGCATCAGATATATCGGACAGTGCCTCCAGCGCCGCGCCAGCACCACATGCAGCAACGGCAAGCACACCTATTGTGCCAGACAGAGTATGGGCTGCAACAGCACGCGTGCAGCAAGCCATAGCAATGGCTGTTGCAGTTGTTAAAAAACATGAGAATGCAGGCCACAGAGCAGGGTGGGCTGCGTGGGGCCCTGCTTGATGCCCCTGTTGGATCGGCGATATGGGATCAATTCTTGAATCAAGCATCACCTGTCATCAGCCTTGCAGGTGGTCTCCACAGTAGTGTACAGTTCAAAAGCGCCAAGCACCAGTCATGGGTTGACTGTGTTCTCTTCATGTGCGCAACTACACAGTACGCCATCACCTCTAGATAATTTGTTTTTGAGTGGTGGCTGGAAGCAAAGTTTGAGCTTGTTGATGCTGCTGTGCAGCATTCAATGTTGACTTCATGTTCACGCATCAAACATGTGGTGGTGTCGGGACTCGGCTCCCTTGTGTACGTCATGTACTCATTTGTAATCTAGGCAACTTGCTTGATGCGCCACAACCCATAATCACCTGTCACAGTGACCAAGGGTGCATGCTTGATGCATGCCATGATGCCCCAGCCGCGCAGTAAGCCTGGCGAGCAGGATGCAAATGCAAGCTGAAGCATCCTTCTTTTGAAGCTGGCGGCTGGATGTAGAATTGAAAGGTCCAACGGCAGTGCGTCCAAAGTTTTGAAGCGCTTTGCAGCTTGGTATTGCAGTCTGATGAACACCTGTCAACCTCTTGAACAGTGCGTCGAGTCTATCCAACAAGGCAGTGGACAGCACATATGCAAAGAAACGTCAACATGCCCTGTTAGCTGGTCCTGGGTCCACGTAACACTTTTTGGCTGCCCCTTGAAATCAAAAGACCGGTGCCAATGGGGTGGAATGCTGTTCATGCTTTGCAAGAGCATCCTATCTACAGTGTAAGGCACCCATCGCTGTGATGTGTTACAAACACGCCGTTGGTACGTATGCTGCCCAGCAGGCTTGGCAATGCCCACCTGTTGGCGCAAAGCTTCATGATACACTCTACAGGGAATATTGCCAGGTACATAGGGCTTGCTATGAATGCCATCTCACAAAAGATGGTCACGCCCACAGATCTGGATGCTGAAGGCACTTGTGTGTTTGGAGTTGGCTCAATGGTGGAGTGCAACGCCTTTTGCAAAACGTCTGGGCACTGAAGAGGGTTCCAACCTGTCGAACGGTGGGCCAACCTGTCAGAGACCACAATCAATCTTACAGGTGCAGACTCTTGTGTACTCTGCCTTAGATGGAATGCACTGTACACCAGACTGGCAGGGAACGACAGCAAAAAGTTGGCAAAACAGCTGTTGAGCATCGATAGCCCAGGCATGAAGGTGGGCGCAAATGTCAAGTATTGGTGGTTACAACATTGTCACCGTCACTGAAGGGGTTGATGCAGGCACAACCATGGTTTGGTTCGTGCCTGGTGACAACCAGTGCAGATCCATCAACATGCTGATCACCAGCACTTGTTTTCTGCGTGTCTTGCAGAATCATTGTAAGATACTGTGATGCACCTTGGAGCTAGTAAGCGGCAGTAAAGCGTGTTGTGAATTGATTGACAGGAGCTGCTTGGGAGCGTGTCATCACTTCAGTGAAGTTAGTCAAGTGCTTGTGAAATGCCGGACAAGCACATGAGCTTGTTGACTCATTGCTGATCAGCTCAGCAATGCATTGGCAGGTTGTGAACAGGGTGGCAGAAGGACACATTGGGGTCCATAGAGTTGGGGCTATCTGGCTCAAACTAAATCCCATGTAATGCTGATACTTTAGTTGTTTGGAGACGGCTGGCACACATTCCCAGCTTGATCACGCCTGATGGTGGCCGCACGCTGCGCTGGCCGTTGCACCAGGCATTGCACTAGCATTGCTGACCAGCAATGAATATGTTGTTACTGTTTGTGTAACATCCATTAGTATTGGGGTAACTGGTATTACCAGATAAACTGGTGATACCAGTTGAACTGGTAAAGCAAAAAGTAGAAATTCTAGTGTCCTAGGTCACTGGTCGCCTGGTGGTGTATTGCTTGTCTTGCACCAAGGTCGACTTGCTGCTAGCAGCATGCTGCATGCGCGATGAACCTGGCCGGAAACACGTGTAATGATGATGATGGGGTGCATGTCCGGAATGCAGGTCCGGATGTTGAACGGGAGCCCAGTGGAGCATATATCTATAATAATGTTTGAATGGGCTGCATAAAAGCATACAAGTGCAACACAGTGCGGTGTGCAAGCTGGTGCTGGAGCGCAACTGTAGGTTCGCGTTTGCTGCAGCTGACAGCATTTAGAATATTGCAAGGTTTTTCACCACAATTAGTTGCACGAAACGTCGCAGCGATGGATGCTGTTTGTGGCTGCGATCGTATGGTAAACGTCTTCCAGCCTCAAGGGTAGCGTTTTTTTGAAGGTGATACACCCTGTTCGTCTGACCGGGGGGGGGGGGGGGGGCGAGGAGCGAAAGCACGGTTTTGGGCAGCTCAGGAAGGGGGGGGGTAGCAACTGGAATCTGGCCTGTTCTGGCCTGATCTGCAGTAAAACAGTGCTGGGCGGGGGGGGGGGGGGGGGGAGCAACTCCAATCCTGACACAGAAGAACACGGTGTATCAGCTTCACAAAAACGTTACCCCAATGAGATGAACATATGTGTCGTAAATGTTTCAGCGCTGCTTTGATAAGATTTGAGTAAACCAAAGTACCAATGGGTGATGCCTCTTCCAGGAACTCCGCAGGGTGATGTTTTTTTGAAGCTGATAGGGTGGCAATTTTTGGAACCCGGTACACCCTGTTTCTTGGGGGGGGGGGGTGAGCAAGGAGCGGAATCACTCTGGAGGCAGCTTGGGGGGGGGGGGGGTAGCAACTGTGGTCTGGCCTGTCCTGCTGGGAAAAGGTACTGAAAGGGGGGGGGGGGGGAAGGAGCACTTGCCGGGCAAACCAGGGCCCCCCTGGGGGAGCAACTCCGCCCGTGACACAAAGAAACAGGGTGTACCGGGTTCAACAAAACGCTACCCCCTGTATTACACCGTTTTCGTTTGTGTCAGGGATGGAGTTGCTCAGCACGGGGGACATGATTTTGAGGGCCAAAGAGCTCCTTGCTCACCCACCCTCCCAGCACAGTTTTACTGCAGATCAGGCCAGATTTCAGTCGCTATCCCCCCCTGAGCTGCCGTGGTGTCGCTCCTCGCTCCACCCCAGTGTTTTTATTAAGGCGTGGACCCTTGGCGATAGTTGGTGAAAAAATCCTAGGGGCCAATCCTTTCTGGCTACATGTTTGGCACCAAGGCCATGCCACCCCGATAAATTTGGCGACAAAGACAAGTACAGTGAAACACCTGTTTTTGGCGACAACTGCCTCCCACCCTGATAAAATTTGGTGACACAGGGACAAGTGTTGGATGGAGCACCATATTCAATATGCTTACCCTGCCAACAGTTGGTGGTCACCTTGTAGCAAGTAACAGTAGCAGGCAGGTATCTTCATTGGGCTACAGAGTTTTGCAGAGAGTGCCATGACATTCCCCTTTGCAGCCAACGAAATTACCTACATTTGGCCGGACGAAATTAGCTACATTTGGCAAAATAGCCAACTAAAAAAAGCACTGACTCCACCCCCCTCAAACAAACTCGGTGTATCAGCACACATTAAGAACACATTACCCTCAAGCTGTGGACCACTCAAGAGTGACGTACCTTCTTAGGTGACACATTGGTGCTGATCATGACTAGAAAGCTTGTTGTAGCCCACACGCCCTGTTACTACTACTACTACTACTACTGCTACTACTACTACTACTACTACTACTACTACTACTACTACTACTACTACTACTACTACTACTACTACTACTACTACTACTACTACTACTACTACCTTGCATTTGGCATCTGCTGGTTAGCAAGAGTAGGGAGTAGGAGACAAACGTGCAGGCAGGTTACTGGCTGGTAGTAAGCAAGCAGCATGCTAGGCTCCAACAGCAAACACTGAGCAACAATTGCTTGCACACAGGCAGCAAAGAAAGCAGGACAAGCGATTTTGGCAGAATGTGCCGTGACCAGCAATACATACAAGCACTTGGGGGCTGACATATTGGCAGCTGGCATATTGGCAGAGCTATGTTTGAATTCAGGGCACAGGGTTTACCACCGCAGATCAGCAGACAGGAGGCACAGTAGGGCTTGCTTCAGTCAAGGCATGCAAGCAGAGCAGGCATCAGCTTGGGATGGCCACTCGGGCGAGGTATGGGCGGATATCCAGCAGGGGATGCTGAAACATGTGCCGATCCCACTCACCAGCCACTTGGCTTGGCTGAGTTACCTGAGACCCCGAATACAGGCTGGTTGCTATCTCTGATGCAGTGTCTGCGCGCCACTAGCCAGCTGCATTCCGGTGCAGTAAGCGGGGCAACACAGCAGAATGATCTAGAACAGAATGCTCCAGTCGCTGCCATGCAATGCGCAGAATCAACGGTGCAAACCTTGCTATATGGAGTGGGTCAGTAGTGCACGTTCAAGGCTCCGTTGGTGCACGAAAGCAGCTGATGCGCCCACAGGCGTTGGAGTGTCGATGCAGACTTGCTGTTTTACAGCAGGTTGCCAACATGCCCCAGCAGCAGCAAAGCAGGTGCAGAAAGTGGATAGGTTTGCAAGGTGCACTACTACTGCAACTACTGACTACTGCTAACTACTACTTCGGGATTGGGAGACTTGTGACCACTTGGCCAGGGTATGGTCTCATACAGCAGCAGGGCAGCACAGCAATGAGGCAGCTGAGAGACCCCTCAGATGTGAATCATTGATGACTGTCCGCAAATGCACACCATGCCCATGTCAGCTGATGTTCTGCATAGTAAGGCTGCACACAGCAGCAGGGCCAGCCTGTGCTCCCTGCCCCCTCGGGGTGCAGTGTAAAGCTGCAGCATGCAGCAGAGCAGATACAGGCAGCTCCTTGCAGTAACAGCAGTTGATATGAGTGCAGGCAGGGCATGCTGCATGAGGGTTGGGTCCAGCCAGCACAGCAGCAGCAGAAGTAAAGCCCAACATGGGTAGGGCACCATTGGCGCCCCATTGCTGCACTGTGGATGGTAGTACTCGGCTATGCTGTCCTTGAGCCGTATGTGAGGCAGGTGCATGGCACCACCTGCGTAGGTCTGCCCTGGAGGCATGTGCTGACTGCATCCAGCTCATGCTGTGCCCATAATGGAGCCCTGCGCGCATGTGTCAGCTTGTTGACAGGAACAGTTTAGCGGGGTAAAGCAGCGAATCACTGCCCAGGCACCATGCTGAACTGAGCTGCCTGTAAGCTAGGCTGGAGCAAGCAAAAATCAGCTGCAGTGCAGACCAACCGGCCTCCCAGGTGCAGGAGCGCACTTCAAACAGCAGTGACACAACAAAGTGCACAGGTCATACCAATGGCGGCTGAACACAGCATCAGGCCACTCAGCAGCTACAAAGCATGCATGCGTCAACACATGAGTGGCAATCTCAGGTAGACCTTCCCAACAAACAGCAAGCAGCGGGTATTTTGGCGCACATTGGTTGCTTTTTTCCAGCAGATCAGCTGCAGCTATCATGGCTCTGCCCAATGCACATGCAGTGCTACACGCACACAGACAAGCACCGCAATGCATGTTGCAGGTAGTAGGCTCTGAGGCCACCCATGCGGGTGGCCCAGAGTCACTGCTGCAACTGCGTTGTTTGGTTGCAGCAGAGCACATGGGCCACCCGCAGGTGAAGCCTGCAGAGGGGTGGATGGAGGGCTACTACTACTCCTACTACTACTACCTTGCATTTGGCATCTGCTGGTTAGCAAGAGTAGGGAGTAGGAGACAAACGTGCAGGCAGGTTACTGGCTGGTAGTAAGCAAGCAGCATGCTAGGCTCCAACAGCAAACACTGAGCAACAATTGCTCGCACACAGGCAGCAAAGAAAGCAGGACAAGCGATTTTGGCAGAATGTGCCGTGACCAGCAGTACATACAAGCACTTGGGGGCTGACATATTGGCAGCTGACATATTGGCAGAGCTATGTTTGAATTCAGGGCACAGGGTTTACCACCGCAGATCAGCAGACAAGAGGCACAGTAGGGCTTGCTTCAGTCAAGGCATGCAAGCAGAGCAGGCATCAGCTTGGGATGGCCACTCGGGCGAGGTATGGGCGGATATCCAGCAGGGGATGCTGAAACATGTGCCGATCCCACTCACCAGCCACTTGGCTTGGCTGAGTTACCTGAGACCCCGAATACAGGCTGGTTGCTATCTCTGATGCAGTGTCTGCGCGCCACTAGCCAGCTGCATTCCGGTGCAGTAAGCGGGGCAACACAGCAGAATGATCTAGAACAGAATGCTCCAGTCGCTGCCATGCAATGCGCAGAATCAACGGTGCAAACCTTGCTATATGGAGTGGGTCAGTAGTGCACGTTCAAGGCTCCGTTGGTGCACGAAAGCAGCTGATGCGCCCACAGGCGTTGGAGTGTCGATGCAGACTTGCTGTTTTACAGCAGGTTGCCAACATGCCCCAGCAGCAGCAAAGCAGGTGCAGAAAGTGGATAGGTTTGCAAGGTGCACTACTACTGCAACTACTGACTACTGCTAACTACTACTACTGACTACTACTACTACTGACTACTACTACTACTCCTACTACTCCTACTACTCCTACTACTACTACCTTGCATTTGGCATTAGCTATCTAGCAGGAGTGGAGAGTAGGAGTCTCATACATCGGCAGCATGCTGGCCAGCACGAACCATGCAGTACGCCAAGCACCAACAGCAGAAAGTGAGACTGACCTCACACAGGCGGCAAGAAGAGCTCATCATGGCAAAAGAGCAATAATGCCCTTATCAGCAGTAAATTGGAGCAGTTGAGGGTTGATATCTTGGCACAGCTCATTTGAATTCAGGGCACAGGGTTCACTACCTGATGCAGATCAGCAGACAAGAGGCACGGCTGGACTTGCTTCAGTCAAGGCATGCAAGCAGAGCAGGCATCAGCTTGGGATGGCCACTCGGGCGAGGTATGGGCGGATATCCAGCAGGGGATGCTGAAACATGTGCCGATCCCACTCACCAGCCGCTTGGCTTGGCTGAGTTACCTGAGACCCCGAATACAGGCTGGTTGCTATCTCTGATGCAGTGCAGCGTGCCACTAGCCAGCTGCACCCCGGTGCAGTAAGCGGGGCACCACAGCAGAATGATCTAGAACAGAATGCTCCAGTCGCTGCCATGCAATGCGCAGAATCAACGGTGCAATCCTTGCTATATCGAGTGGGTTAGTAGTGCACATTCAAGGCTCCGTTGGTGCACGAAAGCAGCTGATGCGCCCACAGGCGTTGGAAGTGTCGATGCAGACTTGCTGTTTTGCAGCAGGTTGCCAACATGCCCCAGCAGCAGCAAAGCAGGTGCAGGAAGAGGAATGGTTTGCAAGGTGCACTACTACTGCAACTACTGACTACTGTTAACTACTACTACTACTACTACTACTACTACTACTACTACTACTACTACTACTACTACTACTACTACTACTACTGACTACTACTACTATCAGGAGGGCCTCGCCTGATCGCCCTTTAGGGCGCCAAACAAGGCTCATAGGGAGTTACATTGACGATGGGTGGCGAGCGGCACAGGCGGGCAGCTGGGGTGGGGGTAGAAACCATTTGCAATGCTGAAGGACGGTGGTGGGTAGGGGGAGCGAGGAGCGATTTGGGGTGGGGAAGGGTGTGAGGCGCTTTACTAACTTCACACCCTGACCACACCCTTGCCAGACCTTGGCTATGGCCAGGCGGCAGTCAGCAGTTAGCCATGGCCCCCCAAGCGGCCAACCCCGGCTAGGATCTGGCCAGGGTCTGGCCGCCCTAGCCGGAGTCTCATTTTGGTCAGGGTGGTCAGCCAACCCCAGTCAATGAAAGCAGGGTTGGCCGAGCTAGGGGGTCGTCGGCCTAGTGTCACACGTGATCACATGCCATTTGCAGCGCAACCAATACCTTCCAATATGTAGCCAGTTTTTTTCAAAACAGTACTTGGTTTTATGCTTCCCTCTGCACTAGGCATTGCAGTTGCGCTTGTGTGTAGACACAGGGAGTGCATCCAGCCAATGCAACCATCCAAGGATGTGACAGGATGTGTGTGTAGGGGGCGGGGCGATGAGCGGATGTGGTCAGCCCCTAGGGAGCAGAAAGAGGCTGGAAGTAGGCATCAGGCCAACCCTGCGGGAAAGCAATGCATCCTTTGGACACACAAACATGGATGTCTCTGCTCAACCAACAACTCTACCCTACACAGTGATTACATCTGATACATAAAACCTGCCAGCGGAGATTCCCCTGGGGGTTCAAACACATTTTTTGTGCCACAGAGGAGTAGTTCTGCTGCGCCTCATGTAGTCAGCCCACGGTCCCTGGCAGCTCTTGATAGTGGCCGGCGGTGGAAAATTTCCCACTGGAAATGGCCTCCTTGAAGTCTCACTCCAGTGGAAACGGTTTCACGCTTGGCTTGTGGAATGACAGCTCGGCTTGTAGGAATTTTTTTGAATCTGTGATTCATTCTTCCATCCTCACTTGGGATTTTGCCTCATAGCATGGGTGCCTTGGCACCATGCCACGTCCCCAAGCTTGTTTTGTGTTCTGTAGCCCTCCTCAAACACCCTGTTTACACTATTCCCCACCAAAACACCTTGTCGCGGGTCATGTACCAGAACATGCTCTCAGCCTTCTTCCCCAACGTACCCCTCATGCACATCCACCCCCAACCTCCTCCGCTATCACATCATGCCTCAGCAACATGAGCCTCTCCATGTGTGGACGGCTTCCATCACAGTGTTCGCCGAACTTTCCCTCCCTTCCGATGGCACGCCCTCCCAGCACCTTGTCATCATCTGTTTCCAGTCCACGTGCACCCTCTTGCCACTTTCACTCACGGAGCATGGCATGTTCCTGCGCACAGGGTATACCTTGCCAAACACAGGGTATACCCTGCCAAACACCAATGATACCACACTCCCTCGCCGGCCCCTCACTGCTGTACATCTCCTGTCCCGCCTAGCAAATTAGCAGACTGTATCCCAAGCGTCGCATTCCACACAGTCACTTTGGAACATCACAACTGTTGATAGTTGGTGCATTGGCTTAATGCACTGCCTGTGTCTACACCCGACACATGAGCACGGCCTGCGTGTTTGGCGGCGTCTTCTGTGAGAAATTTAGGAGGCCTCATGTGCGTGCCGTCTGCAAGGCAGCAACCTATGGTTGTTGTTGCCTTGGCGCAAGGCGCAAGTTTTTCGTCATGCTTTGGACATTTGAGCACAATGTTTGCCATCTGAGATCCTCCTACAGGTAGGCCCAGAGGGGGGGGGGGACTGACGCGGGGACCAGGGGGGGTGGTGGCAATTTTGCCAGCAGCTCAAGCATGCATGGTGGAAGGCCAACCTGAAGTTGTCACACGGGACATGAGTAGGAAGGCTCACTGTGACATGTGTGCTGGATTTGATTTGGCCACACATGCCTGCTGTTATTGGCTGGTAAGGGTATGGCCTATGCGTATTGCGATGCCACTGCTGAAGGCATCATTGCAACTGTGTTCCGCTTGATACTGCGGCTTCTTGTTGGCTTGCATCAGCCTGGCACACACACCCCAGTGGGGCAAACTTGCTGTGCAATGCCCGAAACACATGTTATTGTAAGCAAAGCATTCCTTGCCAAGTTGTGCTATGGAAAAGGGTTGGGATGCATTAACTTGTGGTAAGTGCGCATGCAACCAGCCTTGTCAGTAACCCACACAGCTGTGCGCTGACCATTTCAGTTCCAAGGCTTCCACGCCTCCACTGCTGGTATGGGCAGTTCTTCTTATGTGAGAGGCGGGGCTACCCTATAGGCCACGGACATCTGGGGGGGGGGGTGCATGCTAGCAGCATCCCAGCATATGCTTGGGACAAACAACCAGGGCGCGCCGGTTTTTGCATGTGAGCCCCAATGGCAAAAAGGAACGTTCGGTTGAGCTTTTACGTTTGCCGACCAGAATGAGTTGAAGTAGGATTTTACGACGGCTCAAATTTGCCGGCACAACCTACGGTACTACCGTAGTACGCGTCGATGACGGCTGCGTGACACAGGAGGGGCCTCAAATACGAGGTGTGCACAAATCAAGATGCAAGCCGCCCAGGCACCGTGCAGGCCGCACGTGGCTGAGACTGGGAAGACGGGCAGTTTCAGCCTTTTGCGAAGATTGGACGCTTGTGTGGTGGAACTTCCGGGATTTTGAAGCACTCTGCAAGCACTCAACAGGATAAGCTGTATCATAGCGCGGTACATACCTGTATTTACCCGCCTCCAGTCGAACGTTCTGGTCAGTCGAAACCAGGGTGCGCATGCATGCGGCGACGCCATTGACTGGATGTGATGCATTGACCGCACGCGTCGACGTCATTGACTGCATGTGATTTAACAACTGTGAATTGCACAAGTATACAGCTTTTGAATCAAATTCAAGTTAAGGGTAATTAACTTGACGCTGCTCTACCACCTGCCACGTGTGCACACGAACAGCTAAAGGTTGCGACCATTCAAAGTCTGCACTCACCCCCCACCCCCCAGGCCAACCCGCTCCATCGGAGCTTCTACACAGCTGAGAGGCGTGTGTTTTTGTTCGGTAACCACGATCAGGATCAGCGGGCTGCAGATGCTGTATTCAGCAGTGACCATGGCCTTCCCCCCTCAGGTGGGCCACCTGACCTTGCGCTGCCAGCTGCAGCGGCCAGAAAGCACAACCATGGATTGTACGAGATGTTTGCACAGACTCAAAGGATCTTCTTGTGGTATGTTTGAATAGTGGACTGCCTCTCATTGCAGTTTGCTATCAGCATCGGCTGGGTGCCAGGTTGGCAGGGCAATTGGCAGCTCGGTCACGCCAAACAATGTTGATCGGCCCGGCCACCCCCAGCAAGAGGTCAAGAAATGTCTTGAGGAAGTTTCACTGAGCTGGCAGCGGTTGGCTGCACGAGTGCAGCAGCTGCAGTTGCCTGCACCGTACGTGTAGTCCCCTGCACTGCACATATAGTTGCTAGGACGCTGTGAATGTAACTGTCTGAATCAGACTGAAGCCTTTGTTGCTGTGCAGCCAGCCATCAAGTTGTTGCCTTGTCTGCCACACTTGCATACTATATTTGCCTCACACAGTGTGTGCCAGCTGGTGCAGCATGCAGGCTGCTTGCGTCAACATTCCTAGTCACCAGTGTCTGACCGAGCCGCTCAGTTACCTGTTGATGCCTCTTGTTGACAATGCCCCCTATCTGCTTGGAAGCTCTTGTTCCATCTAGGGCTCTTGTACCACCACTGATGCTGACAGGCTGATGAGGGGCAGATACAAGCCACACAAGGCACACACACTGCTGCTTGTGTGCTCACGGGGGCTTCATGTGTCATTTATTTGCTGAGGCAGCAGAACGTGCCTGTTATGTCAGCTCTGGCAAAGCGGCAGTATGAGGAGCTTTAAAAAATGCAATGTATTGTGGATCTGTCAAATCAAGTCTTGCAGGCCCTGCAGTGGCAACGCTCACATCGGTTGAGGCAAAAGGCTGTACCATCAAAACCCCTCCCCACCAACCCAATGGCACCCAAGCATGTGATGACGTGTGGACCGTAGGTCACCCCTGCTACGCTGATCAGTCATACCACATGTGACAGGGGTGTGACGTTTTGTGGATTTGGGGCCATGCAAAACAATTGCTCTGCAATGTTTCTGATTGCATATAAGCCATGTACCTGAAACATCTAATGAAACATCCAATTTCAACAAATGGCAACCGTTGCTGCGGCAGCTGCTGCAGATCAACAAAGTCAAAATTATATCATTATTAAAATATAATGAGGCCGCAGGGCGTGTGTAGCGCACAGAAACAAAAACTTTTTGTTGGTAACTGAAAGTAAACAAAGTTGAATAACTTGAAATTGTGGGCTGTTTGTTGGGGAGGCAGCCAGATTGTGGGAAAGCCAGGGCATGGTGGCCTTCCTTGTCCAAGTTGGCCTTCCTTGTCCTTGCCTGTAGGTGTTCATGGTTGCATGGTGACCTTGAGGGCAGGGTTACACACCCGCCATTCCCATCAGGCTCTCATCATGCCTGAACCCCCCTCAGAGCATGCCTTGGGGACTGCCTTGGGCCTGCCAACCAGTGGCAGTGTCAACAAAAGCCTGCCCCGAACTCTTGGTCTGACGGGTGTCCTTCCAACACCTAGGACTGGTTGCGTTTTGCACTTGACTTGGTATCAGGGTCATGCCAGGGGCCGCAAGTATGTTACATTGGGGTGTTATTGTTACATTTATCCGGGTATAATGTTACATGGGTATGAACAAGCACTGACAGCGAATCCCAGTGATCCCCCTGTGTCTGTCAAGTTGTTCACATGCCCCATACTCAACTGCAATGGGTTTGATGATACCTGAAAACCAAGCGACTTGTACCAGTACTATCAACATGTTTATTTCTTCTAGGGTCAATTACAGGGCACATGTGTGGGGTTGCCCACTGACATCTTGGTGCACACACAAATGTCGGACAGCTCTGCTTCATGCAGCTGTGCCACCATCACAGGTGATGTCTCATCTTGCACAGTGATAGCACCCAATACAAGGGTAGGAACACATTGGTGGTCGTAGCCTACGCCCGGGGGCGGCGTTTCACAAAGGGGAGCCATGTCTGGCCTGCAACTGCTCAACTCATGGTAAGCCACGTTTGGCATGTTATCCAACAGGTCACAAGGATAAGAGGTATGCAACACCAAACATGCATGCAACTAGCTTGCTTCTGCCTCCAAAGGCCTCCCAAGCACTCATGACCGACACACCCTACAAGACACACACATTTAGCTAATATCTGTCAAGAGCGATACAAAAGAGGCAGACATTAGCCTGATCTGGCCATCTGGTCAAGTGAGGGAAGCTTCATGTTGGCAATGTTGCCTGCCTGACTGGACTGTCGGCACAGCCAAACGTACAATATCAGTGCTACAAGTTTGCTGTAGCACCAAGTTGCTGCGCCAAAGCTATAAAGATGGCGTATCTGCACTCATCTTTTTCCCGCCAAAAAAAGACAGGGACCACGAATCCTGTTGAGCTATACAGCAGCACCCTCCAAAAACTATGGTGCAACAAAGGGACTTACCAACCACTGCAGGACATCACATGTCCATTTGCCTGTTTTGAGAATGATGCGCCAACTGGAACATGTACACATGCTACACACACTATGCAGTGCACACGGCCACAGCTGGGGCTCGTGCTGCCATTTGTATACAAATGCATATGACCAACTGCAGAGAGGTGTGACCTGCCATGAAAAGCTTAGACAGCTGGCCAGCTACACCATCTGCAGTGTGCTTTGGGGGTGCATGGCTGCAGTAATCCAGGTGCTTGCCTGGCCGTTGCCGATGGTGCCGAAAACATGAGCGGCATCCGTCTCAGCAGCAGCATCAGGCAGGCTCGGACCACTGCTGGGATGCATCTGGTCAGCCCCCGAGTGATGGGGTGCAGGGGCAACTTGCAACTTCACTTCTGCTGGCAGGGGTGCTGACACATCCACTAAGAAGGCATTGCTGTCAGTACTGGATGTGTGCACTCCCAAGGCATCATCAGCAGTGAAGTACCCGGTGCCATTATCATCATGTGCTGTGTCAACAGCTGCCGCATCACTGTTGCTGTTACTTTGACTCTCAAGAGCAGCGGCAGTAGCATCGATCCACTGGGCAGGCGGCATGACCACAGGAATTGACCCATCAGGGTATTTGCACAGCAAACCCTGCTCCATGTCATAATCACAGACGGTGCCTGGTGGTACGTTGACACGAGGGTGTGGTTCCTCGCAGAGATCGAACACGAGGTGGACACGGCTCACAGGGCTTAGGTTGGACACTTTGTGGGCAGCCCTGCGAGAAGAGCAGACAAGGCACATAAGGCACCGGTGCAGGAAATCAGTTGCGGCGACGGCGCTGAATGGCAGCAAAGTAAAGCACAATGGCATCGTCAGATCTGACGTTCTACAAGGCCATGGCAGAGCAACTTCCAGCTTGCGAAGTCGGCGTATCGCATGAGGAACGACCTTTCGTTCTTGGGTGGGCTCGTTCAATAGTTTTTACACACAATAGCGCACCTGTTGTTGAGTTCAAAAGCAAACCCTTCCACGGTAGGGATCTTGAAGCACTCCTGGATGTCGAGTATGCGTTGTGCTTCACCAGGGCCTGGTACGTGCGTCGGGTCCAGCTCGTAACGGTGTGGGCACACATCGAAGCTGACCTCAGGGTGTGTAAAGATGGGGACGTGCAGGCGGTGGCCGCGGATTGCGTAACCACCCGAGTCCACGTGGATCTTGATGTCACTCACACCTGGCTTCATCAGTGCCAATTGAAGGCGGATGATGTGCTGCATGTCCTTCTTGCCGAGGATCTGCACAACATCAAAACGCAATTCAAAGCATCAAAAGCGAACAAGTAAAGCCGATATGAAAGCCTTGCAAAGCCTTGTCCTAGAGGTGGCGTGCACGCAAACGCCAGTTCATATCAGCAATGTGTACTGCCGTCCACGGCACCACCCAACTCAGGTGATGTGAGGCACCACCTTGTGAATCAAATGGTGCCTACTGGGCAGTTGTTTGACAGCTGTACACATCTGCAGCAGATTACAAACCTCTTCCAGCAGTGGCTCCAGCACAGGAGCAAAGTAGTCATAGGCGGGGAACTTGTAGACAGGCCCCGAACCATCGTTGGCACTGAACAGCAGCACGATGCCTTCCACACCTGCAAGAGCAGACCAAACCAACAGCCTATGACACGATCTGGCTGATGCATTTGCTGCTGCATTACATGTGAGCTTAGAAGCTCTCTAACTTTGCGCCGTGCGGCTGCAACCACGTCGCAGGCATGCATTTGGGTTGTGAACACAGTTTGCTGACGCAGCAGCCACATTTGCTGCATCAGCAGCTGTCATTTTCTTTTGCCCCCAGTGCTGCCCTCTCTACATGGCGTCCATGCTCACCCGGTTTGAAAGCATTCTGGTTGCCCTCCCGTCCTGCCATCACAGCAGAGTGCTTGGCTTGATACTCGTACGTCCAGGCCTCTTCCGGCAGAGCAGCCACAGCAGCCTGAAATAGACAACACGCAGGGATTAGCTTCTTCCAAGTGGCCATTTATGCTGCCTGGTTCTGACTACTGGTACATCCTATGCGTCAGTACCAAGTTGCTAATACTATACTGCAGTATACGGTACTGTAGGGCGAGTTGCAGGCAACAACGCAAACGGAGCAATGCAGCTGAGCGTTGAACACACACATGACGACATCCAAAGTTTATGTTCACACTTGTGCAGGTTATGCGTCAACACACCTGCAGGTCTGTGATATTGAGCACTATGAGTGGCAGCTGCAACCCAGCTTCCCAAGGTCTGCGGGTGGCTTTGTAGGAGGCATCCAGGAAGGGCAGTCCCGAGGACCAGTAACCACCAACCTAGTCAGCAACAGCAGCACAGAAACCGTTAGCACTTTGCAGACACACCCAAATTGCAGACTGTGCTGCACCTACACCCTGGTCTGATCCCTTCGCAAAAGCCACCAACTTCTGAGCCTGCGCCACGCAGCTGTTCAAAATCGCCGCTCAGCGTGAATGTGAGGTATATTTTGGTGTATGATGCAGTGTGAAAGCAGCTGCACCACAGCATTTTTGTGTTACGGGGTCCTTAGCACCCTGTGCACAGGACTTGTGCAGGTTGCATAGCGCAGGGCTTTGGGATTGTACCTTTGGTGGGTACCCAATCTCTTGGAAGCTCTTCAAGGCCATGGCCACCTCCATTGAAGTGTGGTGCTTGCGTATGCTGTCCACCTCTTCCTCACCAGTGTAGCTAGGCAGGTATGTAGATGCCTCTGACAGGTGGGGGGCACCAACGGTGTTCAACAGGCCTCCTGTAGGTATCTGCGGTTCAGTAAGGAGGTGGTGAATAAGCGTGACCTCTCAGTGCGTCACACACATGCCTCAGTCATGGCGTCTGCTGAGCCGCATGGTCAGTAGACACAGCTGCCACAAGATCACCAGTCGGCAAAGATGGAGCCACACTGTGCAGCCTGAGAAGGTCAAAAGCACCTCGCATGGACAGTTGTCCCGCACCTCACGTCTCCAGAGAAGCCTTTGATTGATGAGGTCAAAGGCCGCCAGCTGGTTGTTGCTGCGTGGGTCATCACGTGCACTTCTTGGGGCCCATGGGCTGATGCCAAAATAGGCAATGTCATCTATGATGGCTAGGCCCTTGAGGAACCTAGTGCAGCAGCATGCAGCACACACAGGCCGTGTGAAAAATGGATGCAATTCCTAGCTGCCAGTATTGGTTGGGGTACATGTGGAAGCCACATGAGCCACAGCCATCAGCAAGGCAGCAAGGAATCTGTGAGACCACCTTGTGCAGTGCTGACCATGCAGTGTGTCATCAACCAATGCCATCATAAGTCACTCACTTGAATGAAGATGAACGCACGACAAGAAGCAAGAAAATACCCAAATCAAGAACGAGCAGCAAAGTTGTACGCTGCACGCACGGCCGGACTTACATGCCATCCTCAGGGGCCTTCCAGAGCCTCACAACCTTGAAGCCGGCACCGGTTGCAACACTGCTGAGGTCCAGCGCAATGAGTGCTCCATTGTCGGAGTCAAGCATGATGTATGCACCCTGCCAGGGCACCAGGCCATGAGCTTTCTCTCCCACACGCTTGACGCGGCCCAAAATAGGTGTGCCATCTCCCTCTGGCACTTGCTGTTGATGTGCCACCCCAGGGTCGGCCTGCTGCTGCTCAAGCCTGAGGGACTCTTGGGCAAGCCACAGGGAGGGCTCCGCAATCATGCCGCTGGCAGAGACATTGACACGCGCAATGTCGCTCTGCAAAAAGAGAGAAAAACAGCGCCGTGCTGATTTAGTTAATAACATGGTGCGTGTATGATGGGTGAAAACCTCAACATCATGCCAGCATGTGGTGCGGTGCAGTTAAGGAAGTGGCTGCATACGTTATTGAGCCTCCATGTGTTTCACCAGACAGAAAGCAGACTGCCGGCAGAGATATAACTATGTGAAGCCAGCAAGAGCACATGCAGCTACTCACCGACCCCAGGTTGTGCAGCACAACCAGGAAATTGTCCGGCTCCAAGGGTGCAAGTGTGTTGGGGTGGTCCTTCAGGTTGAAGAGGTCCATGCTGCGGATCTGTCAGGGGTACAAACGTGCAGCAACACACCAGTTGCAGCCGCGTGTTCACAGTAAGGAAACATGCTTGCCAGCCGACTGGACCACTGTACACTTTGCTGAGATTTGCCTGTGCAGGTGAGGTGCAACCTGTGCCGCAGTTCAACTGACAAGTTGGCATAGAGTTGCTGCGCCACGTTTGGCTTCATGCACTTACAGGTGTCATGTCTGGGAAGGACAGTTGCAGGACGCGTCCGTTGCCAGTGTCACACACAAACACATCATCTCCTGTCCGCACTACGTCATGAGTGAACCTTGACGGGATTGCAACACGACTGAGCTCCTGACCTGCATTGCCAGCAGACCGCGCATCCATGAGGATCAGAGACAGGGACATTGCAGGACAAGTGTCACACTTGTGGCCGGGCCAGAAAAGACACAGCATTTTGTTGAGCCCGGTATACCCTGTCTCTTTCAGGGGGGTGGGGGTGAGCAAGGAGCGAATCCAGGTTGAAGGCAGCTCAGGGGAGGTAGCAATTAAGATCTGGCCTGCTTTGCAGCAAACATGTGCTGAAAAGGGGGAGAGGGGGAGCAAGGAGCACTTGCTTCAGAGCCCGCCCCGGGGGGGAGCAACTCCACCTGCGACACAAAGAAACAGGGTGTACAGTGTACCGGAAACGCCACCCAACGTCACAGCGATCAAATGCCAACTGCCACAGCTGCTGTGCTAGGATCGCAGCCAGCTGTCAGCTGTCAGAATTTGCATGCTCGATGCCCGTGATGGACCTGCCTCAACAACCAGCACGCCAGGCACACCTGTGACCATGTCAAGCTCCACAAGCCATTCCTTGGTGGTTGTGGGACGCCAGTTGTGGGGACGGATTGCGGTCCAAACAGACCCAGGGGATGCACCAGCACCAGGGAACATGCCATAGTGGACTCCCTGCATATCAGGGGCAGGTGCAGGCAGTATCAAGAAGTAGCCACAGATAGCATGCAGCCAGTGCAGCTGCTACAACACCCTGCTTGGGCTGGTAGGGTTGAAGTACACACATGACAACACCACAGCTTCTGTGTTGAACCAGGCTGGCCACGCCCCCAGTCGGCCTCTGCGGAGGCTGCTGGTGCTGCTACATGACGGGAAAGCCACCCAGCGGTGAGGGTTCCATTCGTATGACCCCCCCCCCATTAAGGCTTGGCCACTTACCTCTCCTTCATGCAGCACTTGATACTCATGGATGTCTGGGAAGTACCACATCAAGCGCGTGTGTGTGGCCAGAAGCAGCCTGCAAGCACATGAGCTGATGCTGTTGCAATGGGCTGGACACGGATCAACGGGATACGGCAGCCCCTACGATCTTGACATCTGCTGGGGCTCAGCTGAGTGCAACAACGGACTGCAATCACGCTCAAGCAGCAGGAAACTTTGCGGTGTGTTCAGAGCAGTACATTCATCAGGTGGCTTCAGCTGACCTGAGACCCACAAAGGCAGCAGGTGCATAAGTTGCATGGACAGAACCCATTTACACACCTATTCCTTGGGAGCATCCCCAGCTGGTCACCAAGAGGGGCCTCCAGGCTTGCCACAGGCAGGGTGTGCATCTGTTGAGCTGACTGTGGGTCCACCTTACTGTGTTGAGCCCCCTGTTGCTGCTTGTGATTCAGATGTAGAGCCTCTGCAATGTTCCTTGGCTCTTCAGCAGCTGCATAGGTATGCGGTTGCTGTGCTGCCTGCACCAGCTGCTGTGGAACGGAAAGTGCTCTGAGGCGCATGTGCTCCAGCACGAGAGTGCCCATCACCGCCGCAGTGACTGCCAACAGCAGCACTCGCATGCCAGGTTTCCTCCATGTTGCTGAGCTTGTTTCACAGCGCTTCAAGCTGCCATCTGTCTTCCCATGTGCCCCAAAGCTGCTGGGGAACGGGGTTGGTTGGGCTGGGCCACGCCCCATGGGCTGTTGACGCCCGAGATGTCCCGAACGCTTAGCCAGAGTGTAATGCTGCCGAGTGGAAAGCAGTGATGCGTACAGCCCGTGCCTTCCCACTGCGAAATTTTGTACTATGCTTTTGGAAACAGCTCTTGTTGTGTTTGGTAATGTTTTCAAGCTTTCGTATTCAGAACAAACAGCGAACCGAGGTAACTGCAGGGAACGTGTACACGCCTGTAGATAACATGCGTGCGCGCGAAGTTGTGGCTGCTGGTTTGTTGCACTTCTCTCCCCTTCAAACACTGATTAAAGCCTTCCATGCGGACTGTTGCTATTTCTGACCTGCCACTCAGTCCAGTTGGCAGCAACCTGCTGGCTGCCCCTTAGCTCGTAGTCACCATACTGTCAGAATATCCCGCCTGTCCAGCAGCAACATCAAAGACGCTCGGATTGGGTCATTTTTTGGTGTAAGCTGTAGTTTAACACTCGAAGCCAGTCAACTCAGCTTTGGAACTGCACATGGATGGCATTATGCAGCGAGGATGCAGCCAGCCAGCCAAGGAGTGCAGCAGAAGGTTCCCCGCCATTGTGCGCAGCAGTAAGGATACGTTGTGTCCTGCTGCAATAGGCTTAGTTCTGGGTATACTGCGCACGTCTGTGCAGGTTTAGCAGCACCGACTGGGACATGGATAGTCGGCCATGACAGACTGCAATCAGCTGATGCTGCTGCCAGACCAGTTGAAGCTCTGGACAGCCCCGCGTAGCAAAGGCAGCACTTGCAATTGCAACTGCAATTGCATTGGGCTCACAGTGGCTTTCCTAGAGCAAAGGCTTTCTCGCATTTTACAGAGCTCGACCCCCGCAAATTCCATTCCACGATCACACGATCTTGTCCATCATCGACACTGCACCCATGGCAGGAGCACATGCCCACTGCATTCAGGACCACACACGAACTGTCGGCTGGCCCAAACGGACTGCCGGATGCACATGAGGTGGAGTATCATGAGATCTGACAAGAAACAGCGCCGCCACAAGACAACACCCAGCAGTTGCATTCAACCTACAAAGACTGTGGTCTATCAGACGTTCACCGCACCCAGAACTGGGTAATTGCCGTTGTTTCCACACAAGTCCCCTCCTCACCATCATTTGCCCCTGAACAATTGCCTTTTCATGCTTCCCAGCATTGTGCCCTCATGCCGGCATGCAATGAAGACCCAGGTTTCTGGGCAGAGCTCTTGGCAATGATCCTGAAACTGAAACTGACAATTGCCACAGACAGAGCCTGGGGGCTTGCTGCGTTGGTAGCAATGCCACTGTTGACTGACCAGCAGTGTGCGGCCAGTCGCCCCATACATGTGTTGGCAGGTTATAAGAGGGTGGCCACACACACCGCATCAGGCGAACCCAACTGTCGTAGGCAGGAGGCGGGAGCCTCCCCAGTGATACATCCGTAACATCCCTTCCCAAGCAGGTGCGCCCCATATAGCGCCCCTATAGCTCAGCAGCAGAGCACCTTGAGCAACAACACTCAGCGGCTGAGCAGCTGGCTGGGCAGCCCTGCAAAGTGATGCACAGCCTCCATCTCCATCAAGAACATGTCAAAGTTTACCAAAGCAGCAAAGCTAGCGCAGTGGCACACATGGGAACAAAGGGTTGTCACATACTAGCTGCAGCATGCTCAGCCGTAACCGCAGAACCAACCATGCTGCGTATGTGAGCCATACACCACGGCTGATGACACTCAAGGCAAGCAGCCAAAGTCATATACGCATCCAGTGAACGAAAGCTACAAGCCATGCACAAGACCGCCCGGCCCTTCCAAGCAGCAAACAACATCAGCAGCAAAAAGCAAGCGGGCTTGATAAAAACAAACCTTTGCATCCAAGTGACTTCAGCCCAGCATGCTCATAACAGGACTACCAAACGAAACGTCCAGCCAAAGAAAAAGTCGCAGTCCCTCTGTCAACACATTTATCGAGGCCGGCAAATTGCTGGGGATGAGGCTCACAGCACACATCGGCATATACAAATTGAGCTGAAACAACACCGCTGCCGCCACACCAGTTGCGCCTGACAGGACCCTCCCATTTAGACAACAACCAGACACACAGGCCCCAACAGTATATGACCTGTGGCATGATCAAGTGATCATGAAAGCATAGATTGCGATGTGATGCCGACAGGCATGCTACATCCTCTAGCAATAGCTTGTCCTAACACCCTCACATGCCAACCAAAGCATGTTTTGTAACTACAGCCCAGCCCTCAACGCTGTCGGCCTGCATGGAAGCAGCACCATCTCAAACAGTTGCTGGCGCAGTGGCATTACGGCATGATGCACGTGCACAACCATTCACTGCCCCAGCCCAGCCCAAGCAAAAAAGTGTCGGCAGGGTAAAGCACACATCCGTGCCAACCACATGGCGGAAACCTGTGCTGTGCATCTGATAGCATGCTGCGCAGCCAGGCAAAGTACCGCAAGCATGCAAGTGCAACAGCATGCCTTCCAAGCAACTGCCTGCGTGACCAGCACAGCACAGTTTCCTGAAAACAAACTACTAAAAACATGTCACTTCGGGTTGCTCGGTATCATCACTCACACCATGCGCCATACGAACACAATCACACATGATGCGGCCAGACGTTGCCGATTTGTTCTGCAAGGCAGTAACCTGCTGCTAACAGCTGCCAGGAGCGGAACCAGCACAGTGCAACAGCGGCGATGGTCATCAAGATAATAATGTAGCCACATCCATGGTGCTCAACCAGCAACAGCCATTGCATGCACACAGACACACACACTCAGCCCTCGTTGCGCCAGGTGCACCCCACGTGCCAACCCACCCAGTGAGTCCCAAAGTGCCGCACACAAAGCAACAAGTGAACTGCGCTGACATACTGAAGCGCTCAACAGGCACCCATGACAAGTGGACGTGCAAAAACATGTACAGCCCCCTTGAGTGAACACCAAACCAGCTAAGCACACACCGACTGCTACGTGCACGACCGTACACTTTCTGCACGCAGTCTGATGGTAATAGGGTACACACACGATGGCCCTGCCGTCGCAGTTTGGGCCCTGCTAACGCCCTCTTGTTCAAGGCTGGCAGTTGCAAACCTGGCACAGATGTGGCTCATCGCCTCACCGGGCCCCGCAAGTTCAGCAAAGCAGCCAATCAACAGCAAAGCTGCTGACAGACAATGCATACAGCAAGCCGTCTGTCACCAACAAAACCCACTTCTGCCTTCCACAAGGCAATGCTGCATCTTACTCCACCATCAACATGCTGAGAAGCATCCAGACACAAGTTGAGCACAATTCAGTCACAAGCAGCAGATCACAGCAGAAACACCGCCGTGCTGTCATCACTGCCTCAAGTATACTCTGTACGCCTCTCCCCGCTTGAAACCCCGCATCCAGCGTACGCACATTGCGCTTGCTGCTCCATTGAAAAGTATTGCACGGCAGCTGGTCCCATTGCAATCGCATCAATGCCACCCACGTGCACGCATGCAAGGCACGGGGGGCCCTGCCAAGAAGCCACAGATGATGCTTGCATTCTGCATGGCCCCCACAAGTGTGCCAAGGGGTGAACACAATCGCATCTCTGAAGCCACACCTCTTGCCTGAACCCATGGGGAAATGCCATACACCTGAAGCCGGCCACCAGCCTGCAAGCACGCAGGACTACATGCACCACCAACAGTCCATGCCTGAACACCTGGCATTCACCAGCGGGTGGCTGTGAGCAGTCACTAGCTGAGCAACATGAAAGCTTGATATCACTTACTGACGACTTGTCCTTGTAGTTGAAACATACAGCATGCATCCCCCATTCCACGACCTTGCCCAAGTCACAGGCAGCAAATCGCCAGTGGCCAGGCTGGGAAGCCCCATCGACGACCAGTAACACCATGCACTCACTGTGAACATGGCAACCTGGACTGCTGCGGTGATGATGGAGCTGGTTCTGAAACAGCAGAAACAGCTGAGGAGTATGGGGGATAACTCACAACAACGGCTGCGACTTGAGCGCAATGCACCCAGGTGCTGCAAGTTTGCTCAACACCCAATGGAGTGTGAGCTGCAAGCACAACTGGACAACAAACTGCATGCCGCCTTGCATGCCACTGGTAGGCTGCACTGCTTTGAGGTCAGAAGTGGCCGCTGTGCTAATGATTGACCAGTGGTGCAGACCTGAATACGCCTGCCTCATTGCCTAGGTAACCTGTGCGTGCGCCATGCGACAGCCTATCACAACCAGACGGCACTTGCACAGCAAACTGGTCAGCTGTCATGCATTGGCCGGAGCGATTCAAGGCAAGGAAAGCATGATGCCTCCTTCAGATTTGCGCACTGTCGCCCACAGACGGGGGCCCTGTCTGCACCACAATGTAAAACCGACCATCACCATGCCCTGCACATACCAATCACATGAACGGTGCGTCCTGTGCAGTTGCACACACACAGCAACAGCAACACAGCAAACATTGCTGGCCGCTGCACGGCATCCATTCCACAGTGAGGCAACACAGCCAGTCTGTGAAAGCAAGGGAGCGGCGTGCAGGGATTGTTTTGAGCGCGCCCCCAATTAACATGTACGATCGTGCCCCTGTACAGCAGGAGTCACAAGAATCAAACAGATTCACAGACGTGCTTTGCTTACGGTGGTGCTGCTGGTGTTTGGCTCACGTATCCCAGAACCAGTTCAGCATGCAAACAAGTGAAGCATGCACACCCCCAGCAACTAGCTCGGGCTGCACTAGCCAAAAAGAAAGAAAAGAGCTGACACACACACACACACACACACACACACACACACACACACACACACACACACACACACACACACACACACACACACACACACACACACCACACACACACACACACACACACACACACACACACACACACACACACGCACGCACGCGCGCACGCACGCACGCACGCACGCACGCACACACACACACACACACGTACACACAAACACACACAGGGAGGCACCTGCAATGCACCACGTGCTACAACAATGCATGCACAAGGACAAGGAGACAAACACTGCCCATTGGCTGCGAACCAAAGCAACCACTTTGGTGAAAATCTTGGGAGCAGTGAAAAGACCCAGCTCAGTCACAAGCTCCAGAATCCAGGTGCAGGCCTCCTGCTGCAACTACTTGTTGTACTAGTGACACAGGCCTACCCTGCTCATCTCACTGAATGGCAACACGCACCCCCCCCCTCTGCATAGCAAAGGAGGGAGCCACCAACGGGCCATCATGTTGCGGCAAAAGCTATGATGCACACGCCGGGATTGCTGGCGAGGTATGCCTGCCAGAACAATTCACAGTTGTCAGTGCTTGCTGTGCACAGGTGCATCAGCATCTCCCCTCACATCCACCACCAGCCCTGCATGCCTGACAACAGCCCAACAACACAATGCACTGCCAGGCACATGCGCTGGCCACACCATGCGCCACGCTTTTGAGCGCGCGCCTACCTTAATGCCCCCAGATGCTGTCGTCCCAAAAGGCGCTGACGCGCAAATGTCCAACCGCATGCACCACTAGTACCCCTGTGGCAGAGTATAGAACCCTTGCTGAAGCTGTGGCACATCGCAACCTTGTGCCCCCATGGCGTTGAGGTCAACAAGCATCCCCAGCTGCCCACCAGCTGAGGCTAGGCCGGGCCCTGACACAGACGTCAGGTACTCTTGGCGACCTCCCGAAAGCTGCAGGTACTGCATACCAGCCTGCTGACTGCCCCAACTCAGCCCTGTGGACGCTTGCATCATAACATAGTCAGCCGCACCGGGTTGCTGTTGCAGCTGCAGGCCTGGCACGCCAAGGTCATACGCAACAGAGCTACCGGTAATGCCATACAGCCCCATGCTGCCCACCATCACGCCACCCGCTCCCCCCATGCTGGAGTTCATGGAGTACATCTGTGGCTGCTGCTGCTGTTGCTCCTGAGCGTTCTGCACCTCCTGTACCAGCCCAACATTGCCAGAGGCTTGGTAGTTTGTGTGTCCTGACAGGAGCATGCTGGTGCCCTGCGCAGCAGCATAAGAGGCGTCCACCTGCTGCAGGATGCCTTGCTGTAACTGCTGCACAGCCGGCAGCAACTGCTGGTGCGGCTGATGCTGACCCACAGCCTGCGCATGTTGCTGCATAGCGTAGCCCATCGCAGTGCTGTCATACATGGAAGGGAGGCTGGGCGTCCCTTGGTCTGCACCGACTGCAGCCACAAGCTGCTGCTGAGCTTGCAGCTGCTGCAGCTGCTGTGCAGCCATGGCGCTGTAAGCGCCTGCTGGCAGGGCCCCTTGATAGCCTTGCTGCTCAGTTTGGAGCACATACTGCAGCGGCTGGGACCCTGACTGGTCAACGACGAGCACCTGTGGCTGCGCCTGCTGCAGCAGCTGCCGCGCTGGCGGCTGGATGGTTGTGATCTGCACGAGGGTACCATCTGGCAGTGTCTGGTACGTCACATTGTGGGGCTGAGCCGCCTGCTGCACAAACACAACCTGGGTCGCCTGCACTGGTTGCTCTTGCACCAGCTGGTGCTGCTGCTCCACCGCTGGCGGCGGCGGCGGAGGCTGCAGGGGCTGCTGCAGTTGACGCTGCTTCTGCTGCGCCTGAGCTGTCAGGAGGCCCGCACTGCTGGTGTTGACCCCACCCCCTGATGAAGTGGGCCCGTGAGGTGGCTGGTATCCAGAGACTGAGCCTGCAGCCACAACACGGCCATTGAAAAAGTGAACCTGAGGAGGGGCCCTGGAGGTGAAGATATCAGCATGTATGTGCAGACAGCAGGATAACACAGGACAGAGTGTGCTGCCTGTGATTAGTTGGACACCGCCGGCAGATGCTGTTACCGCTCGGCTGGGGGCAAAACCTCCGGCAGATGCTGTTACTGCTCGGCTGGGGGCAAAACCTCCGGCAGATGCTGTCACCGCTCGGCTGGGGGCGAAACCTTACCTGCAAAGCTGCCGGATGTCTTGGTGAGGTTTGGCAGCACCAGAAACCCTTCCTCTGCGTCGTAGCTCCTTCTGGCACCTGTTCCATCCAGTACGGGCAGGAAGGCACTGCCTGCACTGACAGGCAGCGGCTTCATGCCTGGGAGCTGCTGCATTTGCTGTGGCTTCAGGCTGCTGGTGCTGCTGCTGCTCTTGCCGCCAGGCAGACTGAGAGCACCCCGCAAGCCACCGTCAACCGAGGGGTGCAGCTGGTGCGTTTGCACATGCGGCTGTGGCTCGTCTTGTCTGGGGGCACCCTGCAAGGGCAGCTGCATCGGCTGCAGCGGCTTCATGCCTGGCTGATAATTGGGCACCGGACCCCCTGCAGCACCCGCGCCATGGCCACTGACTGGGCGGGGCTTCTGCTGTGTCAGTTGGTCCGGATGACTTGCCAACTTAGCACCTGTTGTGCAGGTGGCAAGGGCACCTGTTGTGCCTGTTGCGTCTGCAGGGCTCAGAGCACCAAAGCTGCAGCTGCCAGAGCCCTGCCAGCTCTTGCTGCCCAGTGGCACCATGCCGCGGTTGATGTGGCTGTAGGACAGTGACTCAGACATGCCGGACGTCATGCTGGGGGTGGTCTGAGTGGAGCTGGCAAAACCTGAGCTATCCACGCTACCCACCCTGCAACTGCCAAGGTCTGCAAGCAGCAAGACAAACACATGCAGGGTTGGACACCACATAGCAGGGATCCCTGTCAGGTAAAATCACCAGCAGCTCAACAGGCCATGAACAGGTTCACTGATGATGTGGACGGCACGGCAACAAAAGTTCCCCAGCCTGCACGCTCACTGCCCCAACGCCTACCTGAGATTCGTGAGGCGTGCATGCTTGATCCCAGACCGACGGTTGCATTTGCAGTGCTGGCAGTTGAAACCTCTGCAACAGGCTCAGGGCCAGCTGCACGTGGACTGCCCAATGCAGCCCGGGCCGCTATCTCCGCTGTTGACACTGCTGACTCAAAAGGAGACGGAGACAGAGGCTGCCCAAAGCTTGAGCCCCCCTCCAATCCCGCCGCAGCGCTGCCAGCATGGCTTGCCACGGCAGGCTTCTTAAGGCCACGCAAGTTCATGAAACCCATGGCCCCTCGACTGCTGCTGCTTGATGGGGAGGAACCTGTGCTGGTTGGATTCTCATCCTCAGGTGCCTTGCCAGGCAGCTGCTGCTCCTGCTGCTTCATTCCCTGCGCCTGTGGGACTGCTGCCGCTGCTGCGCTGCTGTCAAGCTGCCGCCCCGGGACTAGCCCCTCCAAACTCTGCGGCTGCTCCTGCCGTGGTGCGCTGCCGGCTGCACCACCAAGCTGCTGTGCGGGATGTGGTTTTTGCCCCTGCAAATCATGTGCACGGCCACTGCCGCGCTGCTGTGCAGTCTGTGCACCTGCATCAGCCCCTCCCTGCTGCTTGTTGCCAAGTGCCTTGCCCTTGCGCGAACCAGGTGCGCTGCCACTGCTGCTGCGCGGAACAGCCGGATATGCGCCTTCCATGCTGCTACCACCCTGCCAGCCTGCACCCTGCCAGCTCGGCACAAACCCAGCGGAGAACCCAAACCCTGGCATGCCAGGTGGCACCAAGGGCTGCATGCCGGGGGGCACAAAGGGGCCCCTGGCAGAGCCAAAGCCCCCAGCACCACCCATGGGCATCTGCAGGAACGGCAGGGTGGGCCAAGGGTATGGTACCATGCCAGGCAGTGCCCCCGGCGCGCCCGGCAGGAAGGGCCGAGGTACAGGCCCGTAACCTGGCCCTGGGTAAGGAGGGTACACACCTGTTCCAAGGTGGGGCGGGGGTGGCGGTGGTGGCTGCATGCCGGGCGGCTGGGACATGCCATAGGGCGATGCGCACAGAGGCTGCATCCCAGGGGACCAGGGTGGTAGGGAGGCACCCCAAAGCCAGCATGCAGGTGTGCAGCCGTAGGGCCACCACCTTGGTATGGGCTGTGAAAGGGGCTCTGGTGTGGGCTCTGGTAAGGGCTGGGCCCAGCAGTGCTGGCTCCAGTCAGCTGCTCGCTGGAGAACACGTCCTGCAGCGCCTGACACTGCGACAGCAGCCCAAGGCGGCGCAGCTGCGGCATCACACGGGTGAATGGCGCCGTGCTGGACGAGGCACTGTGCACCACCCGCGCAAACATGCCAGACACCAGCTGACGCACCAGGGCCGACGTGGGGCTCAGGGGCTCCTCGGCTGCCTCCGCCTGCTGCTGCGCCCCAGCTGGGGCTGGCAGCGGCAGTGCATCGGGCACCTGGTGAGCTGCCAGCACGCGCCTGAAGATGCTGCGGACCAAGCCCTGCACCAGCGCCTTTGTGGGGCTGAGAGGCTCTGCATCATCTACCTCTGATACATCATCATCTTCCCCTTCGCCTGCGCCTGGCAAACCCCCAGCGACTGCGGCAGCTGCGGCAGCCGCGAGGGACGCTTGCACTGCAGCGCCGCCTGTGCCCCCTGTCGCCGCATCTGCTGCTGGGTCGTCAAAGGACATGAAGAGAGACCCCACCACTGCGACATCTTTGAGCACAGATGCAACATGGTACTGCTTCAGCACCTTGCGCTGCAGCAGCAGGTGCTGCAGCAACAGCCCAAGTGGCAGCGGCTGCCACTCGATCCACGCCAGAGCAGCATGTTCTGCGCATGCACTGGACAGCTGTGTGATGCAGTGCACCACACGCTGCACGTGCCCTGGCTGTGCATCGTGCAGGTGCGTGGAGAATGCACCCACCAACTGCTTGATCTGTGGGATGCAGACACACATGCACCACCCATGGCACTGCTGCAGCACTGTGACTGCCCAGGCGATGTTGGAGATCGTCTGGGAGGCTGCCAAAGGCAGCATCCTGCACAGCTGCTGAAGCAGCTGGTGCACCTGCGCTGCTGAAAGCAGCGGTCGTACGCTGGGTGTTGCCAGCCGCTGCTGCTGCAGGTGGTCCTCCTGCTGTACCTGCTGTGCAGCCCCATCCTGCTGGACCTGGTCCCCACCATCCCTTGGCTGCTGATGTGGCGGCTCTGCAGCAGCACCAAACCCTGCTGCAGCCGCTGCTGCTGTTGTGGACACTGACACTGCCTCCTGCCCCACAGTGCCTGTGCTGCTGGCGGTGCTGCTGCTTAGCTTGCTGGCAGCCCCCGCATCACCAGGATGCTGTGGTGGGCTGGCAGCTGGCGTATTTGCCAGCTCTGAAACTGCGGAACTGGCACCCTGTCTACTGCTGCCTGCTGCAGAAAGGCCCTGTTGCTGCCTGAGCCCAAGCCCATGGTCCTTAGTGAGCTGCGCCACGCCCCACAGCACGTTGGCAATGTCCTGGGGCACTGCCACTGACAGCTGCTGACAGAAGCCGCTCAACAGCATGTTGAGCAGCTCTGTGTCAAGGTCCGCCTGCAGCTTGGCCAATGCCCAGGTGATGTTGGCCAACCCCCGTGCGCAGTGTCCCAGGCAGTGCTGGGCCTTGAGGGTGCCCATAAGCTGCTGCAAGAGCTGGTTGCACGACTGCTGGCTGTGCACCACGAACGTTGAGAGGGGCTGTGCGCTGCTGCTGGGCTGCACCTGGTTGGGGCCCTTCTTGGTGATGTTGGCCAGCTTTGTGAGGATCGCTGCAATGTGTATGGGGTTCAGGACCCCTGCGTGCACAGCGGCTAGCTGTGCCAGGCGCTCAGGAGAGGTGGCATTCTTGACTGCTGCTGTCAGCTGCCGGTCGTTCATGATGCTGCACACGCCCTGGCTGTCCTGCATCTCCATGGCAGTTTGGTGCTGCAGTAGCCCCCCCAACAATCTGGCCACAAGCCGAAGATACCCTTTCAGCTGGCACTTGAAAGAACGTGCTGCTGTGTTGCGTCAACGAAGCGGTCCGCCCTTTGAAGTAATAGGGACCTGCCGGACTACATTGAAGATCACTACTGTTGCTGCTCGCCAGATCATGTGTTGACGACAATTTCGGGAGCTGAAACAATTTACAGTACGTATATACAACCACACGTGCACACCGAACCGAGGGCTGGGCCAACATCGCGCAATCTGCAAAAACAACACACCAGATGAACCCCAGACAGCATGGCACATGTGCCAAACGACAGCGTTCTCTTGAAGCTGGTACACCCTACTTTGCGTGATGGGTGGAGTTGCTCCATCTGGGGGGATGGGGCTGGTTGCAAGTGCTGCTCCCCCCCCCCCCTTTCAGCCCTTTCTCCTGCAGAGCAGACCAGATCTCAGTTGCTACCTGCCCACCACCACCACCACCGCCGCCGCCTCCGTCGCCGAGCTGCCCTCAGACATGTTGCCCCCACCCCACCCCCCCACCCAATAACAGAACAGGGTGTGTCGCTTCTTGGGTAGCCATTGCCGTTAGTAGAAATATCAAGGGCTCAGGACAGGCTCAGCATAAACACTCAAGAACCCTCGGTGTACCTCTTCTGCAAGGACTGCTCAACAGCTGCTGCCTGCGCAGCTACCGACTGCTGACCTGGTCAGCCCGACCAGCCAGGCAACCAGTGGCAATGACGATAGCACACCACGAGTGCCCACACCACAAACCAAGTGATCACCCTTTTGTACTGCTCTGCTGTGTCAGGCATGCTGATGTCGTAAGCATCATTACTTTATCACTGCCTTCCCGGTGTTGGCATTTCCCCCTTGATGAGCACACAAGCAATGCACGGGGTGTGTGGTAGTGGAGATGTGTAGGTCCCAGCGTGCATCTGATCCCATGTGACGCACGGGTCAAGCTTCATGACATTCAAGCCTGTCTGAGTTCAGCTGTTAGGCTGCCGGGCGCTCTCTTGCCAACTCTGCTCGCATGCGTCCATTCAAGTCATTACGTGAGTGTTGAAGGCATGTGGGCGAGCACGGTTGAATCAATGTAAATTTTATTGAAGACAGATATGAAGCCAGTCAGGGCAGCGGCTGAGAGGCATTTCCGTGTGCTGTGTACGTGGAGTTGCAACACCTGTGGGGTGTACATACACAACATGCCGGGAGCAATCACAAGTGCGTGGGCAGCAGGACCAAAATGGCACATTTCACAATGCGATCATGGTGGCAAGAATGCCCGCGGTACACTTGTTGCTGCTGAAAACAAAACAAGGTAGCATGCCATGTGCGGCGCACACTGCATGCTTCTACTACCACACTCGCCCTGCCAAGCCCCACTAACTACCCTCCCCAGCACGGCACCGCAACAGCAAACTGCATACACAGCACCTGATGCATGTGCATCGCTACAGCCGTGTGTAAGCGGTACTCTTGCGCCGTGCAGATGGTGCCCTGGCGATGCGGCAAGCAACACACAACACACTACATGCCCAGTCGTACCAACAGTGCTGGTGCACCAACAGAGGGACGAAGGCTAGGTGGATGGGCAGACCGAACACAACAGGCCTTCCCGCATCACCAACTGTGCCTGAAGGGCCATCAGCCACTGCAACTACACACCAGCAATCACAACATTCGCCTTCCGATCAACTAAAACAACTTCACCTTGCCAAAGCGTGGGCTGCCACTGCGACAACGCTGCCAGTGCACACTTCTGTGCACTGCTGCAGCCAACTGCATGCTCTCTGCTGTAAAAGAGGTGCACAGGCATCCCTCTTCTCAGTATGTGTCCCAGGCAAGGCAGTAGTTGGAGGGGTCAGCCTTGCATCCTGCGCTCCAGGTATGCCTGCCCTTCCGTTTCAGGCAATTCTGATGAAGGCAGCCATCACCTGAACTTGGCAACAGCACACACCTAAAACAACCCAGGCATGCTGTGAAGGTGCATGACCACAGATACGGCCTGATTTCCAGACCAAACGCTGCAGTCTGAGAGTGAACAAGAAAGAGACAGATACATAATGGGGCATGTTGGGTCTTGTTGCAGACCATTGCCCACGACATGCTGCATGCAGGGAGCAGGGCACAAGAGGGTTTTGCCCCAGCAGATGTGTGCTAACGTCACAAGGCCTGTGCCCAAAACTGCCGCGGCTGTTGCGGCACGGCTCAATGGCTCTGACGCACAACACACGGCCTGCCATTAGCTGGGGGACATGCTACACAACAAGGCAGACATCACACAGGTGCAACCACTCATCCAACCCCAGACTGCTGAGGAACAACACACATATGACACATTCAGCAGGCAATGCCAGACATTTTGTCCTCCCAAGTTGCTCGGTCACAGAAAAAGAAGCCCACGCACACACACGTGATGTCAGGACCAGCTTGCAGCGTCATGCCCAGCTGAAGGCGTATGCACCGCCTTCCAACAAACATCACCCCTATTGAGCAAGCCCACGAGCTGCAGCCCAGCATTTCAGCTGTGCAAGCTTCAGCTGCGTGCCAGCTCAGCAAGCATTTTGCTGACATCGAAGCCTTCCCAGGCACGGTGCTGCTCCCGAATGCGCCTGCACAGAAGGTAAGCAACAGCAGCAGAATCAGAAGCAGAAGGTGAGCAACAGCTTCAGTGTCCTGCCGTGAGGAGCAGGGCAGCGCGGCAGCATACTGAACCCAACTCCAACGGGTGCCACACTTGTCCACAAGATAAGCAGTCATGATCCTGGTGGCAGTCATGATCCTGGTGGGGCATTTGCACCCCAAGGAGCTACACAAAACATTGCACAAGGTTGCCGCTGTTGTTGAACCTGCAAACTTGAGGACCCCCTGCACCACTACATACCTGTTGGCCTTCCACACTGCACTGTTGCACTTGAAGCCACTGCCAAAGCCCAGCTGCCACACGCGGTCACCACTTGAAACACCCCTGAATGTCTCAATGTATGCCAAGACGTACCAGATGCTGCTGCTGCTGACATTACCGTACCTGTACCACAAAAAAAGCAGTGAGGTAGCCACGGCACAGAAACGTGACTTAATCTCAGCAGGAAATGGGCTTTGCAAAAACTGGAGAGCTGCAGACACAGGGAATCAGCAATCTACAGGACAACCGAGCAAACAACTACAGGCACCATGAGCTGATGTCAAGGGTCAGAGGAGGAGCAGCCTGGCCACATCAGCCAGCATGTTTACCTGTAGAGCGCTGCACGGCTGGGCTCTATAAGCTTGCCATTCAGCTGCAGGTGCTTCTCAATCTCGTCGATGACACCGCGGCCGCCCGTGTGAATGCAGATGTGGTCAAATGCCGTGGTGAAGTCAGGCACATACGGCCGCACAGCCTTCTTGCCCAGAGTTTTGCGGGCAATCATGTTGCCAGCAAACAGCAACTGCTCTGACAGGGGCAGCACCAGCGGGCCTAACGTTGTGATGTTCGCCTTGAGAGCCTCGCCTGCAGCAGAAGGAGTGTCATATTGTGGGCTCAGGCTTATGCCCAGCACAATACACTAACAGGCCAGGCCAAGGATGTGTTCCCATGCAGTCAGTGGCTGCTTCGAACTGCCCTTGGAAAGCTGCAACCACCAGGATCGTATGTGCGCGCGTTTGAGCATTACTGCCGCCACCAATGGCAGCCATGTGACACAAGGATCTGAAAGCCGACGCATACATGCACGCCCAGATGCACTTACCTGCCACCGACATGAGCTCCTTGCTGAGCTTGACACCCCTCACGCCAGACTCGTCCTCTGTCTCAAACACACACCCATATGCTGCATCTGATGCTGCCAGGTTGGTGCGCACGACGTGCTGAAGTTGGTACTTGGCGCGCCTGCGGCAGTAATGGCAGCAAAGCAGGGAGCTGTGGGGTCAGATGGCGGCACTGCTGCTTGCGCCCAGCATGAGCAACGCAGCAAATAACCATGTCTCAGAGGTCACCCTGGCTTGCTGTGTTTGTTTGGCGGCATGACAGCTGCCCTAGGTGGACAGCGTCCAACCAGGGACAGTCTAGACGCTCACCATGACTCGCTGCGTTTGTTTGACAGCAGGATAGCTGCGCCCCCGACGCGGAACAGCGTGTTTGTCATCAGCATGCCCTTGTTGGTGCCAGGGTACCTGGAAGAGGCAGCAAGCACGCAGGCAGGTAGATTGGCAAGAAGACGTAGACAGCAGCAACCTGCTGACAATAGGCAGTCACAGACGTCCTGTTGCGACAGACAGTCTGCTGTTTGGACTGGATGCACAGCACACAGACTGCTTCGCCCGGTGCTTCGGCTGGCAAGTGCAACTGCTTTGCAAGCACTCACCAGTTGAACGTGAGGTTCTCTGTGCTGAGCACCAGTGCATATGTGTTGGGGTACAACTGCAGCATCTGCCGCGCCAGGTCCACAGCGATCACACCTGCAAGCACACGAAGAGCAGCCATTGACACACGGAGAGCAGCCATTGACAAATTGCACCAGCACATGATACTCCAGTAGGCAGGGCCAGCGCAAGCTTGTCAGGCACTAGCTAAATTGCACTGCAGCAAAACGAGCTGTGGCGACAAACAAGACGTTCACGGCGTGGTGCCACAACCGCCGGGCAAGGTTGTGTGCCAACAACTCGTGCCCCACCTGCACTGCAGCCCATGCCGCTGATGTTGTAACTGAGGGTGTTGCTGCCCATCTTGAAGTGGTTCATGATGGTGGCTGCCAGACTGGGCGTGGTGTTGAACAAACTGCACACACAGGCAGCAACCAAGGCAACAGGGCAGACCAGTCAGTCAGCCTAGATGCGACCGCACACAGCAGCTGCATTGTGTGCACCATCAATCCATGGAGATCCTGCGCCGCCAGAACGTGCTTTGTGCCAGGGCACTCTGCTGTGCTGCCTGCTGAGCCGCTGCACAGCATAATGCAATGCTGCAGTAGGCGTGCTCCAACCGCACCTGCTGTTTGTGATGACGATCCCAATCTGGCGAGGCTGGATTCCTGTCTTGTTTAGCAGGTCCTTCACGGCACCGAAGGCGATGGCCTCAAACTCCCGCCGTGCGGCTGCCATGCTTAGGTCCATAGGCACGTTAGTCAAGCCTGGGGGCAGCAGTGGTGAAAAGGCACAGGGCATTGGTTGTCCATCCTGTGAATCCAGACCACATGGCTGACACAGGCTGTGGCCACTTCGGCCCCGCCCTTGGTGCTGTAGAGCTGCAGACCCCGCCCTTGGTGTTTTAATAAGATCGCAGAGGCTGAAGCTTGTAATAAGATCGCAGAGGCTGAAGCTTGTAATAAGATCGCAGAGGCTGACACAGGCTGTGGCCACTTTGGCCCCGCCCTTGGTGTTGTAGAGCTGCAGACCCCGCCCATGGTGCTGTAGAGCTGCAGACCCCACCCTTGGTGCTGTAAAGCTGCAGACCCTGCCCTTGGTGTTGTAGAGCTGCAGACCCCGCCCATGGTGCTGTAGAGCTGCAGACCTTGCCCTTGGTGCTGTAAAGCTGCAGACCCCGCCCTTGGTGCTGTAGAGCTGCAGACCCTGCGGCTGCAGACCCTGCGGTCCATGCCGCCTCATAAGAGTATGATGCACTACAGACTTTCACCGCTTACTCACTTGGTGGCGCATATGTCTCATCCCCCAGCCCGCTCCTGTGCAGCACCTTGCTCATGAACTGCAGTGAGTCATCGGAGAATGACTTGGTAGCTGCAACGATCTGGTCATACTGAGCACGAGTCACCTTCCAGCTGCGAGGCACGGAATTGGTAGAATGAGCAGCCGGCAGCAGGTTCAGCAAGCACAGTGCAGCTGCCAACCGCCTGAACCTGCTTCACTGCATCAGTGCAATGCTGCTCTCGTCAATGAAGTGTGATCTCCGGCCATGGTAACCATCATGAAGCTGTTGTTGGGTAGTGCAGGAGAGATGCTGCTGAAACGCCCTTCCCTTGAGCAGCATCTGCTGGTGCTTGGGATGTGCCCCTGTGTTGCTGCTGCTGTGGGCTGCTCCTGGACAGCGCAGACTGCATTACCTGTCAGGTGCTCTGTAGCAAAAGAAGTCGACCAAGTACACCGGCCGGGACTGCATGAGATAGATGGTCACCAGGACACCCAGCAGCACACTGCAACACACCACTGCGCTGACCTGCGGGGCACACGACGGACGACATCGCAGTAGTAAACGCAATATGCATGACTCTAAACGCACGGCTAAACGCTCAGGACGACACTGCTGCCCTCCGTTGGCACTAGCCGAGATGCAGGTGCAGCTTGACTTGCTGCTGCTCACCAGGTTGAATGTGAGGTCCGTCTGCTTGGCCACCGTCCATAAACGTTGCAGCTCGCCCTTCTGCGCCATATTTGCAAGCTCAAGGGCCATGCTGACTGCTATGGGGAGCAGCAGCACATACAGGCCCTTGCTGCTTGTAGCTGCTCGGAACCCCCGCTTCAAGTACTTGGTTGCCACGCTGCTTGTATAGTCTGCAGGCACACATGCAGACGTTGTGGGCCAGACTGTGGGAGACGACATGGAGGATCCTCCTTCACCTCAGCAATGTCCCTGCTGCTGCTGCCTGCACAATGCAAATGCACTGTACCTGGAGAAGACTGGATGTGCACCGCCATTGTCCCGCAATGCAGGCCTGCGCCAGGACGTCTGGGGTCACTTTCGCCTTCTCCTACTGCTTCTCTGCGACGCCCGTCAAACCGGCCAAACACACAGCAGTATGCTGTTTACGCTGCACTTTACAAAGAGTGAATGTTGATGACAACTCTTGTTTGGACCTGGCTCTCAGGTGTGTCTGGGCTGACAGGTTGTTCGGCCCCACTCTTCAACGGGTACACGAAGAGGCTTCGGCCTAACGATGGCAGGTACACAGACGTTCAAATTAACTTTGATGCTGTAGAATCTATTTCTGAGCACCGCACCCAGAGTCCCTCCACAAAGGGTGTCCAGGAAGGATTACGTCAACAGTGGTCCAATGTGGTGTGTCCAGCTGTTCTCGCTTACTGTTAGCCAACTGGATGCTTCCTGCTGAATGCTTGTCTACATTCCAGCAGCTCCGCATGCTGTCTTAGTGCTGCTCTGCCAGGCTGGCAGTGCCAGCAGCAACTCTGTGCAGCAACAGCATACTGTGATGCCTACCTGCCTGCATGTCACAATCCGGCAACAAGCAGCACAATCACTGCTCAGCACAGCATGCCGTCTGGACACTGCTGTAGGCAGCCCTGGGGGGGGGGGGGCAAGCACAACGCTCGTCCATTGACGATGCGCAAGGCAATGTGCTGAAAGCGCGATGGACTGCGCACCATACATCGCACCTCGGGTGCTGCAGGTGGTCATGATTGACATAGCTGGCAGTGCTGGACCAAGTGGCGTGCCACAGAGGCGCGATGGCTCCTCAGCTCACGTCAGCGACGCTGACGCAGTAGAACACTGGCGTAATCAGGCTGCAGCCTGCTGCCAGATACTCCACAGCTAGCAGACCCAGGACAGGACGCAACTGCGTACAGGCTAGCTACTGAGCTGACAGCATGTTAAAGGGGTGTTTGGCGCACCATGTGCCTTAGGCCCAGCGGCAAAGTGGCCATCTGCTCGCTACAGGCTTCAGTGGCAGCAGCTTGAAGGTACCGTGGCAGATGCCCCCAGGCGAAACCCCTGTTTTACCAGATCGAACAGCGCTAGCAGAAACGCACAGCAGGCATAGCAGGGCTGCATACTGTTGGCCTAATGCATATGGCCTTCTGTGTTTATGCGCGTGAGATCCAACTCAGCACTATTACACACGATGCAGCTGGCTGACAGCAGCTGTGCCCAAACAAACAACAGCACAGTCGACGGCTGACAGCACCTGCCCAGCTGTAGTGCCACAGGGTCATAGACGTATGCCACATTGATGGCATCACCAGCTGCAGCCCAAGCAACTTTGACAGACCCAAGGCCGCAATCACCCTGCAGGGCAGCTGAGCACACGCTCCCAGTAGACTCTAACCTGCTGCCTGGGCTGCTAGTGAATCCTCGCTCGTGGGCTGGTTGGCTAGGTGTGGGCATGTGACTAGCATGTGAAGTGGGTCAATACAAAACATGGCACCTGACATCCATTGGTTGGGGTGATGTTTGTCACATTGAATGTTTCAGCATGTCATGGCTTGAGTTGGACTGTGACACAGGTATTGTTGCAACCTGCCAGGCGCGTTGGAACACGCTGGTCTACCCTACCCAGTGTTACAGTATGGTATCAACACACTGCTGCACACAATCATGCACCCTGTCACACGTCCCATTGCGCTGTTTTTGCCCACGTCACTGCCCCAACTGCGAAGAACCAAACGAAGCAGGCTGTGTATTTTGCAAGTGAGGGGGCATGTCAGATCCAGTCCATGCCTACTGATGCTGGCAACCTGATTGGGTTTCCATGCTGACTGGCAGACCAGGAGCTGTCACTGCTTCACAATAAACAAGCGCCTCCCTCTACACCGCACGATGATGGTGCCATGATACGAGCCACGTGGCACTTTGCCCTGCAGCAAAGGGACATCACCAGGTTATGACAATGGTCCCGCGCCCCATAACATGTCATGGCAGCCACACTGTCATGCGGTACCTGTATGCATGCATGTAGGCCTTGCTGCAAAAGGAACGTCAACCCCACCCAACCTTACTCACCCCAAAGCTGATGTCCCACATCATGGGTCCCAGCTTCTGCGCCAGTTGGCTAAAATGGTCGTTATCTTTGTAAGTGATCAGCAGGTCGCGACTGTCTGGGTCCGGGGCTTGGCTGACAGCGCAAAATGTGTCAAGTTGACTGACAGTCTTGGCATCCAGCCGCACTGCAGCTTCCAGCCAGGACTTCATCAGCTGCTCATAGTTGTCTTTCAACAAGTACGACAAATCCTGCAGCAAGGTCCAGCACAAAGATCATCAGCTTGCCATGCACACGCATTTGCAATATAGCACAGACCAAAGCTGCCACATGCCAGGGAAGCATACTGCATGCATGCTGGGGGATCGGGTGCCTGTACCTGTTTTGCCCAGTCCACCGGTTGCTTGTTCAGCACCATGTTGGCCAAGTGCTCCTTGTAGCCAATGCCCCCCGAGGCACCCTTCTCCCCAAATGTGTGTGTGCGAGCCACTTCAGGGAAGATGCATTGCCGTCCCTTGGCAAATCGCTGGTCACGCAAGTACTCATCCCAGCCTGCACCTGGCCAACCTGGCAAGGCTTCCAGACCAAGCGAAGCACTGAGCATCCACCCAAGGCCAGGCATGATATCTGTACGATACAGGGCGGTGGTGTTAGAAGCCCTGCCCGTCTGACCATGATCATTCCAGGCGGAGACGCACAATATACTGCTGTCCTGCTCCATCAAATGAGCGGTGGCTGCAAAGTAGCTGAAAAAGTCTGCAGCCACTGCAAGGTCTTCCTCAATGAAAATCAGACGTGGGGCTTTGAGACATTCAAAGAACAACTGCAGCAACATCTTGTAGTGGTGGCTGAGCCAGCAGTACCCATCTGCTGTACCGTCACATGCCGTTGCCTCACGGACATTTTGTATGACTTGTATGTTGGCAGAAAACCGCAGGCCTGTGGCCATGAGAAGGGTGGGCTGGTAAGTCCCATCGACTGACACAAACAGAGGGAAGCGCTGCTCATTGACCTGCTCATCAGTCCAGTACCTGCACATCAGCATACGTCAGGAGTGGACATGTGGGGTTCACATTTCCAGGGCATATATGGCATGTATGGCATCAGACAAGCAACGCAGTTTGTGTTTATTGTGCCAATGCATGGGCTTGTTGGCTGGGCGCACTGGCAGCTGCCATGCCATGCTATCATAGGGAGAGAGGCACGTTGATGTATACAGGGTACATGATGATGGCACACCCTGCACCTACTTGAGCAGCGTCATCAGCGTCCTGCCCAGGTATCCAGGGCGATCATGTGACAACACCACTACGGGTGCAATCAAGCCACTAGTTGTGTTTAGCTTCAGCCTGGTTGGGTCCAGCCCTTCGCATGCTGCTCCAACATGGCCTCTGTGGTTGACATCACGGTCTTTCACCTGCACCAGACGTGAATGAGTTTCGCACGTAAGGCACTCTCTTCATTTACCTAGCAACAGCTGAGCATTCTTTAGAAACATAACGTGAGATATGCCAGAAATCAATGCAGCATGCTATTTTGGTGTGACACAGAGACAAGCAGCAGGTGAGACCACCAACCCAGCGCCACAGTCAAGCCTTGAAGGCAAACTCAGGCATTACGCACCCAGGTGGATGAACAGTGTTCATACTGCTTCATGATATCTCGTTTCGCTGCAGTCACCTGCGGTATACAGCACAAGCGTGAGTTGTGGTCTGCACCAGACTGAGACCTGCAGTGATGCCAGTTGCAATGTGCTTCACAGTCACCTGCTTGATGACCTCCTCCCGCGTATTGCTGAGAGCTGTGGATATTCTGACATTGACTGATGACCGCAGCTGCCATTGTAAACTGAGCACCTGCAGTGCATCATGTCAGTATAGGTAACAATCATTTTCACACCAGCCTGCCACAGCAGTTGTGACCTGTCGAGCCATTCGAAAGCCGCTGGGTGTGCTTACAAAAATGATGGCGGTTGCCAATGATAAAAACACCACTACGGGGCCAGGAGGGCCTTGGCGAGCTCTAGCATATTTGCGCGGGATGCAGACAACATCGTCTGTGATCTTGCTCATGCTGGGTGGGTTCGTCTCCGCATGCTGTGACTTGAGCTCTGCATAGACTATAGTTCGCTCAATCAAAACGTTGCTGTACAAGGCTTGTACTACAAGCCTACACGATACTGTACCCTACCCTGTTGTCGTGCATGTTACAAAACGGTTCAAATCGGCTGGAAAAACATCGAGATCCCGTGTTCAATGAACAGTGGAAAGACGTTTTTCACGAAGTGAAACACGCCATGAAGCAACACATCGACATGTTGTGTGCGATCAGAACAGCAGATGGCTTTTATCAAAGATAACAAGCTCGGTGGCACATGTCAGAACACTTTGCGTCAGCTGAGAGCCAAACAAGGCACACTGATGATAGGTGTCATCTCAAGCATCGTAAGGAGCCTACCAGGCTGGCTGTTGCAACTAGGGACAGTTGGCAAGGGCTGTCATTGTTGTAGTAAGATCGCAGGAGGCTGTCATTGTGAGGTGGCGGCACAAGACTTGCAAGCATTAAATGTCCAGCATTAGCTGTGGCCTGCTGTAGTGGTGTAGTCGCCAAGTTAAGTCAAGCAAAGCAGCCACCTTTGTTGTAATAAGATCGCAGAGGCTGAAGCTGCCGTGTCTGTCAACGAAAAGAAGTAGTAAGTGATGCATATGCATGTGCAGCCACCTTTGTCACTGAGTTGCAAGAAGAATGTCATTCTTAGAATGATGTGCAGAAGGCGGATTGCTGGAAGTACTTGCTTGACTTCATGCTGCTCCTTGTTTCCGTTTGTTTGTTGGGCGGTTGCTGCTCACAAGCATGCAATTGCAGGGTCGCCCCTAGTTACAAACTGGCACCCCAGCGAGGCTGGCAGCAAACACACATGACCCAGACCACAAAACACCATTGCAGCTGTCAAAATCCAGCCCTGATTCTCAGCGGTGCGCCACGTCCATGACGACCATTCATGTACCTTTGTGAACTCGCCCCCTTCATGCCTGAAGACCGCCTGCCACTGCGTACATGTTGCATCAGGCCGACGAGCGCAGCAGCCACCATCAGCAGCGTGCACATGCCAGCTGTTGTTGTCAGCCACCTGAATGGGCTGTCAGCTTTGGCAGCTTCCTCAGCCTCCAGGGCTGCCTGCATGATGGCACTGCCACTGTCTATGTTGCGCTGTGCGCTCACAGGTACTGCTTTCATACTTTGCGTATCGTCTGGCTGGCGCCCGTACTGCTGCATCAAATATCGATGTACTTCTTCGAGGTTCCATTGAACAGGCTCTGCTCCGTCTGTCTTGGTGGAGGCACTGGGTTGCGGCAGGCGGCACAGAGGGCAGTCAGCCGCGGTAGGCCACTGCACCTTGGGGAAGGCAGGGTCTCCTGTACTGCTGTGCCCATACTTGCTCTCCACCTGGCGGACCATCACAGCGCAGACAGCATCATGCTCACAGTACATTCCGCTAACAGCTGGGCTACTGCGCACAGATGAAGTCTGTCTGTAGACAAGTTTGCTGCTTCCCACCACCGCAAGACAAGCTTGGTGGTGCCTTCAGTGTGCTGGCCAACTTCGTAGGCCTTTATGGCCAAGGCCAAACAGATGCACAGCAACACCAGCCCTCACACACTGTGCTCTGTGCGGATTCCTTTGACATTGGTCACAGATCAAAACTCGCCGGTCACTCCTACCCAACAGCACAAGCACGCACACCTACCTGTTGCAGCCTTGCGTTGACCTCATTGTGTGCCTTCCACAGCCACATGACACCATCCCGCCTGCTGCGAACAGCTGCCGCCTCGCTTGTGCTTGTGATGGTCATGAAATGTGTCCTGCAGCACCCAGGGTGCACAACTAACAAGTCAGCATGCGCAGCTTGGTTTCATTCAAGGCGCAATCTGATGCAACACAGGTGGGTGTCGCAGCTCACTCTGCATGCAGTGGATTGCCCAGGACAACAGCAAGCATCCACGTGTGTAGACCTGTGCACTAAGGTAGGGCACGTTCAGGGTCACCTGCAGACTTCACACTGAAAGAAGTACTTTGCAAAGCCCTGCAATGCTGAAACAAGGAGAGCGCCACCATCCTTCTCTGGAAGCCTGCGATGCACACACCCAGCAGTAATTCAATAAATCATATTACCACAACCACCAAGTCACCACAACCACCAGCAAACACATGTAAGCGTGCAGAGAAGACAAGTAGCACCCCACACCCTGTTGGCATGGTGGAGCTGTGCATTGCTGACCTCAAGCCCGATACACGCCTTACAATCAACACCCTGCAAAAGCAATTGCTGGGGAACCTTACCTTGACGCTGTGGTATGAAACAAGAGCCACAGCCCACAAGTAAAACCCCGACTGTCACCTGTGCTGCCTTTGCAGGCAATATACTGCAGGCCTGCAGCTGGCACAACTGCCTTGCTGGTGGCCGTGCAAACGTCTGCAGGGGGGTGCTGCGCTGAGCCCTGATCAGCCCCCCAGGGATCTTTGGTCGCATCCTCAGGCCACAGCTTCGGCAATTGTTTCATCAAGGACGCTGCACCACTGCGGCAGTTGCCCAGTGGGTGGCCTGCTCCCCACAAGCGCAGCAGCAGCAACAAAGCTGCCCGCCGATCCTTCAGGCCATCTGTAGGATGGAAGCTAGTGATGGACGTGAAGAGTTGCCGAGTTGCTGACTCAACATCAACAGATGTCCACTGCACCGCGACACGTAAGCGGCATGGACGGCAAGTGTGACTTGAACATGCACATCAAGCCCCCATTAACTTCAGACAGGGACAGCACACATCCGAACATAGGAGGTGCAATGCACCAAGTCATGTCGACAAAAGTCCACCAAGATGGGTAAAGCGTACAAAGTCATGACCACAGGCTTGAACACAGGGGCTGTGCAAACCTTACCCGTGTTGCACCTGAGGGGGCTGCAGTGCTACTATTGCCTGGCTGCGGAAGCAAGGTCGCAGCGCTGTCTTGTGCTTCTTCAGCGTAAGTCAGGTCTCTATGCAGCAGAGAAGGGGAGGCAAAGGGTGCAATCAGGGGTCAAACGAGAAGGCGGGCCCAGTTGAAAACTGCTCCCAATAAAGCTGCCATAAGCATGTACACAGCATGAATGTGCAAGGCTGTTCATGCACGCAGAGCATACTGGGTTGTGCATGCCAGGTCAAAAAACACTGACACAGACAGCTGTCCAGACACCCCTTTTGCTCACGATGATCACACTCAGCACCATTCACCGCCATGCAGGTGCCACTTACAGATGCAACTGCTTGGCAACAAACTGCACCACACCAGCAGCATTGCGCTTGAACATGCCATAGTCGAACTTTGTCAGCTTATCCATAGCCACTGCAGCCACGTCAGCAGATCTGCCCACATACATCGTGGGATAACCTGCAACCTTGTAATGATCACACACGTCCGGCTGATGGACGAGGGCCCCATAAGATGCACAAAGCAGCAGCGGCAGCAGCAGCGGGAACGCTTCTCAAATTGGCCGGGGTGACCACACGACACAGGCAGGCATTTCGGCACGCATCCAGTGATGTTGAGCAGACGCTGAGGTTATCACAACACACTATCAAGCATAAACTTGACACACAACAGCCAGAGAGCCTCATGGTGACGCCCAAAGGTCCTGAATGTTGCAAGTGGCCTCAGCCATCCTCAATACCTACATCGACGGCACAATCCAAGCGATAGACGTGCACACTGCTGTGGTGCAGCAGGAAGGCGGCAGCCTTCTCATACTCAGGTTTGAAGGCCCTGCAGGGCAAGGCAGGCCTTCAATTGCTGACCAGGACCATGCAGGCAGACAAGCTGCAGCTGGAGGCCTCCTCAAGACCATCAGCAGCACGGAACATGCAGGCAGGCACATGAGCTCTGAACCCAAGCACATTCAACGGCTGCTCGCACCTGCAGGCAGGGCACCAGCTGGCAAAAAACTCAACCAAGACTGCATCCTCAGCTGGAAGGGCGGACAGGGTTGCCTGTATCGTGGACTTGGTCAAGTCCAGCTGCCCTAAGCCGTGTTGTTCACCATTTGAAACCAATGCCAGCACCAGCAGTAGCCACACCCTGGCACACACTGTGGTCAAGGCCATCTTGCTGTTCAACATTGGTACACTGCTGTCCCGCCCTGCATCCCTGTTCGTCCCAGTGAAGGATGTGCCAGATATATCTGGCAGTATATACTAGGGCGTCGATCCAGGGGGTTGGGATGATGGACTGAAGGGAGTTGCAAGAGTTCAGTTGCAGGTTGATTGGGGGCCTGTTCTGACTTGGCACCCCGACGGAAGCACAAACGTGGAAGGCGGGAGTGCGACAGCATGTGTTGAATATTGCTTGATTGCTGCAGTGGCACAGCGGACAGGCTTTTGTACGTCACTTGTAACTGCCGTGTGTGATAAGCCGATCTACCGACCTCTGCGACTGTCCCATTGATTGATGTTGCCTATGATGCTCCTTTGCCGCGTTCCCGAACCTTGCAAATGCTGACGTTGTCGTCTTGCCGGCCTTGTTCTCTTCAGCTTCTCCCTGCTTAGAGCCAACATACAGCAGCAGAGACAGCACCAGTGCATGCAGCATGGAGGTGGTGCACAGCTTGAAACGGGCTGCGGATGCACCACTTCAGCCGGCCAACGATGCAGCAGCGCAGCTGGTCTACCCTCACCGTCAACACCAAGCAGCAGCAGCAGCAGCAGCAGGAGCAGCCCTGTTGGGTGATGACACAGCAGACGAGGTGCAAGTCAGCAAACGGCAGAGAGCAGGCACATCCACAATGCTGGATGGTGACAGCGGCGCTGGTCTTTCAGGGCACACCCCAGTGGTTCCCCACCATCAGGACAGGACCCACCTGCGAAGGCACCATGCCTCAGTGAGCGATGATGCAGATGCAGAGGGCGCGCCTGACGATAGACAGGTCCTGCAGCACAGCGGGGAGCAGCCGGAGCTACAACAGCATGTCCAGGAGGACGATGTCACTGGCAAACAGGGGTCACAACACCACAAGCAGAAGCGCAGTAAACAGGTGGGTCGCACTTTGACGCTGCAGCAGGGCAAGTAGCAGCAGCAGTATGAGCCTAGTTGCTCAGCCATGGAACACGGGTTGGGTGTGCGCAGACAGTATGGGGTGTCATGTCAGCTGCTCAGCGCCCCAGTGCCTCACAATCGCATTGTTCCAGCTTCCTTAGCCGATTTGGTGTGCTTCCTTGCGCCTTCCATACACCTGAGTGTGCGTTGCCCCACTCCTGCTGTATCTGCAGGGCGGCAAGCAGCACCTGCTCAGCTTTGAGGGCGATGAAGATGGCGAGCAGCTAGGCTTGGCAGCAGCAGCAGAAGTAGAAGGCCTGCCTGCAGCAGCAGCAGCGGGAGATGGCGGCAGGGATGGACACCGGCAAGGGCGTGGTATGGGTCACGCAACAGCAGCAAAGTTCAAAGCTGACGCGCGGCAGGCGGCTGCAGCGCGCTTCACGTTCAGACCCAGCCATGCGGGAGAGCAGCTGCCGCAGGCACAGCAGCTGCGCATAGGCCTAGTAGATGAGGATGACAGCCTGCTGAAGCGCAAGGCCCCAGCTGGGCTAAGTCAGGTCCACTTCGGCATGGCGCAGGTGTGTTCCAGTGACAGCTGCTGCGTGCCTGCTTGCCTTGAACATGCTGCGCGTCATTTCTGTGTGTCCTGGTAAATCCTGCTGGTGCTGGCAAGCATGAGCTGCAGCCGTTCGTTGGAAGTGATGTGCATCGCCACTCCACACTGTAAAGTGCAGCAGACAGTGCCCCTCTTGCCATAGCTCAGATGTGTGCTGCACATGTGCCCCTTCACCTTGGCTCTGCACACTCCTACAGGCCCGTGGTGCGCGGCCGTACATGGAGGACCGGCATTGCATCGTCACCGCATTGAAGCCCTCCAACGCCCACCAGGACAGTAGTCCTTTGCTCTTCCTAGATGATTGCAGCAGCAGCCCGCAGCAGGTTCCTCCTGAGCAGCCTCAGCAGCCTGCTGTCTCCAGCAGCCTGCAGGATGGGGTGGAGCGCTGCTATGCTGCCATCTTTGATGGGCACAACGGGGCTGGAGCAGCTGAGACAGCAGGTGGGTCTGTCGTTTGAAGCCTGAGTTAGGGTGTGCCTTGAAAAGGTGCCTTGAAAGCAGAGGGAGGCGCAGGTGCAGGTGCCAAAAGCAGTGCTGCCTACGTTGTGTAGCCTGTGGTGCACGTGGGGCGGGCCAGGCTGTGGGCCTTATCATGTGTCTGCAAACTCCTCTGAAGGTCCTGGTGTATCCCACAGATGTAGCAAGAGGGCGATGGAGGCCTTGATCTTCACTTTGTAGCCAAAGTAGTAATACTGCAGCCCAAACACAAACGTTTTGCTTTGATCACGGAACCCATTTTTCAGCTGTTGCGGCCTTCCCTGCTCCTATCAGCAACCCGTTCGAGGCAATTGCTCTGCTGCTTGTACCTCAGGACGCATCCTCTTGGTTTGCTGCACCCATCTCTGCTGCTGAAGTTCTAGGCTAGTTTGCCTCTGCATGTGAACAAAAGTTCGCACCTTCGATAGCATACCCCCCACCCTTTCAAGTTCCCTCAACACATCATCAACTTGCATTCATGCAGCTCGCCAGCTGCATCTGCTACTGGCTGGACACCCTGCCCTCAAGATCTTCAAGGGGGATCCTGGCCCGCCGGCAGTGGTTAAGCAGGAGGAGGCAGCCGTGGGGAAGGCGCTCAAGTCAGCTTTCAGACAGGTGGGCGCAACGACTGCTGCATCAGTGGCAGAGTGTGCGTGTTTCTCGTGTAGAGAAAAAAATGCTCTGCTGACTCCGGGCTTGTGGGCTGTCGGGGTCATCAGCTCAGATCGGAGTGGATTTGTCTTCAGCTGCCAAAGTGTCTTTTGACAGGATCAGGTCACCAGTCTGGATGAAGCAAGACTGTTGAAGTGCCCTTCTATGTGCAGGTTGACGACCTGGTGCTTGCTGTTTCACGCCGGGCTGGCACCCGCGATGGTGCCACTGCCTTGGTGGTGCTCAGACTGGGAGGTGCACTGTATGCCGCACACGCTGGTGACAGTAGAGCAGTCCTGTGCAGGGATGGGCAGGCTCACCGGCTTACAGAGGACCACAAGCCACACTTGCCTCAGGTACCGCTTGCTGAGGTTGTGAGCAACAGCCAGACATTGACCGTGGACTCTGCTGTGTTTTGGGGTGTCGCTTTTGGGCAATCAGTCTGTCATGTGTTTGTGCAGTGATGCAGCGGACGCCAAAAGTGTTTGCCCCCTGATTGGCGCGTCCATTTTGTTTTTGAGCAGCATTGGCGTACTGCTGCCTGCTTTTAGGAGCGCCAGCGCATCGAGGATGCAGGAGGGCGCGTGGACTTTCAGCGCTGCTGGCGCGTGGTGGTGGAGCCCAGGGATGGCCGGCCCGGCAGCGGCTTGGCAGTTAGCAGGTAATTGCTGGGGTGGGGTAAACAGATTCAGTTATCACACGTAGGACACATTTAGTTAAGGCACATCAGACAGCTGCAGTCAAGGCACGTTAATGAATCATGGTTGCGCAGACAAAGATATGAGATACGCCCCTTTTGGCCCTTACCTTCAGCAATTCGTTGTCCATTGCTTTAGTTACTTGCTTGCTTGCTTTGTCTGTGCAGGTCGCTGGGTGACCTTGATTTCAAGGAGCCAGCCCGCTTTGTAGAGTGCGAGCCAGATGTGACGAGGCTGGCCCTCCAACCCTACAAGGACAGCTTTGTCATACTGGGCTCAGATGGGCTGTGGGACGTCCTCAGTGACACTGATGCAGTCCTGACAGCAGCAGCAGCCCTCAAGGTGTGTACCTGTCAGTTGCGTGTACTGCCATGCACGTGCCTTCCATCCAGACATGCAGTTGATTTGCATGTGGCTATTGTCCATTCAGCATGGGCTGGTCAGCATGAGCCGAAATTGAGGTTGACTGCCACCGCACCGTCAGCACTCATGACGACCACACGTGTCCCCTGCTGTGTGTGTATGTGTTGCGCAGGCTTACAGTGACGAACACAAACGCTGCAGCAACCACACATCCGCCTCTGCAGCAGCAGTGCAGAGCGCCACTCAACTGTACAAACAGCATGATGTTGCAGCATCCATTGCCGGAGGCCACGCCAGCAGCTATGACGGCCTGCCTGACCAGCTGGTGTACTCAGATGGCGCCGCGACAGCTGCTGCTGAAGCTTTGTTGGCTGAGAGCATGCGGCGTGGCACCATGGACAATGTGACAGTGATTGTCATGCTGTTACAGTGGGAATAGGCAGGAGGTTGACAGGTTGACATAGAGACAGCAGTAGGTTTGCCAGTAGGATGTTCTTACACAACATACTTGGTATCACTTGGCTTGCAGCAGGGGTGGCATCACTTATTCTTTCAGCAGGGGTGAGTGTCAGTGCAGTGCGAATGGGTCTTGGTGTTGTGGGCAGTCACACGTATCTGGATCCTTCCGAGTGGTCACAAGCTTTCTCGAGTGACGTATTATATGTTGAGTTGTTGTTTGGGCACATATGTTGAACCCTTGAAGTTCACTGTTCAGCGCTCGGTGTCGGTGGCCTACACCTTCATACACTCAACAGTTCAGATTCAAGCATGCCCTGCTTCAAGGTTGAAGCTGGAAAGATATGCCATGCGCCCTGCTATTAAATGACCAAACAAGGTCCCTATTGAGCTGAAGTGCACGCATATTGACATGTTTCTGCAATTTTTCAGTCCAAGACAGTACCACCCCCAACGAGATGTGACATGAGTCAGTGTCACACCCACCCAGTGAAAAATGGAGGCATGCTCATCTGTTGTGCGAGTCAAGCCATTGTGTGCGGCCTTGCGGCTGGCCCACTTGGCAGTCCTGGTGTGATTGCATGATACATCCGCACCAATGATCCAAGCTGCCGCAGACAGTCGCTGCTGTTCTTGTGGAGTATGTGGTGTTTTGAGTGGACAAGACCATCACGTAAGATCGACACTAGCACGGTAAGATCGACATGTAGCGCACAGTTCGGGTAGGCATTGTCACATTACACTGTATCCCACGACCCCGCAGCTGGCAGTTCAACTTCACCCTCATTCACGGCCACATGCATGGCTGGCAACAACATCCGGCAGCTACATCACTTCCCCACATCAGAACTTGACCTGCATCCTGGAGGCGCACTTGGTGTTCTCCTTACCCTGCACGGCACAAGAACATTGGTGTCCAACAATGACAATTGGTCATTGAGTGAGCCTGCGCCGACAAGCTGGGATGGGTTGGCGCACTGGCAAGTGCTTGTTTGGTCACTGCACGTCAGCTGGGGCATTAGCCCCAGTAAGACCCCCCCCCCCCCAACTCTGCTCAACAGCACGCATCAGTGATGATGCAAGCCACATCGATGAGCATCAACATTTTGAAGGACTACTAGCACTATCCATTGTTTTGCACCAGTGCCCTGTCATCTGAAACAAACCATTATGTACTGGATGCAGATATTGCCAACAGTGCTGTAATTTGGTGAGGGTGTCATGCCCAGTGTGGTCACCAAGCATGCTGCTGCAAAGCCTGCGCCGCTGTTGCTCACCTCACACTCAATGGCATAGTCCTCAGTGATGTACTTCACGCCGCCAGTGTAGCGGCTGGCAGCACTCTCACAGCCAAAGAAGTTTGTTGGGAAGCTGCATGTGCCGTCAGCCACAGTCCTGTGGAAGGCATTGGATGCAGGTACACCCCACGGAAGCCTCTCAGCAGAGCACAGCGCTTGTCAGGGGCACTACTTGAGTTGCTAAGTCCACTTCACTCTGCATGATGTGCTCAGGCCCGCCACATGACATGCTGAGGAGCTCCTGCCCTCCATGGCATGCCTTGACACGGGGTCCTACGCCTCTCTGCTCGAGGCAGTTACTAAAGCAAACATCTGCAAAGATCGACAGCAAGGTGGACAATACCTGCTGCGCGCCAGGTTGGCACTGCTGGTTGCTGCACGCTTCTTGTCATTCAGCGCCTTGTTGGCCTGGCTCTTTGCAACCAGGTCATCAACCTGCAGGTCAAGGCATGGGAGTGCCTGTCATTACAGAGCCTCGACCCAAATTTGCTGTACGGAAAGTATGCGCAAGGCTGAACTACAGGCTGATCTGGCACCAGAGTTAGGCAAAGCCCTACTAACATGCTACTGGGATAGCGCCCAAAGCTATTACCGCTGACGGCAGTCGACAGAACACAGCACGGGGCATGGACATGTTGTGGAGCCGAAGCATGATCCACTCGAGGACAGCACCAACAACACGCCACGGCATTGAGTGTGGCAGCAATAGTGCCTCTGCACGCTTTGCTGTGTGCTACGCCCTACCGCCACCTGGGCACGCTGAGGCTGCAACCAATGAGTGTCCTTGCACTTACCAAGCCGGCCTTGGCAGGGCTGGCAGCTGCCAGGGTGGCCAGGAGGGCACCAGCACCAAAGCTCAGGAGCTGCACAGACCGCAAGCACAACACAGTCGGTCAGGCGCACAAATTGAGCTCAGGGACAGACCTTGCTGCTGCAGCACAGTGGCCATCATCACTCAGCCCACAGGCAGCAGTATGATCTGCCCCAGCCAATGCTGCTTTGCACAGCACGCTACGATGCGGATCAGCTACGTACCTGACGCCGGTTCTGCTCTGCACGCACCACCACAGCGACACGGCGTGAAGCAGCGGGCCTTGTGGCCACCTTGCTTCTGCATCGCAAAACAAAACTGATAAGAAAGAAGCCCAACCAACAATTGTTGCGCAGAACCGGATGAAGATAAGAGCAGAAAAACCAAAAACAACTGTCACGCTCACCCTGCAACGTTCTTGGCAAGCATGATGACTGTGATTGTGCTGCAGATCAGATCTTGGGGTGCAGCGATGTCGCATGTGCAGTATGTGCAGCACCGTGAAGTAGGATAACGTGTTGTTGAGCCTGCCTGCCTGTGTCGAGAGTGATCCGAGGGTTTAGCGAGTTCAACTTTGTAACAGATGATCCCCGGTGTCTCAAGTGAACATAGAAGCCCTTGTGTCGATGAGTGTTCAACGGTCGTCACTTTACTTTAGTGCTGGCTGAGCTTATAACGGCGTAGCCATCCCAACTCAGTGCGTCTGGAAGTGCTCGCAGGTGTTCACCTGGCCATGAACACAGGTTGCGGTCCCTGCTGCCAAAGGTTGCCCAAATGCCTTCTCTTCTATCTTGCTGCAGATGCTTTCCAACTCAGTCTCCTGCAATACCACAGCTTGCCTGGCCTGGCAAAGGGCTGACCACTGGGCCAGCTGCGCAGCTGTATGCATGTCCTACCGCCGGGGCGGGCATGTAGCTGGCTGTTGTTTGCTGGGGCGCTTGCACCTGTGCGTTGGACATGTTCTTTACAGCAAGACGGCAGCTTGCAGCTACATGCTATGGCTACAAGCTACGGCCACGTAGCATGGCTGCCCAAGGAAATGGCTACAAGCCACAGGATGCGGGGCTGGTGGTGTGGGGGGGGGGGGGGGGGGCATGTGAAGCCATCTACATGGAGCTAGGTAGCTGTGTGTAGCTGGCTACACTTCAGGCAGTGCGGCCAGCAGGCAGCACCGCCACGTGTAGCTATACACACCTACAAGCTACAGCACGCAAGGGCTTTCCTTTCCACCCCAGCTACTAGCAGTTGCCAACCAATACATTGCAGGCAGAGGGTGTGGTGGTGTAGCAGCTACACTGTAGCTGACCTTGGGTTGGGGTCTGTATGACCAATAACCTATATTATGCTGCAGCAAACTCTGCCGCTACCATAGCTGCCCCAGTGGTCAGCAAAGGCGGCCTTGGCCTTGCACAGAGACTGTGCCTTTAGCTCCCGCCGAGGGTGTGCTTTATGTGTTGGGTGCAGCCGTCGGTCCTGACTCAGGATTGATTAGCATGCCCCTTGATACTAGTGCATTACTGCTTGGCCTTGCTCAGAGGCTCAGGCCCCAGCTTTTGTGCGTGCAATTGCAAGCATGTGGTCTTCAGCTGCGCATTGTCTGATGTGGACACAAGACCTAAGACTGTCAGGAGCAGCCGATACACTTGGTTGCAGCTGGAACCCCGTCACCCCTTCACAATGTGCTGTCGAGTGTTGCAGACCGGCAAAACAAGGCTGTTGGCAACCTTCCCTACTCACGCGTCAACTTGATTGGCTGACGCAAATGCAAACAGCGCCGCACTGATGCGGCATCAAGGTTGGGAATGTAGACAGCACGTTGCTTCACCTCAGGCACAACCTGGTAAAGTCAATAACCACCCACAGCCAGACGTCACTGTACGGCATGCCATGCCATTTGGCTGACTTGCACCAGCTTGCTGTGACGACTCTCGGGGGACATCACTCATCCCTCATTCCAATGATAACACGGATTGGCGCACCTGTAGGCCTTGCAGTCAGACTTCATCATCAGGGGTAATAATGACAAGGGCCTTATAAGGGCCCCCTTACTATAGCACTAGGCGGGCAACCCCCCTTCACCACTAAGCCCCCCCCCCCTTCACACCTTGGTCGGGGGGACTTGAAGGGGGGCGTGAAGGGGGTTGTGCAGGGTCAGCCCCCTTCACACCCCATAACCTTCACCTGTGAAGCCCCCCCCCCTTCACCCCCTTCACCCCTCATCACTAGATTGCATGGGGTTCTAAGGTGGCTGTGGGTGGCTCGGATGGCCGATTCTCGTTATGAACTCATTCTGTCGGCATCACTGCCTTGTACCGATCCCAGACACATGCCGGACGCTGTCTTGCAAGGCATGTGTATGCTGCACAACCCATGCACTGCAGCTCATGGCTGATCAGTGTGCTGCATATGCATACCTGCCTGTGTGTATGGGATGCGTTTACACGGCACGCATGATATCATCACACACGACGCCTGTCAATCACCAACGCATGTACTCATGCATGGTATCGCAGTACATGTAAGCAAGCACGAATCAGACAATGCAGTTACAGTTTGTCAGCAATATCTGTGCACGTGGCTTTCCGCCATGCTGGCATACTGTCTCTGCTCAATTACTACCCCTGATCATCGTCAAAATCATCATTCCCGAGATTCTTGCCAGATTCGCGCAAGCAGCAGCAGATTGACCGTGGTGCAAGACAAGCAAGGCACCGCCAGGCAACCCGTGACCGTGAACCAGAGAGACTCAGGCAGGAAAAACTCCTACGGCCTCCAAGGCCATCAGCACAGGAAGAAGAAGCGGATGTAAGAAACATGCTGTACGCATACTGCACAAGCAACTCCTTCTCGACATCGCCCCTGGTCCACATTGCCCCTGGTCCACATGCCGCCTTCTTAGGTCCCAGAACGCTGCCGCAGCCTCAGGCTGCTGCTGGGATGTGTGCCACACACAGCATGGTGTGGTTGCCGACAAGGCACCTCAGTAATGTGTAGGTGTGTCAGTCTGCACAGCATGCTCGCCCAGGTGCCACGCAACACACATGCATCAATCAGTGCGACCAACCGTGACGGCATGGTGCAGGGTCACAGCAGTACAGGTTAACTTACTTGCGCATGATGCGGGGGCCAGGCAGCCCAGCATGGCGACAGGCTGAAGAACACCTATTTTCCTCTGTGCTGACACCTGCAGCACATTGGTCCAACAGTTTTGTGAGTAATGAGTGTGCGGCCCACACACACATGAGGTAAGCCGACCAGACAGGCACCAGCCCGCGCATGTATGCCCCTCTCCTCTGCCTTGCAACACCACCCACCGGAGCCGGCCTTCAGGCTGCGGGTGTGTCATGCGTCACAGTGCATTCGCGGGCCACCAACCGCAGTGCTGCATGCATGCAGTGCGCACTTGCTGATGGACTGTGGGATTGCTTGTCGCGTAGTTCAGCTGACAGAGCCGTTGCTGTCCTGTCAGATGGGTTTGCTTGGCTGGCGGAGATTGTTCGTTGTTTCAAGCCATTGATCACCTGATGGCGGGACACCCTCCTTCCAGTGCTGATTGTTTTACTTTCGCAACTTAGGTCTTTGCACATAGATGCTCCTCACTGCACTGTAGCATCCTCCATCTACATTGTTGCTTAGTCAAACAGCATACACAAAGGCTGTATCTTCAAGACACTGTGTGGGTTCAATGTAAAACTGTCTGCTGTTTGCACAGGCTCGATTAGCCATGCATGTACATGTGTCCTTCCCAACGGCAAGCGCCAGGTGCACCCATGTTGTGGTGCTATGCCACTGGCTAACAAGTGAACTCACATACTTGGCAACACATTGCAGTGCGATTCTTACGTTGTAGTTGGTGTTGTTGGTTGCTGCTTCAGCCAGCTGCTGCCAGCACAGTCTGTAGGTTCAGATGGTACGGCGTTGACGCGCCATAGTCAACAAAAGGTCACAATTCAGAACTGGAGTGCCAGCACAATATGCACTACATTACACTTAACCAAGCGCTGGTCCCGGCGGGACGAGAACACCCTGTGGCTGTATGTAATGACGCTCAAATCAATGTTGCATCGCTGCCACCAAACCACAGAGTGCTTGCGTAAGGTCCGACTAGAACACTCACCACCTCATGGTTAGTTGCATACAGCCACAGCATGCTGATGAGGGGTAAAACATGGTCTATACAACAGTACCACTGTCTGTACACAGCTGAATGCAGAACTCCACTCCCCTGAAGTCAAACCCACTGACGAGATCAAGCAGGTCATGCACTAAGTGCTCGTCAGCCCACAACGAGTCAAACTGCCTGGTCACAGCTCATCCTTGACCTCCTTCTCCTCCTCATCCTCTGCATCCTTGTCCTTCTTGGCCTTCTTGGGCAACTCGAAAGACTTCTTGGCGTTCTTCTTGATGAACTTTGTGAGAGCCTAAAACCAGCAAGCAGCAAAGCAGCAAGACACATTATGGTCTGTAACTGTGCAAGACATTTGTCAAGATCTGACCTTGAAAGTCAGGCCTTGCCAGGGCCACAGCCAACATGCGTCATGGGGTCGTCCATGCATCACCCTGTATCATTTGTGACCCATGCTCAACGCTGCATGCGGCAGTGACCCACTTGCCGAACGACCCAGCAACAGCACACTGACCTTCAGGCTGCGGTCACCACCCTCGAAGTTGATGACCTTCTTGTCGGCATCAGCTGGGAAGAAGAGGATTGTTGGGAAGCCCTTGACATCCACATCGGCGTGCTCGTTCTCTGTGCCATCCATCTTGGCGATGACAACACTGTCCACCTGTCAACACCAAGGCACACAAAGACATTGTCGATGACAACACAGTCACACAAAGTTGGCGACATGCAGCGAATGACAGACACACTGCGCTTGACGACACTGTGAAGCTGTCACAGCAAAAGGCGAGGCCAAAAGTTGAAGGCTGCCATCTGCTTAAGTGCTGCTGCCATCCACCTGCATTCAAAAGTGGCTGTTGCAGGGCACAAAGTTGAAGCAATCCAAACACCACACCACCTGCGGCTGGTTGTTGACTGCATAGTGGCCTCACCTTGGCAAAACGCTTGGCCAGCTTCTTGTAGATGGGCTCCAGGGACTTGCAGTGACCGCACCAGGGAGCGTACACCTGCAAGATGCCAACCAGGCAGCAAACTTGTTAACATCTGCTGTTTGGTTGCCAGCGTGCTGGTAACACGGTACAGTGTGCTAGTGCCAGGGCACAAGCACAATATGTTGCTGCAGCTGCATGACTCATCTTGTTCTTCAATTGCACAGCAAGACCGACACTGTTGATGATGCTCACCTCCAGGAGTACATCCTTTGTCTTGTCCTTCACGATGCTGTCAAAGTTCTTGCCGACGACGATGGTCACACCGCCATCTGTAGGCTCATCGGGAATGGGTGCTGACTTGTACTCTGGCTCCACGCTGCCGTCCAGCAGACCCTTGGCAAACTTGGTGATGCTCTTCTCACTGCAACCAGCAACACGCAGGAACAACCAGCGGGTGGTGTACATCGAAGCAATGGGGTTCTGAAGAGGTGATGTACCCACACAAGGGATAGGGGTGATTGCTGTGTTGTGATACGAATGATGGTCATCAACATTTGGTCAGTGTGCTTCAGCCCTGTTCTGCATAGCAGGCAGTAGTCAACCCAAAGGTGCTAATAATCCACAGCAAATCGTATTCAGTGCAACAATTTGCTGAAGTGTCCCACAACACAAAGCAAGTGCACACTGCATGTCCACACAAAGTTGTTCCCACTTACGTGAGATCCTCGCGCAGCCTGAACTTCTTGTTCTTGGCCATCTCAAATCCAACAAGCACTGGTGCATCCTCCTCCTTCAGACCGAAGAAGTTCATCACAGGGTCCTTGCTTGTGCCATCCTGCAAGCCACAGGCAGTCACAGTCGACAACACACGAGGGAGGGGTTGAATTGAAGCGAAGAGCTGACAGTCTGTCAGTGACAGAGTAGATGAAGAGCTGACAAAGGAACCACCCAGCCCAAAACCAACACGGCAAGCAGACGTGGAGCTGGTGCATGGTCATGGCCAGGCTGCAACCTTGTCAACAGCATATCACACTCACAGCGTTGACAGTCACGAACACCAGCTTGCCCTTGTTTGCAAGAGCAGCTGCCTTGTATGCCTTCATCAACTTGGCTGAGGCCTTCAGGTCATCAGTCTTGGCCACGAGGAGGAGCTGCAAAGCGGCAGGGCAACTGACTTGTCAGAGGGTCTAAAGGGGCTGTGGGCAGGACTGTGAGAGACCACGACCCCTCAACCATGCTACAGGCAGGCCATGACAAATAGGGACATGAGCCTGGTTCCACACATGTGAGGGCATGCAGCCGACCACAAATGATGTGCTGAAGAAGCATGTGAGTAGGAGTGCAACCCCTACGTAGCTCCACAAAGAGAGCTGCCAACTTGATCGCCATACCAACACCGATCAAGCCAGTGTGTCTTTCACACACCTGCCTCTCAATGCCAGCACTGAAGATCTTCTGGCTGTTCTTGTCGGTGAACTCTATGACGGCTGGAAGCTTCTCTGACTTAAGGAGCTCCTCAATGCTCTCCTTGGTGACGTCACCCTTCAGGGCAACAGCGGCACGGTCCTCACCTGCAAGCACAGCAGGTATCATTCAACGGTAACGTCAACAGCCTGGGCACGAGCAGTCTAGAATGCGGGACTGCACAAGCATACCACACCCTCTGTGCCAGCATGTATCCTTAACACTGACGCACACCAGCAGCTGATTGCAGCCGGAAGCAGGCGGAGGGGCTCACAAGGACACACCGCACTGATGTGTGCAGCTGGACGGGTCCCAGTCCCACATCCCAGACTACGCCAGCATGTACTCCAGGGGCTAACACACACTGGCAGCTGATTGCAGCAGCAGGCAGAAAGAGAGGCTCACATAAAACACCACACTGATGTTCCCTGGTGGGTGACAGCCTGTACACAGCACACAACAAATACGCAATTCCGGACCAATGGGCTCACAGCACACCCTCCCTGACCAGTGCGCTCACAGCAAACATGGCTGATAACAGTAGAGACACCACTTACCCTCAAAGTTGGTGATGACTGCAACACCAGGGCTGCTGAGACCTGCTGCCTTGGCAACATCCTTCTTGGTTGTCTGGGCAAATGCAGCGTCTTCGCTCTTCTGGGCCACACTGATGAATGCATCATAGGCATCGCCCTGCAGCATGCAGCACAGCACACACATGAAGACCATGTGCAGGACCATATCCTTGCTTCAGTATGTCCAGCACCCAGGGCTGTGCAGCAGTGCATCTCAACACTGTTCCATCAGAATCTGCCAGGCCGACCAACCCCGTGTGTAAAGGCTGCCGGTGACAGCCCACTATTATAGGATAATTGGCGTGGAAGTTGGGAGGGGCCCAGCATGACAGGGCTACCCCACCCCACACCTGCACCTGGCCCGAGGGTATGGCAATGAGCCTATCCAACCTACCTTGGCCTCAGTGAAGTAGCCCAGCACGATGACCTCAGCCTCCTTCTCAGCAGCAGTCAGGGCTGCCTTGTCTGCCAGATCAGCAGCAGCTGGGCCAGTCTTCTTCTTCACCCACCGGACAATGCCCTCACTGCAAGAGTCAACACAAGCAGTACGGATGATGAATAAACAATAATAAATGTGCGAAGCTGCAACCACACCAGACACGCTGCAGGAGTTGATAAGGCAACACAATTGTTGCTAGCACATACCCATGCAACACCCATCCATAAGATGCTGAGCACCCACGACAACATGACCCACTCTGCTGCCCAAAGCACCATCAACACGAACAGCAGGCTATCACTCACGCATCGCGGGCGCCACTGTAGTCCATGGCCACTTCGCCATCAACAAACCACTTGATGGTGGGGTAGCCATTCACACCATACTTCTGAGCCAGGTCTGCCTCCTGGGTGGCATCGACCTGCACAGACATGAAGGATAAACCCCTGCTTATGACCCTTTACAAGCTTTTTTGGCGCACCAACCAGACACATGCAACACCGCACAGTCAGCAGCCCCCTTGTGATCCACACTTGGGCCCCACCTCTGAGAATGGGCACCAGAGATGGGAGTGACTGCACAATCTGTGGCAGTCATGACCTGGGCATGGATATGGACACTTTGTACTAGTGGCCAAGCATGCAGCAATACCAAGAGGACAGGTGCGGGGGAGGCAGCGATCTACCAGGATCCTTCAACTGCTGCAGTGGCCTCACCTTGCCAATGATGATTGTGGCATCGTGCTCGTTCACTGTGGTGGCAGCCTTGGAATACTCAGGCTTCAACTTCTGCAGACACAAACAGCAACAATAAATGGTGCTGCAGCGCCCACAGTCGTGTGATCGGCTGATGGTGGTTACCAGCTGCTGTTCAGATCAGGTTGGTTGTTGGTCAGTTTCACTGCGCCGCCTGCGAAGCCTCGCGCACCTGACAGTGACCGCACCAGGGAGCGTAGAACTCGACCTGACGAGGGACATCAAAGGCAGAGCGGGTGGCTTAGGGACACGTAGGGCGCAACAGTGATTGTGCAGGTGGGGTGGTTGAACCCGTTGTGTGCCAAGCGCGCCACGGCATGCGCCAAGCCCACACGTACCAGTGCATACTTGGCCTTGCCGACGGTTTCATCCCAGTTCTTGGTTGTGAGGACCTTCACGTGAGGCTCGTCGTCAGACTCCTTCTTGTCCTCTGCCTCCTCACTGTCATCCTCATAATCCTCCTCGTCACCCCTGACAAAAGGTGCTGACAGCAGGAGACCTGCCAGCAGCATGGCCAAGAGCAGTTTCCGGTCCATGCTGGTGTTGATCAGAAGGTGGTTGGTTTGGTGGAAGGGAAGGAGGTCAACCTTTGTAGCCTCTCAACGTGTCCTTCGCGACAACCAGCGTGTAGGGCAAACGAGGAGCTACGGCCTGGAAGGCGCTATAAGTGACTTGTGCTCCACAAAAACCGCAGTTGCAAACTGTAGGGGTTTATGAGCAGCGAGGGACGGTTATTTGCAGAGTCTGTGCATCGGAACGCCAAGTCCATAAATTGGGCATGCACCACAGGGCATGAGTGCAGCTGGTGTTGGTTTTCCGTGGATCCCACTGATCACACCTTCAACTTGAACCAACAGGGCAGCAAGCATATGTGGCTGGGCGATGCTTTGTGTGCCTTGCTGCCAATACAGCTATTGCTGCACCCGACGCCGTGGCTAGGGGAAACAGCAGATGGTGTGTCTGTCGTCATTCAGCCAACTGTTGGAGATGCCCCTGTGCGCTGCTGGCTGTCTCCTGCATCATCGCACACACTCTGCTGCTTGGACTGCACCTTGAGCTGATGTGGTGCGCAAGGCTCGCAGCTTCAGTGTTGTCAAGGCCAAGAGACAAAGGGGCCAGCAGGGTCACAAAGCGCTGCTCACTGCTCTCTGGGACCCCAGAGTGTGCTTGTTGCAAATGTTCTGCTGCCTTTTGCTTGCTTCGACCAAGAGAATCTTCACCTTGGGTGCTGTTCAACCACGCCCCTGAACCATTTGTGAGCTCAGGTGGTGCAGCGTGGACCGCCTGCTGCTGCTGTGGCTGCCTGCTGGCAATCTGTGCTGTCTGAGATGCTGATGTATCAAGGACTAACATCTATACTGCCCATGCTGTCATGCTCAACCTGACCCTGAGGGCTGCAGCCACACGTCATGCTGTCCATGCTACCGGCATGGCACAGCATGCAAATTGCCCGATTACGCGTACACTTGTAGCGTCATTGAGTGAGCTGCCTTCAGTGAGCACGCTGTAGTTGCACTGGTGCTGTTGCTCTGCTGACGCCACCAACAATCCACGACCTGCAATGTAGCTGCAGATGATCTAGATCGTCCCAGTTGCCCTCCTTCCACGAAGCTGCTTGGCTCTGGTGCAGCAGCTGAAAAAGATGAGCCAGCTGCCTTGCTATCAAGCATCGTGAGGGGCGCTCACCATCAGCCTCCAAATCCCGCCAAGCCACCCGTTCAACGGGTAGATGCAACGGTTGCATCTGGGCTAGGCAAATAAGCCCCGGGCCTGGTGAGGGCAACCCCACTGGTCCACCCTCTGGTCCACCGTTGGGCTGGGCACAGGTAGCCCCAGCTCTCAAAGGCTGGGGTGGGGGTGGGGGTGGGGAGTTTTTTTTGGGGGGGGGGGGGGGGGGGGGAGTGGGCAAGGATGAACATCAAACAATGGTCACCGTGAGGATCCCACATCACCTGGGTTGGTGAATGCTGCAAAATAGACTGGTGCAGAAGCAAGGCCTGCTGCAACAAGTCCGGAAGAAACTTCATGGGGTTTAAGCCCAACATGCAGGATGCAGCATATATTGAGCGGCAGTCAACGGTGAGAAGTTATCCGCTGCACTACAGGTGCCATCGTGCTGACCTCTTTACCACCAGATCGCTGCAGTCCCGCAACTCTGCAACTCTCTCCCGGAGGCAAGCAAGGGGAGGCTGAGAGCGTCAATCCACATCCTCGCAAGATTTTTCAGCCACGCTCTGTATGAGCAAAGGTGGGTTCCCTTGACGTCTGCTGCTGGGTGATCAGACCCTCTGTTGTTCAGGCTGGTGATACTTCAGATCCAGACCAAATGCCCAGTTGAAACTCACATGCAGGCTGCCTCACCTTGCACTGCAGAGGGAGAAGCTGGCACCCGAGCACCCCCAAGCCATCCAAGACATGGGCCGACGAGGTTGACGAAGCCGATGGTGCGGCTACTGTGCATGCTGTAGACTGTGCCTGTTCCCACTGCGGTGCCAGCAGTAGCTTATCTTACGATCCTGCAGCTGTGAACACCCCGCATGGTGACTACCAGGCTCCACCTGTGACAACGGGGCATCTGCGTGTTGTATGTGTCAACGGCTAGTGTATGTATGCTTGCAACTCTGTTGGTCTGCAGACGGCGGGTATGTTTTGGCAGCAGAGCCCATCACAGCGCTTGAAGCTGACGAGGCAGCCGGGCCAAGGCAGCAGGACAGCCATGGCTACCAACCTCATGGCTGGCAACACGCACACAGCAGCAGCACAGACCGCCAGGCCCCTGCACCTTGGACGGCGGCGGGCCGTGCCGGCTACAGCAGCAGCAGTTACCAACAACAGCCCCAGCCGCCTGTGGACCACCAGCAACACTATCCAGGCTGGAGCCCTGCAGGCCGCATGTGCAGTGTGACTGTCAGCAACCTACCACTTGAGGCAGACCAGCAGGAAATCGCAGCTGCCTTCCGTAGGGGCGCCAGTGTGCAGGTGTGCGGCTTCACCAGCTTGCTGGCCTGCTGGCTTTGTAGCAGAACCAGGGAACAGGGAACAGTCCCAGATGTGGTTGGCTTTCTCTGAACCCATCACCCTTTGGAGGTCCAACCCCACACATCTTTCCGTTGAAGGCACTAGTGTCTTTGGATTGGGCGTGCGCTTTCTCGCCTAGTATTGGTTCCACGGTAGCAGTGTCACGCTGTGCCTGTCACATTTGGCAGTGTCCATGTGGGGCTGCCAGCCGGCCACACTGTGCTGATGTCCCACTGCAGACAGGCGGACACGGATGGGCACCTTGGGGATGGCCGCTGCCAGCAGTGGTCTGATTGGCTCGGGCCTGATTCATGCGTCTAGTCGTCAGGGGTGTCAGGCACCATGATATCAGCAACAACACTTGCTGCCCCTAGCTTGGAGTTGATAGGTATGTACATCTTTGCACAACAGCTGTCATGTAGACTTTAATACAGATGAGAAGAAGGGGTTTGTGTGCTGCCTGGCCGGTCAGCTCAGACCCAATCCTACCCGCTGCGATTCATGGTCAACTTGAGTTACAAGGTAGCTGTGTTTTGTCGTCCCATGCAGGTGCAGCACGTGCGCCACCGGCCCACACCAGCCGAGCCGTGGGTGGTGGTTGAGTTTGCTGACCCCCGAGATTTGCAAGCAGCACTGCAGGTGCGCAGCAACACTGGGGTGCCCCAACTCTGGGGTGCATCTGATCTGTTCTTGTTCCAGCATTGGCCCCCTACAGCCTTGACTAGAGCGCCACTTGGTGCATTCTGACCACCAGCTGCCAACAGCACATAGTGCTATCTGCATGCCACATTATGACACAGTTCCTGTGCTTTTTGTTGTGCTTGCAGGCGCCCCCTGGCAGCATCACTCTTGCAGGCCGCCCGCTGGTGCTGCAGGTCCCGCATGCTGCTGAATCTTGGCATCCTGGTAGGTGCAGACCGACGTAGTATGCTTGCAGCACGCAGCTGGGCAATGATGTACACCAGGAAGCAACCTGCTGATACGTGCCAGCTTTGTTTCAAATGCAATGCACCCTAGTGCTGTTGCAACGGACTGCACCAAGCGCCATTGTTGTCTGCTTGCACATGTATGCAAGCGAGCCTGAGGCAGCATCGCATCCTCAAGTAGCCTCTTCAGCCTTTCATGCACCTGTTCTTCCCCTTGATGCCTTGCAGGTGGCCAGGTTGCAAGAGGGCCCAGGTCATCAGACAACTGGCGAAGCACCGGCAGCAGTGGCAGCACAGTGCAGCCCCCAACCCCTGCACAGCGCGGCCCCGCCAGTGGGGGTGGCAATGAAGGCAGCGATGCAGAGCCACAGCAGCGTGTCCAGAGCAAGAAGTCTGATCCATTTGGTGGCGCCAAGCCCGTGGACACTGCAGCTGTGTATCTGGATGGTCACCCCCACCATGCAGCTGCAGCAGAAGCCCGCATGGGGTCCCTGCCACATGAGCCTCAGCCTCATGTGAGCATACGGGACGCCCACCTTGCGCATGAGCCTCAGGCGCTGCACAGTGGGGCACTGAACCAGGAGCAACAGCTCACTGAGCAGCAGCAACTGCAGCCCCCTGTGCCGCCCAGGCAACCACTACCGGGTGTCAGGCTCTTACAGCGGCCGCAGACCCTGCAGCAACAGCAGCAACCGCAGCAGCACCTGCTAGCCCAGCAGCAGCCAGTACAGCAGCAGGCAGTGTGGACAGCTCCTGGCGGCCCCTATGCACAGTTTCCTCCCAGCGAGCTGCCAGTGCATGCACAGCAGCCCCCACCGATGCCCGTGCATCGCGGGTTTGTGCATGTCATGCCAGCTGGACTGGGTGCGCCACCTGCTGCATTCCACGCCGGCCATGTCCCTCCCCCGCCACCACCGCCTCCTGCAAGGCCGCTTCCACCAGCAGCAGCGGTGGCAGCAGGCGTTGTGCAACAGGTGCAAGGGGCAGAGGATGCTGCTGCACCAGGGCCTGGCCTGCAGGGCCAGTGGGTGTATCGCCAGGCTGCGCCTCTAGGGTTCAGGCCCCTGGCCGCAGGCAGCAGCAGGGCATCCGGCACCGGCTCAGCAGGCAGCAGCAGGCGCGGCAGTATTGCTGCCCTGTCAGACATTGCACCCCAAGAGCAATCGGCAAGGCAGGACCCAAGTGGGCTCTATGTGCAGGCAAGGGAGGTGCCTTATCAGCAGGCAGGGGTCCCAGCACACCAGGGCATGTACAGCGCAGCACCTGCAGCAGGGTACCCAGTTGCAGCACTGGCAGCAGAGCGCACACAGGCAGCACCAGCAGCAGTTGAGGACGACGCTGGGTGGGGCAAGGTGGAAGAGCTGCTGAAGCGAGAGAGTCAACAGGTGTGTCTCTTGGCAACACTACCAGTCTTCCTAAAATGCAGATGTTAAGTGTGTGCTTGAACTTGTGCGCTCTCTGTGCGCTGTTTCGCTTGCATCCTGACACTGGGGACCCTTACGCAGGATGCTTTGGTAGCAAAGTGCACATCCTGCTAGCTGACTGTTGGTGGAGTGCCAATCAGTGCTCTATGAGCTGCCACCTGCGATAGTTGTATGTAGGTATGCACATGATGCGGGTGGGTTCGTTTTTTGCATGGAGGCAAACTTGCTAACACTCATGTGCCGCACACAATCGATTGCTTTGCAGGGAGAGGAGCAGGGCGGGGAGATCCAGCTGACAGAACTCGGCACAGCACAGGAGCAGGCAGCATGTCGGAATTCCTGGGGTGCAGCACCTGCAGCGCAACAGAATGCTGATGGCTGGGGTGATGCACCCAGCACTGCACCTGACGCAGCTGGTTTTGATTGCTGGGGTGCAGCAGCGCTGGCAGCACCAGATCAGCCTGCAGGACGCCCTGCTGGCGTTGATTCTTGGGGTGCAGCAGCGCCGGCAGCACCAGACGAGCCTGCAGCATCCTCTGCTGGTCTGGATTCTTGGGGTGCAGTGGGGCCGGCAGCACTGGACGAGCCTGCAGTACCCTCTACTGGTAGTGATGCAGTTGCAGGTGGCTTACAGAGCAGCAGCAGTGGCAGCTTCCCAAGCAGCCGGGGCCGTGGGCTTCGGGGACGCGGGTTTGGACCCAGGGCCAGCCATCACAGTGCGTACGGCACCTCGGGGTATGATGATAGTCGTGGCAGGGGGAGGGGAAGGGGCAGGGGCAGGCGCGTCAGCTCTGGGGAGGTGGCTACAGCGGAACGGCAGCACAGTGTGCCACACACTGCGAGCTCCAGCAGCGGCATTGCAGCTGCAGAGGCTGCGGATGCATCAGCAGCTGCTAGTGCTGCTGTGGCTGACATGCAGCCAGCTGCTGCCAGGGCCGATGGCCACAGCAGTAGTGACGTCAGCAGGAGCAGCAGCCACAGAGGACGTGGGGCCGGCAGGGGTGACCGGGGGGATAGAGCACGGCGTGACGCTGCAGCCAGCAGTGCGACTGGGGCACCCGGGAGAAAGTCGCGCGACGGTGAGCCTGCTCCTGCTACAGCTGCTGATGCTGGTGGGACCAGTGCACATACAGCTGGGGAACAGGAAGGTCGGGGTCGGCGGAAGCAGCAGCCGCGCGGAAGCGGGCCAAAGCACGGTGGGCGCAGCTCGCACGCCTCCTCGGCTGCTGTCCTTCCCAGTGAGGACTCCTGGGGAGATGTGCAGGCTGAGGCCACTGACAGCGCGCAGCTGCCACCATCTCACCGTGGCAGAGGAAGAGGCAGGGGAGGCAGAGGTGCGGCTGATGCTTCTCATGCAGCTGCTGGGGTTGAAGGGCGTGGGTTTGGGCGCGGCCGGGGACAGCGCAGGGTCTCAGCAGACGCAAATGGCCATGCGCAGGTCGGTGCTGAGTCAGGGCCGGAAGTGGTGCAGCAGCAGCAGCGGGCCAGCAAGGCAGGTGCAACGAGCAGGAAGCCAGCTGACGGCAGCGGTGCAGTGGTCCAGAGGGCAGCCCTGAACCCTGCATTTGAGCCATCCAAGGGTGAAAAGCTGTACCAGGTGCTGTCTGCAAAGGACAAGCAGAAAAAGCAGGGGGCCAAGCTTGAAAACCCCTTTGACCTGCTGTCTCAGCTTGCAGATGACTGAAAGCATGATGCATGTGGGTGGCGGCCTCGATAGGTTTTGAGTACAGGCTGTGCAAGAACGGCTTTTGTCTCGTGCTGCTTTCTGCTTTGAAAGGTCACCGGGTTGTCGTGGGGTTGCGCCTGTTGATCTGTCCAGGCAACGTATTTTTGGTTGGCCATTTCAGCTTCTGTCAGTGTACAACCAAGTAGATACCCAGCTGCCCACCAGAATGCAGGTGCAATGAAAGTGCTGGCAGTAGATGGATGTAGCAGCACAAGTGTGTCAGTAGGTAGGGGCAAAAGACTTGAATAGTCCAGGAATTGTTGTAGTAAGATCGCAGAGGCTGAAGCTGCCGTGTCTGCCAACGAAAAGAAGTAGTAATGCATTAGTGATGCATATGCATGTGCAGCTGAAGCTAGACGAGCTTCGGGGCCCCCAAACCCTTGGCTCACTGTGACATGAAGGTGTCTGGCCAGTTGCTGCCCTTCTGCTGGGCTGGATGTTGCATCAAAGCTCCACTGTGATCATCAGTGCTGGGTCATGCGGGCTGTTCCTCCTGCTGGGCTGGATGTTGCATCAAAGCTCCACTGTGATCATCAGTGCTGGGTCATGCGGGCTGTTCCTCCTGCTGGGCTGGGCTGCTGTCAACAACACTCTGTGGGCTGATGCAATAACTCTCTGCCTGCAAAAGCACAAGGAACGCACCTGCAGAACAGCGCAGCAACAAGTTGTCAGCACGGCAAAGGAGAGGGGGGTCGACCCCTGCCCCAGTGCAGGCTTATGACACCCTGTTGCTGGCCCTCCTCCAACGTGTGACCTTGTGTGACTGGCACCTGTTTCAAACATTTGCAGCTGTTGCACACGTGACAAGATCAAGTGAGGTATTGAGGAAGTGGAAGAACAAAGAGAGAGGATAGTCACACTGTCTGATGGTCTGTTGCTGGATATGTGTTGTATGTGCTGTTTTGGGGTGTGCTTATCAGCAGTGACGGTCGGTTGTGACTTGCTGTCGAAACGAGAGCATCGGCCAGTGTTTCGCTAGTGTGTTGTTGTGTCTAGTCTAGTGTAGTTCATAGTCCAGGAATTGCAGGAGTATGGTTGTGTCATCAGGAGTTGTGGCGAGTCTCTACTGTCAGCCCCACTTCAACTCAAAAGAAGCCATGTATTACTGCACCAATATAAATCACATGTATCGAAAGGCAGTGACTGCAGCGTGTCATGTGCATGGTTGGGCTTGCCAGGAGGTGCATTGCTGACAACTGTCAGACACCTGCTCAGCAACCTGAGCGTACATAGTCTGCCACATGCCGCATGTGTAGCTGAGGCAGGGACAGATACAAGTGCAGTTAGTTGTTCACAGCCACGCAAAATACCATAGCATTCTTCTCTGAGCTTCATTCACCCCAAGGCAAGGCCAGGTGGTGGAGTGCCAGGACTTTTAGAAACCCCTGCTGCATCAGTTTTAGACATGGTGAGCTACACACAGGGTTCTGTCTCAGCCGGCTGCAGTAGTAGGGCGCCGTTGCTGCCTCTGAGGCACGAGTGTGATAGGTAGGAGGTGGTCTGGAAGTGTGGCGACACCTTGCCAATCTGTCTTTCTGCCTGGTTCTGTTGCGCTGGCTCAGCAAGCAAGTCTGACAATCTGACATGTGCCCGCAAGTGGCTCAACCAGGCATCCACCACAACAAACAACACCACCCTGCACGTGGTGCAAAGCCCAGACGCACTTGTACAGAGGTGTTACCAGCATTGTTCTCACACATGCACACCGCTTACTGCACGGCCGCATCAGGCACATGCCAATTGCTGTTGGATACAGCTAGTGTCACAAAAGCATGCCGTTCACTTAGCGCGCACTGCGCACAGCAAACGGCAGCCAAGATCCCCAAGCAGCACTGAACTGCTGCTGAAACAACCAGGCGCACTGCCACAAGGCTGTCAAACCTCACTCTCCGCCCTCAGAACATACAGCAACACAAGGCAACAGCAAAACACTCCCAGTTACTACCCGCATCCCTCCAGCTTAACCGCGCTTCACTGGGTCAAAGTTGGACACCGCTGTGATGGCCAGGGCAATGGCACCCAGGACTGCTCCTCCAGCCACCAGGCTGTAGATGAAGTTCCTGCACAACCACAGTTTGCAGGGGCAGCAGTAACATGTTGGGACCAGCTGCAGGTACGAGGGAGTGCCACTGCCACACACAAGCAGACGTGCTTCCCCACTGGGTAGCCAAGTCGGCAAGCCTGGCTTCAGGGCAAGTTGCTGTTGATCGCGTGGTGGATTGGGTAGTCACACTCGCTGTGAGTCTGCTGCTGACGCAGGAAACAGTCAAAGCTGCAGCTGGACGGCCAGGCTGCAACTGCACGTAAACACCAGCAGCGCAACCGATGGTGGCAAGCACCCACTGTTGCTGGGTTCAGGGTGTGCAACTGTAAGATACTCACTTCAGGGAGGGTGTGACCTCGGCAGCAGCTGCAAGGGGCATCAGCATGTTGGTGGCTGCTGCAGCGGTCAGGCCAGCGGTCAACTGCAGGGACACTGGGCTGCTCTCCTTCTGGGCACTGCGGCACAACAGACAGCACAGCAGAAATCTGCTGCAGTGTCCTTCCAACACAAGGGCGAGAGCCTGCCACAGCTAGTATCCGCATCTTGAGCCAATGAAAACAGCACAACAACTCGACCCGCTGTAGCAAAGCCTGATTCGCCACCAGCAGCAATGGATCGACCAGCTGTGAGCACGTTGGTAGCAGGCGAAACCTTCCACAATGATGCTCGAATTGACTTACCTGGCGTGCACAGAGAACTTGCGAGCCACAGGGCGGGCAACCACTGCAACACACACGCAAAACGCTTCAGTTGGCCTGCTCAATCGCCCGCATACTGGTCGTGGGTGCCGCCCGCGGACACTCACCAGGGCGGACGGCTGCCTTGCGTGCACCCAGGACTGGTGCAGCAGTCTGTGCACGAGCTGCAACGCTGAAGGCCATCTTGGATGCGGTGGTGCAGCGAAACTGGCTTGAGCCTAGCAGCTAGATGCAGAAGTGAGACCAGTAGACCACTGAGCAGCAATTGACAATGCACATGCCCCTGCTTTGTGCCAATCTACGCGAGATCGTCACCCAGGGTTTATGGTTCCTTACCGTGCGAGTTTACCGTGTGCTGTCGAACTTGTTTGGACACAATTTGTTGTTGCTACAGCGTGTAGAGGAGTGAGACTGCTGCGGGTGGTGCATCGGTGTCCAATGGGTCAACAACGCCCCAGATCAAGCAAGTGCAGCAGGTGCTGCACTTGCTCAACCAAGTGCTTCAAGCCTTCAGAACGGTATTGCTGCGTATTTCTGTCATTGATGCATGCACTCCCTGTGCAACATCTAAGGACGCCTGGGCCAGCTCAGTGCTGGACGCTGCATGCATCGAACGGCATGAGCAGCTCAAGGTGTGAGGGTGCTTCAAGAAGCATAGTACGGGCAGCTACGATCCACGCACTTTCTCAGCCCTTGTTCATGTCTTGCGCCAGGCTTGTCTGGGGGTGGGGTGGGGGTAGGGATGTGCAGGTCAGAATTCTGCCAATTGCGATGCCATGCAATTGGCGGAAGAGGGGATGACGAATGGAGCGTTCGCGCCACACAGCACTGAGCTGTTGCCAGGGCCAGAAGCAGAGCCACATCGGCAGCATAACATCAGCCTCCAACCCAAGAGCTGGCAAGTGCCCGGACCAAAACACTGCCAGCGCAGCACTACCATGCATAGCCGACTTGTGGCCACTAGACTCCCCATGAATGAAGTCGAAAGCAACACAGCAGGGTATCAACATCGTAGAATTGTGCCCAGGCCAGACCAAAACACCCCAGGACCCAGAACCCCACCCCACGCAGCCACCCACGCATGCTGCCTTGCAAAGACAGAACAGCGGCACAGCAACACGCTCAGGCTACAAGCTGCAGCCTGATGGTGACCCTGATGACTCATACTGCTTGAGTCATGCCACATCATCCATGCTGCCAGACCCACAGTGCAAGCAGCCAAAGCTGTCAAAAACCTAAGTCAGGGTTCTCAGTCCTGCAGTCACTTGGACAAGCCCTCACCCCACCCCAGCATACATGCCCACCTGTAAACATCATCGACCTTGCCCCCCCCTAGGCCCCAGAAGAATACCTGCCTTCCTGAGGGTCTCGGTGGTTTCCTTCACCTGTCTTCGTTCATTTCTTTCCTGTCTTTTTTCCTGCAATCCTTTTTTCCTTTCTTCATCTTCCTGCAAGCCCACGCAGACAGAAAAGGCTGCGTACCTACAGCACCAGCCTCCAACCACGTTACTGCTGCTGCTGTCCCCTTGCTGGCGAGAGCCCCCATGCTGCTGCTGCGGTGGCCTCACTTGTGCTGGCAGGTAAAACTTGGTGCAGGTATTGCTGCTGCAGGGCCTCCATTGCAGCTTTGGCTGCTGCCCCAGCATGCTGGCAGCGGCGCTGCGGTGGTTCAAGAGACCACTGTCTGTTTACTACCACTCCTACTAAACTGGGTCAGGGCCACGCCTGACCGCCCTTTCTGGAGCCAAACTAGGCTCATAGGTTCAAGCAGGGGGCCCTGAAGAGACCATGCTTACATTGGCCACGTGGGGAATTCGCTGCTTGCGTCTGGAGGGGCCTCATGTGGCGCCAGAAGAGATACTGCGTGGGTGTTTCCTTCATTGGGTGCGGGGTTGTGGCCAGCGTCCATGGTGTGATGTGACCGCCCTGCACCGAGCCAGTGGCGCCTCAACAGCAATAAGTACATGGTGTTTGGATGCTGCTGATGCTGTACACAAACAGACTGCACACAGATAATCGCTCCGCAAGATGCACGAGACTGCTACCATACTACGGTATGGCCTACGGCAGGAAATGTGAGCAAAGCACAAGAGTAGTGGTGGCTAGGGCCTGGGGTGCCCCAAGCGCCCCAGCGTCGCCACAAACAGCAATACATACATGTGTTAACATGCTGTAAGTGTGGCACAGAGTGCTACTGCTCAGAACCGACTTTTCACAATGAGGCACCTGACTACTACAGTGCTGCGCGCAACAACATGTGCGGGGTGGTGGGCAGGGTCCATGGTGTGATGTGACTGCCCTGCACTGGCCTCAGCAGCAATACGTACTTGGTGTTTGGATGCTGCTTATGCTGTGCACAAACAGACTACACACAAAGACTAGCTCGGCACGATGTATGAGACTGCTACCATAGTAGGCACTGCCGGCAAGGCAGAAGAGTGGCTGGAGTGTGGGTTGCCCCTCGCGCCCCAGCGTCGCCACAAACAGCAAATGACACATGCTGTTTGCATATGTTTGGTGTAAGACAGGGTGCTACTGCTCAAAACGGCTCCTCATTAGGACACACCTGACTACGACAGTGCTGCGCGCAACAACATTTGCGGTGTGGTGGCCAGGGTCCATGGTGTGATGTGACCGCCCTGCACCAAGCCAGTGGCGCCTCAACAGCAATAAGTACATGGTGTTTGGATGCTGTTGATGCTTTCCGCAAACAGACTGCACACAGATAACCGCTCCGCAAGATGCATGAGACTGCTACCGTACTACGATATATACCGGGCTGCAGCCCCTTGCTTCCTGCTACCATGGTGACATTGTCTGCTGCGGCACTGCTGATAATGATGCTGACGTGTGGTAAGCTTGTTCCCTGCCACATCACTGATTCTTGAAAAGCAGCCCTTTCCCACTCCACACTGCGCGTGTAACCCTGCCTCACCTGCTGGCAGGACAGCTGCAGCGCTGCCCGCGGTTGCATGCTGGGATGTTGGTAGAACAGGACTGTACATCAACTGTCATGCACAGCAACCATCATGAGTGATTCACTCTGTCGCAATGAGGAAAGGGCGGGGCTCACCTGTCATGAAGTGCCACTGTTGCATGGCCAATACTGGGAATGAGTGCCACTCCCGGGGACCTCCTGACAGGAAGTGTTCAGCTCAGGGATTTCAGGGCCCTTGTACCGCAACACTACTGCTTGTCAGGCTCCAGGCATGGCTAGCACCGTTTTCGGCTGCACTGCAAGTCAGCATAAAGACCATGCAGTCGAACGTGGCCATGTCACAAAGGAAGGGCCTGTCAGGCAGTCTGCATTGATGCTGAGCATGCATCTGACCAGCAGCTCCACAACCAGCAAGTCTGCTGCATGTGAAGCGTGTGGTGTGTGATGCAGCCTGAGCTGTCTGCCGCCCAATCGAGGACCGACAAACCTTATAATAACCAGTATGCACAACCAACTCAACAGCTCCCTATCCAAGCCAGCGCAGCATATACTGCGCAAAATATACACAGCATGTAATGCGGGGTACCCACTATTCACAACCTGGTGATGGCATGATCGTGGTGGTGGGGGTTACAAAATGTGTGGCACTGAGTGCCTTTGGCCCTCCTGCCTGGCTGGTGGGACACCCTATTTGATTGGTGATGTTGCTGAAGCAGCTTGGTGAAAAATGTAAGCAGGGCCAAATGTTGGCATCAGCTGCAGCAAACTTCAAGCAATGGTACCAATGTCGGGAGAAAGCCTGCTGTTTCAACAGGTGGGGAGAAATGGGTGCTACAGCCCTGCAAGGCTGCAAGATCGCTATATTGTCTTGATTTTGGAACAGGGATATGGAGCCAAGTTGTCTTGCAACAAGCAGCAACTCGCATTCACATGGCGATATGTGCGCAGTGCCTGCTTTGACATTGTGCATGATCAGGAAAGCAACATAATAGGCTCTGTGCATCACAGACTGTGACGTACACTGCAGGCACTGCTGGGCACATGCTTTGCAGAAGTTGCCAATCCCTCAATTCTACTGCTTGTGTTTGATTGTTCTGGTCAACTGTCAATTGCATCTATGCGCCTGCACTGCCCGTCATGATGACTGGGCCAAGGAGAGATGGAAACCAACCTCAGGCCCGTTCGGAAAGATAGGAGAGTAGGGTTTGGGACGGTAGAGAAAGTTGCATATCAAGAGTCACTGTCAAGAGCTCGTCAGATGCAGGCAGTGAAACCTGCATTTTTCAGCAGGTCAACCACAAGCTGTTGCATCAGGACTGCTATGTTTCAGCAGCATTGGAAAGGCGACCATACAGCAACAAATCAAAGGATGAATGCCCATGCCAAACATGTGACATTGTGAAATAGCTACAGCTTAGCCAGCTGCATCAGCATTCATGTGTAGACTTTTCTACAACCTGCATTTCCAGCAGGGTAGCCAGCCAAACAAAGCCACAGGGGGTAGCTTGGTTCAGCCTGCTGTCTCGTTCAACTGAACACACACGGGGTACCCAAAACACAACACACTTGCTGCTTTCAGCGTGCTTAGGCTGCACATGTCTTGGCCACTATGGTGCCCTTGCTGCAGACTGCCTTGAACACACTGCACAGGTCGTGGCCAACCTTGCCATCCATTGAGGGCACACACATACCCTTGCCATCCATGTGGCACTTGCTCATACCCTCAGGGCAGCCAGCAACCTGGAGCAAGCAGCAGTAAACATGCGGTGAGTAAGCAAAGCTAGGAAGCCAGATTGAAACGTGACACTCTCAGCACACTACTCTACACATCATTGGCTATACATCATGGCTTGGTATCCCCTCGATGCTGGTATTACCAACATGCAAGCATCCGACCAGTTGAGGATTGTGTGAGTAGGTCTTACCTTGACATCACCATTGGTGCACATGCCTGTCTGGGCATCCATGGTGAAGCCGGCCTCACAGCCCATGACGGGCTCGGCTGTCTCGACATCAACAGCACCCTCCTCACACACATCCTCCTCGACACTGCAGTGAAAGAGAGGCAAGCAGCAACCAGGAGCAGATAGCCATGCAAGTGACGATGATACTTGAGTTGGCAGGTTGATGTCTACCTGACCATGGCTGAGCTATTGCTGCCTTTCAAGGCATGCTTCTGATCTGCAGATTGGCTGCACAAACCAGCTCCCAAAACAGCAGCATGAGGGGGTGCACAGCTCAATGACTGGCCCTTGAGGGTCACATCACTCACTTACCAATGCACCAATGCTATAGGGGGACAGCCAGCATATGTATGTGCTGGGGACCTGTGCTACAGCCTGCCCATGTATGTGCTGGGGACCTGTGCTACTGGTGGAACACCCTGTTCATGTAGGTGCCGAGAGGATCTGATTCAGGGGCCACTCACTCTGTGCAGCACTGTGTTGGGCAGTGTGCTCCAGTGACTGCATCAATCAGGTGCTCAGCCTTCTTGATGGCCTTAGCAGCAGGGTTGGTCAGGATGGGGTTGCCACCTGCAGGTAAGAACCATACAAAACATATGTCCATTGGGTTTGAGCGAGAAAAGAGCTCAATCTTGGGTTTGAGCGAGAAAAGAGCTCAACCAAGTAGAGAGTGCTGTACAAGACTTGCGGTGCGGTATATGTGTGGTAAGCTGTAATGTCGGTGTTGCTGCTGGAGTTCAGGCAGCCAGCAGGCAGGCAGGCACTCACCAACCCACTCCTCCTTGTATGCAATGTTGATCATGCCATCGGGCTCTCCCTTGTGCACCAGACCCATCTTGATAGGGATGCTGACAGCTGCATCAATCTTGTCCTTGGGCACTGGGATTTCAGGCAGTGTCTTGTTGGGCATGTTGATGGTGGTGGTGGTGGTCACCATTGTAGTGTTGACACCATCGGCATTCTGCAAGCGGGGCAGCAGATGCGACAAGTGGGCAGCTTTAAGACTATGTAACAGAGTGACCAAAGCAGTGCAAACCCCTCAGCATGGCTTGGCTTATTGGCAGCAGCTAGCAGGTTGGCCCGCAAATTTCCTAATGGGGTATTGGGATGCACAGGACCTGGACCATGCCCCTGATGCCTCCGAAGCAGACTGCCAGGAGCTGGCAGCCTTGTCAGTTTCACAGGGTGTTCAGGCCGCAGCTGCTAGACCGTGTAAAACCAGCAGCAGCCACTCACCTCAGCCTGCCATGCCTCATACATGTGCTTGGGCATCAGGTGCTTGGCGACCTTGCCCAACTCAATGGGCTTCACAACAACTGCAAACAGACACCAAGCAAGAATGGACAACGTTCAACATGTGCCCGTTAGAACGGTGTGGTGTGTGGCAGCCAACTTAGGGAGGGCAAAGTGAGTGGCTGACTAGTTGTGCTGAGCGCATGTGCCATGCTTTGAATAATTCCATTCCGAACACGGTGTTCACCAAGATGCCAAACATGACTACTGTTGCTGGCCGATGATTCACAAACAAAGCTCAACAGGGACAAGAACGTATGACACCCGCAGCACCCAGTGACATGAACAGTATCCTACCAAGTGTTGCCATCAAGCCATACACTCGAGGTCAAGCTGCTATCTTACTTGTTGTGTCGTTCATCAGGCGTGGGATGGTGATGTTCTTCATCTCCACGTTGATGCGCTTCTCGATGTTTGTCACTGTTGGCTTCTCCTTCATGCTGTGGTCAAACTTCAGCAGGGGCTTCATCTCAATCACCTGAATGCAAAACCAAGAACAGGGGGTGTCAGCATCCTCAGCAACACTGTTGAATCACGTTCACTTGCAGCATTGGCTACTGTGGCAGAAATGAGCAGTGGCTTCCCTTTGAGACTTGACGGTGCACACTCAGTGATGAATGACGTTGACGACCATGTGATAAACCACACTTGAAACCAACGTCGGGGCTACACTCGGTGATAGCGCAGCAGCCAATATGGGCAACTGAAGCAGCTTTTTGCCTTTTGGAGCTTGGCCTGTGCGACTCACCACATCATGGCCTGCAGGCATGTGCTTGCTGAGGTCGATGTCGGGCATCTTGATGTTGACCTTTTCAACAACGGTCTCCTTCTGCAGGTTGGCCAGTGCCTCGTGCATCTTGGGGTTGGCAGCAATGTCCACCACCAGCTTGGCCTTCTTCTCGGGCCAGTCCTGCAAAAACACACCAACAAAGCAGCAGGTGTTACTTCCAGCTTGGCACTGCTGTTTGACGCCCTGTCATTGTTGCTGACTGCTGAGTTTGTCTCGTAACTGTCTACGGTAGACTGCGCCAGACAGCCAGACACCCCAAGTTGCGTCCGGCGTCTTCAAGCTGTATGCTGTCCAGGCTTCTCTTGCCCTCAGCAGCCAACAGACAGCCAAAAGCCAGCCAAAAGCCAGCCAACCTCAACTTGTGGATTTTGACCACACTCACCTTCTCAGGACCTGGGATGTTGATGACGGTGTTGTGCTTCTCCTTGTGGCCTGGGACAACAATGGTGTCCTTCACAGACTTGTCCTCCTCCACAATCACATTGACGGTGGCACCTGAGTTGCGCAAAAAAGGGCGGATATGGTCAGTGTTAATGGCTTCTGCAGCATTTCTCTGCTGCGCAACGCCACAGGGAAGTGCAGTGCAGCCCCACATCAGCCCGTAACGTTTTTGGATCTAACGCTGCTGCTATCTGCGTAAGCAATGCACTGCATGCTGGACTTGCAAGGCACACGCTCCACCGCAGCCAAGGGATGGTAAGGCCTCAAACCCTCCAACAAAGCCTGTACGTACCGTTTGTGTTGACGCTGGGCAGCTTCAGGTTGATGCCTGTCCTATGCTTGGAGCCCAGATGTGTGAGGTCCAGGTACTGGGGCTCATTGGAACCAGAGTTCAGGAATGTCACACTGCCCTGCTTGGCAAGCTTCACCTGTGGCAAGCAAAACAGCATATAGTTAAATCAATAGCTAGCTCCATTTGCGCTTTCCCTGGTGGCATGTTCACCAGGTATGCTTACTCTCTGCAGTGACTTGCACAACTCTGTGCAAGCAAATTGAAACACAGGTGCAAACAGCAGAACACTACAACACACGACACAAAACCTTGCTACGCCGTACATGGGGCTGTTGCTGTGCCCGCGCTGTGTGTAGTCCCGCCGTGTGGTTGTGGGACAACCAACAGCATGCAGGTCTGGCGGGTGTGAGCACAGCTGTTGCATGCTGGCCCCTGCGATAAGACTTTGCGATAGGATTGGGGCCCACCTGTGGCAGTGTGATGTTGTAAACCTTCTTAGGTCCCAGTCCACTGAGGTCAATGACCTTGGGCATCACATCAGGCATGTTGACCTCAATATCGGGGATCTTGGTGGCCTGGTGGAAGATGTCTGGCATTGCGGGCAGGTTCAGGTCCACGGTGTGCTTGGGACCCATCTGCAGAGCAAAAGGAGGCAGTGCAGGGAAGGTTGGTGAAGCAGTACTGGTGTTGAGCATAATGGCAAGCTGGCATCTGCAGCCAGTGAGCTGCTGACGCCACTGTTGACAAACCAGGGAATTCAACGGCTGCATCTAGCTACCTCTCACGGGACGGTCCTGCCCAAGGCGGCACATGCACAGCTGCACAACCTGGATGCATCCGGCTGCCTCACTGACTGTCAGAACAGAAGAAAGTATTACACCAGTGTGCAAGCAGCCGCGCTGAAACTGCCTCCAGGCACAGAAGGGACGCAACCAGCACAGGAATGGGGCCAGCCATGCAAATCCTACGCTCTCACCTGTGAGAGGTCCAGTGTAACCTTCTTCTGGGTGATGTCTGTGGTGACCTTGGGTACTGCACTCATGCCGCCCTTGGGCATCTCCACTGTGACCAGGGGCTCTGGCAGGATAGGGATGATGTTGGGCATGATGCTGGGGTGACCCTCAAACTTGATCTCAGGCCCCACCTTGGGCATGGGAGGCATAGTGAAAGACACCTTGGGCTCGGGGAGGATGATCTGGGGCATCTGCAGTTGGGGTACAAGTGTCCCGGCAAGAAAGAGCAGCAAACCCAGCTTCAGAGGCCTGCAGGATGTCTGCAGCATCATCAGCCCCCACCAAGCGCAGCTGCATGCTGCACTACATGTAGCATCTGCACTGCAGATGTGAGTAGCACTTCTGATTGTCATGCAACAGAAATGTGTCAATTAGAGGCAGGAGTTCTGCTGAGCTGCAATAACACTGATACAGCAACTCCAGGCGTGCTTTGCTCAGCATGATGTGGCTGCAGCACATCAAGCGCACTGCATGTGACTCACTCCGTGGTTGCCGTTGATCTTGACACTAGGCTGTGCATGTTGCTTGGTGGGCTTGGCAATGTTCACAGAGATGGCAGGCTTGGGCAGGATGACGTTGGGGACAATGGTGTGACCCACGATGTTGAGCTCCTTCACCAGAGGGTTACCAGTCAGCAGATGGCGACCTGCCAGGAAGAAACAGAACAGCAAGATCAGGAGGCGCAGTCCAGAACCACGGCTGGGCCCTGATGTGACAATGCTGTGCATCAAACCGCCCTGTGCCTCAAGGTACACACTCCCCTAATGCTTATTAGATGCGCAAATGGCAATGTGCTTCCGTCGCTGCTAGTCACCGTCAACTTGCTGCAGCAGTCAAAGCACACACACGCTCTGCGGGCTGCAGCTTACCAGTCTTGTTGACAGCAACCTCAAAGCTGGCACCACAGTCCTTCTTGGCCATGTAACCGCTTGGGCATCCACCAGCTGCACCGGGCACAAAAGGACATCATGTCAATCCGGCAGTGTATCACGTGAACATGAGGGTCCATGCATTCAAGAGCGGAACTGTTGCATAGTGCCAGCAAAATTGGGTCGCTCATCAGGTAGTGCTCAGCCATTGGCTGTCCTCCTGGCTGGTAATGTGGTTGAGGCTGGCTGCACTGCTGGCACAAGGCTGGCTGCAACTCGACCACCACCGAATACCCGCAGGCAGGCAAGCAAGCTGCCTGGACACACTTGTCATAGCAGCACCATCAACAAGAGCATGCCAGAGTGTGACGATTGAGGTCCCCATTGCTCTTGAACCCTGCCTACCTGGCTGTGCCATGCAGGATGTGCTGGTTTTCTTTGTGCAGCACTTTCCATCCTTCAGGGTCTTGCCAGCCGCACAGGCCTTGGCCACGCGCTTGGCACAGCTGCACAGATCAACAGAAGAACAAACCATCAGCGTACAGCGTGACTATCATATGCTGTTGAACACCGTCAACTTGCAGATTGGTGCAAGTGATAGCCCCCGCACACTCACATGTCCTTGCCAGATGCATCGCGCTCGATGCTGAAGCCAGCAGGGCACTGCTTTGCTGCCTTTGCCGCCTTGCCCCCTGAAACCTTGGGGTAGCATACAGCACCTGCAAACAAGCAAGCACGGCTCTCAAAGGGTTTTCAGGCATGCTGTAGATCTTGTGCAGCTGCCAACAGACCCCCCCTCTTTCAATGCCCCCCCCCCCCCACGCGATGCTCCCTCAATGAGTACTTGAGGCCACGATGCTGCTAATGCACTACCACCACCTTCAAACTTACTGCTGCAAATTGCGACATCCAGCGCCGCAAACGTATACTGCAGAAAAGAATTTGTCACCGGTGGTGACATTTGTCAGCACTGGATACATAAGGCGGCAGTTCATCTAAATAATATGCAAACATATCAGGAACGTTCATTTTGACAAGACTGAACTGAGTGCCGTTTCAAGCTATCAGTATGCCAACTTCGGACGGTCTCCGCGCCGGCACACCTGCAGAGAAACCAGTAGCAGCAAGGCCGTAGCCTTGGAGCTACGTGAAAACCTCATGTTTACTGTTTCTGGGTCTTCACGGCCTGCAGGTTGTCAGTCTGCTGAAAAGTTGGCAGCGAATGCTGCCTGTCTGCCGCGCTTTTGTTATCAAAATAACTGCAGCAGCTATAATGGTTCCTTGGTTACTTTATCCAGCATGAGGCCTTACAGATGCTAGTGTATATGCCACATGCCCCCTGGAGCGGCATTCCTAAGCCCTGCGAAGTTGCGCCCTGTTTTCACCAACTTCACTGATCAATCCAAATCTTGCCTAAGGTTTGTCGTCATCATATTGTTGCAAACAAAGCCTTCCAGTCGTTTTTCAGTGGCTCTTCCTCCGCTTCCCCCTTGTTTGCTCGGAAGCGAACCTCGAATGGCACATAGCGTCAGCTTGACGGAGTTATGACTGTTGGAGGTTGAATTCCTGTGATCATGGCGCAGCTCGTCGCAATGCGTTTTCTCCAAGGTATCAGCTCGTCAGCACCTTGCCCAAACAGACAGCACAGCACTCAGCAGGATTACTGGCAGACTGAGTATTCTTGTAGTGCAATCAATGGTTCGTTCAATCAGCAGACTCCAAGGAGGAGTTCCAGAGTCCGGCTGTGGCCCACACTGTCTTGCACATCAGTAGAGTGGTACTAGCAGTGGGCCTGGTGGGATTTCAGCTATGGCCTTAGCCACCTCTCGTTCCTTCAGCACTAGTTGGCTCAGGTGCAGCAGCAGTACGCAGCTGTGTCTGCCAGGCTCAAAGATGATGCCACTGCCAAGGGGTTTGCAACAGGGTGGGAGACCTTCAACGGCCCAGCCCCCATGGCCCATCAGGTGCAGCAGCAGGGCTTACAGAAGCAGTGCCACTTTGTATCCAAGCCGATGCCAGTACCAACTGGTGCAAGGGGCAGTTGGACGGGGGTGAGGGGGTGAGGGGGGAGGCCCTACCCCAAGCCCCCCCACCCCCCACCCAACCCCACCAAAGCTGCCGCCTCCTTTCGGTCGATACAACTTTGCCATGGGGTACACTTGATGCAGCAAAGCTACCATGTCTTGTTCCAAAGACAATGCCACAGCTAAGGGTCGGGATGGGGAACCGCCACCCCTCACACAATCCCGGGTTGCCCCCCCCCCCCACCCCACCCCCTGGGCTCTCTGCATTGACGCCCCCGCCCCCCCCCCAACACACACACGGGTTGCCCCCACCCCCTGCTCAAGGTGCTCTTGCCCATGAAGTCAGGTGCAGCAACAACACTTGCTGCAGCAGTAGCCGGATGCCACTGCTTGTGGGTTGCAGGGAGCGCGCGCGCGGGGGGGGGGGGGTGGGGGGGTGGGGGCGGCACAGAGGGTCTAGGGTGGGGGAGCGCCCACAACTTCCAGCCTCAAAGGTGGCACATGCCCAAGGTCAGCAAACGATATGGCATCCACAGTTGGTTGGCATTGCCACAAGTGCCTCAGCAGGTCAGAAGATGCAGGCCGCTTCACAGGACACCTGGCCAACAGCAGCACTCACTTTGCCTCAGGCCCGACCACTGCAGTGTACACATGCTGACCTGACAAAGAGCAGTCCTCATGAAAGGGAGCTGCAACCTACAATTGCAGTCAAGTAGCTGCACATATGCTGCCGGGCAAACTTTAGCAGCAACGGCAGCAGCACATGCAAACTGGCCCCTGTCCGCCACTCGTGGCACCACATCATTAATTGTTGATAGTACCAAGCCTGAAACATCGGCAACAGTGAGCGTACTGACAGGCGCACCGCAGTGGCGGCCACTGGACTGGTGGCAGGTTGCTGACAGACTTGGCACCAAGTCAACTTGGATGCCGACGCACATGCATCTATAGCAGCATGCTGCTTGGCACACTCACACTCACGGCCCCTTCCATACCAGCAATGAGGATCCATGCAGCTGCGGTACAGCAATCCAGCACTGAAGCAAGAGTGTGTCCAATGCAGCTGCAATCAGCATCAATACATATGGCTTCCAGCAGCTTGCTTACACGGGATTGCAAATCATGACCTGGATACGACCATGCCAAGGTGCTTACCTGCCCAAGGCGCATCCATAGATCACTAGGTATGCTTGACAGTGACTGCATGCAGCAGCCAAACAACACTCCAGCACACATATGTCAAGGCTCAAATTTGCCAATTCTTGGGCGGCGATAGCCTATGCTGCACTTTGCTTGTGGCTCTGCACTCTGCACTCTGCTTCTGCACCAGGCGCACGTGCGCAGCCTGCCACGCCGTGCGCAGACTGCCACAGCGGCTGTTGCAGTGCAGAGCATGCTAAGGTTGCTCAGGCTATGCCAAGCTGCAAACAGCATTGCACCTGCTTGAAGCAAGTCCTTCAGGTGAGGCCCCGCAGTGCAGGCGTGGCACAATCCAGCCGCGCGGCAAGACATGTTGTGTGTACTTGATGTGGGCCTTGCTTCAAACCACAACGCACAGGCCTTGACAACGTCTTATACAGTGACCCCCATCTATAGTTGTGCAAGTCAGCTGTCAGGAGCAGGAGCTTGGACTGCTTGGCAATCCCTACCAGCAGCACTACTCATCAGGTTGAGGCGGATCAGAAAGCTGCAGTGATCAGCAAAAGGAGCATGCAGCGCTCACAGCGTGGACAGCTGTGCATGGCGTTGCTGCTGAGACGCTGCTCAGGGCCGACAGGAACCATGTGAGGGCCTCTAGACCATTGCACCCACCATGGAAAGCATCATGCTAGGCACGCGGCGTGCCCAGCCTAGTTGGCTTCCCATTGCTGGCGCAATCAGCCTGGCCCAGGACAGGCAGCACAGGCTTTGCACATGGCAAAACTCACACGCAACTCAAAATGCGTCTGCAGGTTGCTGTGTTACAAGCTGTGGAGTGCTTACTTGGTTGTTGCAATCATACCGGATGCAGGCTCGTTTGCAGGCTGGGTATATGTAGGAGCAGGTGCAGGACTGAGCTTATATGCTAGTCCTCGTGGCGCGCACAGAGGTAAGGTCTTGGGGGACCTGTGCTGGGCACCGGCCATGTCACCATTTGCTGTTTGCATGACACACAGGCATGTGCAGCGTGATCATTTTGATTACAATGCAAATCAGTGCAGTTTCTCTGCTGCACATGCCCCCCCCCCCCCCCCAACCCCACTGGGTTCCACTGTGCAACCCTGCTGCAGCCTGCAGCCCAATGCAGCCTATGACTGTGTCCTCCCGAGATCATGTATGCTTGTGGATGCGTAGGTGCCACCTTCCTGTGTGCTTAGGGTGCTGCTGTCGCAGGTGGTTGCACAGGGGTATGCAACACCCCTGAGGCTGGGCGGCGTCTGACTGCTGCCCGAGAAGTTTGGCCACAATGTGACAACCACATTGCTGCAGCAGGCCTGTCAAATCAACTGATCTTGCAAGAACAACCGCTGTAGGTCAGCCCCGTGGCTGGCACCTCAACAAACACCCGTCCTTTACAAGCTTCGCAGGCCCTGTCCCCCTCAGGGAGGTGGCTGTCAACATCAGAGGTGGGGGAACAGCTGCTGCCCTGGAAGAAAATTTGTAGATAGCAACACTTTGAGCATCCTTCGACGCTGCTGGATAGTTGTTCGGGCGCATCCTGCAATCCTGCTGCGATCCAACTAGATTTATGAAACGCTGGGGCCGGTGCACCATCGTTTGGCCCACACAGCCTGCCAATTGAGAAAACAGTAGCAGATAACAGCAATTGACGCAAAAAAGCGAACTCAAGCCACTCACAAGAGCTTTCTGACTGCCGATTGTGACTGCGATTGTGACCCAAGCTACAACTGAAGGCTGACGCCTCTGCACGAGGCCACAGCTGCACTACAGCTGACTTCCTGCAGCCAGAATTGGGATCTGGGCGGTCGTCAGCGCAACACGTAACAATTCTAGGGTTGGGGTTCAGCACTGCTGCCCAGCGCCTCTTAACCCAGCACCGCTCCTGCGCAGTACCTTTCCAAAGCTCTCAGTGCCAGCAGATATCCAGCAGGTCTCTCCGTAATCACAATGGCTGCCACCATGAAGACCGCCTGCCAGGCACGCCTGACCAGCTCTGTGAAGCAGGTCAAGGCCTCCCCCGTGGCCAAGGCCAACCGCATGATGGTGTGGAGGCCCGACAACAACAAGTAAGACGCAATTCTGCTGTGCACGTGCCAATGCCGCTGCCCCCCAGCGCATTGGCTCACCATCGCCATCGCCATTGCTGCTGCAGGATGTTCGAGACCTTCAGCTACCTGCCCCCTCTGAGCGACGACCAGATCGCTCGCCAGGTGGACTACATTGTCAACAACGGCTGGACCCCCTGCCTGGAGTTCTCTGAGCCTGAGCTGGCCTACATCAGCTCCGTCACCACCAGCCGCATGGGCGCAGTGACCTCCGTGAGTTCCCATATGTTTAATCACCGCCTCAGCATCTTAATTCTGCCTCGCTGCTGCCCAATTGCGCTACAGCAGCCACCTGATGGACATGGTCCCGATCGGCATCAGCTTTGCTGCGCTGCTCTTCTCAACGTTCCGCTGTTTTGCTGCCCCGCAGAACTACTACGACAACAGGTACTGGACAATGTGGAAGCTGCCCATGTTCGGCTGCACCGACCCCGTGCAGGTGGGTGCAGATCTGAAGCACTGCTGCTTGCAACACAACATTTCTAGTTTCAGTTCAGTCATGAGCCTCGGAACACTGCACCACTGTTGCCTTTCAACATCACTCTCAACGCCAGTGCATACGATAGCTGCCCGCCTGGGTGCAAGTGCCAGCTCTCTGGCAGCTCATGCCCTGCAAACTGCAGTCGGTCGCTAACGCCTCTGGCCAGTGCTTGTCTGTTCCGTCGGTTGGGTTGTACTCCCTGCCGGCCCAGTGCAGTCCTTACACAGTAGTAGCCCCATCTGTTTGTGCTGCCTGCTGTTGCTGCTGCTCTTGCCTGCTCCTGCTAGGTGCTGCGCGAGATCGACAACGCCACCAAGGCCTTCCCCAACGCCTACATCCGCATGTGCGCCTTCGATGCATCCCGCCAGGTGCAGGTGGCCAGCATGCTGGTGCACAGGCCTGCCTCCGCCAAGGAGTGGCGCCCGTAAGTACCTTGTTTGTTCCTGCCCAGGAACAGATGCAGTGCTTGGCTCCATGCTCAGCTTCTGATGCTTGTGTTGCAGCCTGTCTTGAGTTGTTTTGTGTGAACCAGCGAGCTTGAACACCTGTCAGCATCAGTGTGCCTACCCACAGCCTCAGCCCAGTGGGCCACCCACAGCTTCCGCCAGGCCTGTGCATTGCGCTGTAGAAGAGGTGATTTACCTGCTTGAGCATCGCACCACACACTGACAGCTCTCAGCAGATGGAGGCAGTATGCAACAGGAGCTGATTGGGTAGTGGCTGATTCCTTTCTGCTCTGTCCTGCCTGCTTGTCCCTTGCAGAGTGAACCAGCGCCAGGTGTAAGAAGCTCCAGAGTTTCTTCTACTGGCGGGCATGTAGCAAGGTGATGCGGCCACTGCTGTGCCACTTCCGCTGCTGCTTGGAGTGTGTGAGACGAGAGCGTGTTGGGTTGACGGCAGCTGCGCAGTCAGTGCTTGGTCACTGGTTGCCTGGTCTGCTTGCAGGATGTGTCGTGCAGCATATGCCTGGTCTTGATAAGGTCAGGTCTGCCTTGTGATACACTCCTGGTGTTGGCCCAATGCATCTGCATTGTAGCCAGTTTTGCTCTGCTGCTTCTCCAGCGTGCAACGCCGCCCTGTTGAACAGCAACTTGTGGCTGATGCAGCACTGCTGCACCATGTTGGTGTCTGTTTCTTGGCAGTAACCACTCCTTTTGGGGTAAATGGGTGCTTGCATGTATCATATCCCAGACCTGGGTTCGCAGTTTTTTTGATGCCGGCTTGTCACCCCTAGTGCGCACTGGGTAAAAGATCTTTTATCACGAGCTGAGGTGTCTGTTGGAAGTCTTAGCATCTGCCTACTGCGACATGTTTGACTCGTCTGTGCTGTAGTGGTTGCTGAATTGCACAATCAAAGCATGTTCTGACTTCTGCAACACAGCAAGTACACTTCCAACAGCACACAATGCAGCTGCAATACATGTCATCAGTAACAATGGCATGTCACAATTCGAAACAGAAATATACAGCGGCGCTGTGATACAACATCCAGCCCACCAGAAGGGCAGCAACTGGCCAGCCACCGTCAGGTCACAGTGAGCCAAGGGTTGGGGAGCCCTGAAGCTTGTCCAGCCGCATTTGCACATGCACATGCATTTAACCACTTCGTTTGTCGACAGACACGACACTACAACCTTTGTGATCTTTCTACAACTGTGAAAGCGTACAAACAGTCCCCAGCAGCACACAAACAGCTGAAAGGCGAAACATGCACCAGTCAACAGTGTACCAACATGGTAGCATCTGTACATCCACACTGCAGGTCACAAGACCACATGCTGCACCACAGTGTCTGCACACTTGCCCTGCAGCAAGCATCCACACATTGCAGCAGCAGCAGTTGGTGTATGCAAGCTTTGCTCAGGTGGACAGCGGCTGGCAGCATTGCAGGCTGCAGGTGCCACCTGTGTATGGCATAATCTAACCAGCTTGTGGCTGCTGCACTTGTGCGTGCATGTCTGTCCCAGATGTTTCAACAGTGCTGGCTTGCTGCATCCAACGCGTGCACAATTTGTTTGTCCCAATCGTTTGCTGGGGCCCCTACTGTATTGTCTTATGATCATGCAGGTAACAACAGCAGGTTGACATGCACAGTCCACCCAGATGCCATTGGCACCACCACCAGGCACATCTATGTGGAGTGCTGCCACTGTTGCTGGCCTTGTCCCACAGCCTGGGCCGGTTGCAGCCACATCACTGTGTGAGCAAAACAGCTGCTTGGTGAGCAAGGCTGTTAGCATGCTAGCAACCCAATCACACAGGGGGAGGGGGGTGTCAAGTTGACCCCGAGGTGTGGGGATCCTTCCACGGTTGTCCCCGGGGGGGGGGGGGACAACATTGAACCACGTAAAAGGTTCAAGGCATGTTGCGCCACAGCCTCACTCAACGGGTGTCGCAAGGGATGCAGCAGCTCAAGGGCCGGAGGGGGGGAGGTGCAGCAACATATCACGGTGGGAAGGGGGGGAGAAGTCACTTGATGTAGTACAGATCGTCCAAATGCTGCCTGGCTGTGGGCACTGGACTTTGGTGCACAACTGACAGCCGAGGAGCAGCACCACCTGTCTGGGGCCGGACGGGGACGGCACCATCACCCTTGAGGCCAAAGCAGTGCTGGACAGCTTGCCCAGGGGGAAGGTGGCGGGCAGTAGTGGAGTCACGTGCATACTGCACTACCTTCTGGCCAGATGGCGACGCCCTTGACGGCAGCATGCAACTACCTGTTCTCACGGGACGCCGCAGGCTGCACAGCTGTCACCTCAGCAGCGCCTGGGGCTGATTGCCCTCCTGTTCACGGGCGGGGAGAAGCCCAGGGAGCAGACAGCCACTGGCTGTGATCATCCCGAACAACTGTAACTGACATTTTCACACAAGGTCAGGATTGAGGTGGTGCCACCAGTGATGCATCGGGTGAGGCCTGTCTTGGACAGCATCATGACCAGCAGGCAGACATCCTTTGTGCCAGGACAGGATAGCAGATGTCGTGCTGCTACACCTGAAGGAATTTACCTTCAGGCAGATCAGCACCAAGGTCTTGGTTCCTGCCAGGAACCAGTGGAGTTTGAGATGGAGTCTGACAGGCTGACAGAGCCTGGCTGTTCCAGTGCATGTGTGCTGTCACGCAGTGCAGTTTCTAGCTAGCACCCTCAGATGTGCGCAGCTGCTGCTGGCTGGCACAGGGGGCCGCATCCTCTTCTGCTACATCGACGGTCACTTGAGCCGCGTATTTGACATCCTCTGGGACTGTGTTCAGGCAGGCCCTGCGTATTTGACATCCCTTGGGGTGTGCTGCGGCAGCCCACTCGGCCCGCTGCTGTATGTCATTGCAGCGCAGCCTCTGGCAGCCAGGTGTTCGGCTGTACATGAGCAGGGGAAGTTGACTGCATGAGACTGCCGGACCGATCGGCAGCACCCTGCTGCACGCAACATGCGAATGACACCACTTTGCATGCAGCTAGCAGGCAGGGTGCAGGGGTGTTTGTACTGAGGGCTTTGGTCTGTTCTGCCAGCGGTGCAAAGCTGTACGTTGGCAAACCTTCCATGTCAAGGATTGAAGGTGAGTATGCAGCAGCCGTTTGTAGGTGGTGACCCGGGCACCGGCATCCCAATCCCTCACAAACAGCGCAGCACCCCATCCGGCACCTTGGGATATTGTTAACAGCATCGGATACAGAGCCACATGCAGCATCCTTGTGCACACAGCGATGCATGCATGTTGCGCAACACGATCTCTTGGCAGGTGCGCCAGTGGGCGCGGCAGAACATGGCCTACGCGGGGCACTGTGCGATGACGCGGCAGGTCATGGTGTTTTGCCTGATTCATCGCGCGCAGTTTTGCCCGTGCTAGCAGCCCTCATGTCCAGGATGTGCCTCCATATGGCATCCTTTATCTATATATTTATCAACGGGGCTGCGTGGGAGGCGCACATCAAACAGTGGAATGAGAGCCCTTCTGCAGCGGTGGCCAGCCTGCCAGTCGACACAGAAAGCATGCCAGGGCGCATGCAACAGAGCTGCAGTTACGCACAGCAGCAGCAGCAGCAGCAGCTGCATTCCCGGCTGGCTGCATGGCAGCCTTGCACCAGGGCTAACTTGCGGCGCAGTCAAATGCGTACAACAAGCGCCCAGACTTGACCCTGGTGCAGTAGCAGACACCGCGAGGGTGGTTTGCCAACCTTGAAGCTGAGGTGCCGCAGTGTGGCACTCAACTTGGCAAGTGAGGGCCTCACTGGATTGCTCAAGCCCTTCTAGAAGAACCTCATGAACAGTGCTCAAGAGGACATCCAGTTGGCGACAGATGGCACAAGGGGGGGGGGGGGGGCAAAGGCGAAGAGGAAAAGCAGACATGCACAGTGCCAGGAGAACTGTCCTGCTGAGCAGTCAGACAGCCATGCTGGCACGCAACCAGCGGCAGCAGCAGCAGTTGAGTAATATGTGTATCAGGGTAGCAGCAGTATCGATCGCAACTGCCCAGTGTGGGGACTGCAAGGATGGCAGCATGATGAGCCTGGGCGCAAGCCTGCGCAGCTCCAGCGTTCAGTACTGCTGCAGTGGCTTCAAGTCTGGCTCAAGGAAGTTGCAGACCTAGTACAGTCCACAGCACAGCAGCACCCAGACAGCTATGCTGCATGTAAGCAAGGAGCTTCATACGCAGCTGCGGTAGCAACAACAGCAGCAGCCACATCCTGATTTGTGGCGCAGAATGCAGGCTGGCGACTTTCTTATGCTGGGCAGAGGTTTGTAAAGCGCATTCACTGGTGAGGCAGTTGCATTCGTCTGATGCAGTGTGGGGCCAGCTGGTGGTGGCCGCTCCCCCTTAACAGCTGGCTGTGAAGTGAAATGCTCAGTGTGGGAGCTTGACTGCTTCTCTTACGGCCCCTTGCAAAGCAGTTGTACGTTGGTTGGTGCCTGTCCTCTTGGCATGCGCGCTGTCCCAGCTGAGACATAGTTGAAGGAACATTTACACGTCCCAAAGCCACCCCCAGGCCATATGCAGGGAGCTGCTCTTCAGCCCCTCAAACTGCCTCAAAATTGAACAGGTGCTGATTCTCGGCGCCCAAGGTGACAACTTGCTGTGCTTTGGCAAGGCTGCCGGGCTGTGGTGCACATGCCAACAGACTGGCCACCACTGCGGACCAGAGGACACCCAGCCAATGTTGACTATACTACGCGGTGCCAGCAGCCAACCAATGCCGTTCCCGACCCTGCAAGAGCTTTCTTCCTACATGCAGTACCTGGTTGCCCTTGAACAACCTGGCAGAACGCCTGTGCGTGCTGTGCTCAGCACAAGCTGTGGCCTAGCAGTGGCACACATCCCCGCGTCACCCCCGCATTGTGAGTCAGTGTTGGCAGCAGCCAGTGTTTGTTCAACTCCAGGCTCCGACCGCTTGTCTAGGTCAGCAGGAGCTGACTATGGAGCAGACTCCGATCCAGATCTATCCCAATCTGCCACGCAACGTGCAGGCGCACTCAGCTGGCACGGACCGGTTGTGGCGCAAGATGCATGTTGTTGGTGTAAGTTGATTTGAGCGATAACAGTGACTGACCTGGGTTCAGTTTGTTTTCAGCCCGTCCCTTTGCTTCTCTTTCACTAAAATGCAGCTCACGAAAGAACATTAGATGATATGGCGTGAGACTGTTCCCGGGTACGGTCCACAATGCTGAACCAAGATCCCCAGGGCCTTCGCTATGCTGCCGCTGGAGGACAGTATCAACATGCCCAACAGAACTTTCAAACCCTAGGTGCGTTTGTTGCTTGCAGGGGTGTTCCGCACCAGCTGCAGTGTGTTTTCCCCCATGCCTGTATCTGCAGTTGGGTACTACCGGGTAGCACCATGCATGCTGCGAAGGGGCATCGGCTGGTGCGGCATACTCTGTTGAACTTGTAAGACCCTTGGCTGCTATTATTGCCCGCAGGTGGACTGCAGCAGGGGCTGCAGGGGCTGGGGGCAGGGGGCAGGTGAGGGCATGGCCGTGAGACAGTTTGTTGCATGCATTGCTGCAAGCGCTTCACTTGTACATTGAGACTTTTGCCACCAGACATGGCAACGTTCAGGTGTAGGCTCTGTTCTGGGGTATCGAACAGTGATCGACAAGGCACCAAGCACAACGTCTGCTCAACGGTGTGCTTGCCATGCCTGTGTTGGCTTCTGCAGGATGGGGCTGGCTGGGTTCCCCAATACTTCAGCAGCGCCACAACAGGGGCAGTACCACGGCGGTGGTCTGGCAGCAGGAGCTGCTGGGCTGCAACAGGTGTGTTTGCAGTCCTGCCAGCAGCACCATGCTTGTCACATGAACCAGCTTGCAGTGTGGATCGATGTTGGGGACCGGTGTCGCTGGAGGGTGTAGACGCACACGCCTGTCGGCGCGTTGCAGTCACGCACTCACACGCGCTCATGTGTGCTGTACAGGGTCTCCGTTTCATGGGGCCGGGTGTGGCGCTGACCGGAGGGCAGTTGGCCAATCAGTTTCCAGCAGGGCTGAATGCAGTTGCAGCACAGCGCGCACAGGGGCTGGGCCAAGGACTTGGACAGGGCATTGGTCAGGGGCTTGGGCAAGGCATTGGACAGGGGCTCAACTTGGCTGGCACTGGTGTGCGGGGTGGAGCAGCAGCACAGCAACAGGCAGCCGCAGCAAGCCTCATGCTTCAGCGGCAGCAGCAACAGCAGCAGTTTGGTGCTGCAGCAGCGCAGCAGTTCGGCGGCCTTGGTAACCTTGCAGGTGTGTTGTGCCAGGAGCGCTGAGTGGCGCACATGGGTCCTAGATGCTTGCGAAGCGTGTAGCTTCCTCTCGCTTGGTGCTGCCAGCCAGTGCTTGTTGGTGCTAGGCAGGACCGGCCTTGTCTTCGTGTCAGTCCCCAGAATCAGTGCAAGAAGCTTGCATGATGCATGAGGATCCTTAGGGCAACCCTTTCTTGCCTCCGTATAGAGTTGTTGCTGCAGCGGGCAACAGTTTGAAACATGTTTGTGACTGGGTTTGCAGGCAACCCCCTTCAGCAGCTGAATGCTGCTCAACGCCAACTGGCTCTGCAGCAGCAGCAACAACAACAACAGCAGCAGCAACAGCAGCAGCAGCAGCAGCCTCAACAACAGCAGCAACAGCAGCAGCAACAGCAGCAGCAGAGTGAGCTGCTCGCGCTTCTGGCAGGTGGCAAGGCAGCTGCAGGGCATGCCAATTTTGGTCAAGGCTTGGGTGGACTGACAAGCTTGGGCGGCCAGCCTGGCAACGCAGCGGCGGCAGCTGCAGCAGGTGTACAGGCCTCGCATGCCCTGTTTGGGGCCAGGCAGGGTGGCTTTGTGGGCAATGCAGGAGCCGGGCTGGGGGCCCAGGCTGGTGCTGGGGCTGGAGGCCTCGGCGGGCTCAATACTGGAGGCCTGGGTGCAGGAGGGGGTCAGGGCGGGCTTGGGATGGATGCACTCAATGCTGCGGGTGGTGATGGAAGCACAGGGACGAATCGCCCTCAGCAACAGCAGCAGGGTGGCCAGCAGGCAGCTTCACCTGGCTTCAATGCAGACGAGTTTCCAGCGCTGGGTGCAGCTGTGCAGGCAGCTGCAGCAGCTGCGTGCGGGGCAGCTGTTAGTGGAGGTCAACAGCAGCAACAGCAGCAGGCTGTTGGGGCGGTTGCCGGCGGCCGGCCCCCAGGTGCTGTAGACTACTCTGCGGCGGCAATGTCACTGAGGAAGGGCACCGGCGTGGCTGCACAGGTGAGGCTGGTGTTCTGCTGGTATTATGCAAGCACCTCATGCATGTAAATCTGCAGAGCTGCTGCATGGAACAACACCCTGGCGGCACAAGGGAACCCATCACATGGGTTGCGCATCACGTCCTGTGGTCAGCACTGGCTGTTTGGGCTGCGAGCCATCCTTTGCACGCTGTGCTTGGTCATGAGGGTCAACAGCTACGCACAACCATTGACTGGGAGCTTGCTGTGTTCACCTTGTACGCCCGCAGGACTTTTCGGTGCAGAACGACAGTGACTTCCCAGCCCTGGGGGGTGCTGGTGACATTGGTGGCAGTGATGTAGACAAGAGCAAGGTGAGCATGGTGCACCAAGCGACAACCATGGGCTGCATGAGATGCAGCCAACTTGGGTGGTTGCTGTAGGTTCTTCACCACAGCAGCAGAGGCATCAGTAAACCCTTCATTCGTGTTGTGGGCCTCAGCACTCGCAGCGGCAGCGTGCAGAATGGCTATGTGCACATTCAGTACCACAGCTTCGCTGACTGACTCTCAGCATTGCAGGTGCAGAGCCTGTGCTGCTGCTGTCTTGCCACAGGGAGTTGTATTGGTAATCAACAACGGCTGATGTTGCATGCTGGTATCCTGTTGTACACAAGCTGCTTGTGCCAATGTCATATCGGTCTTGTGGTTGCTGCTCACAGGACCGGGCTCCAGGAAAGGGCCCTGGCTCAGGTGCTGATGCGCCTGGTGCAACAGGGCTTGGTGGTGCCTTGACCCCCGCTCCTGTCGGCGCAGGAGGTCCCACCCCCAGCCAAACCCTGGACAGGTGCGCCATGTAGGCTTTTCACTCTGCACATGGTGTGCTTTCTGCACTGCGGCGTGTTGCGCGCAGCATAAGAACAGGATCTACGCATGCAACGACTTTGCATTGGCGGAGTCAAATCTGCCAATGGCGCATGCCCTCCAGGCGCAATTCGTTGATGCAATAAATGTCGTATGCTTGTCTCTGTTTGCCTGCAGGTATGGCCTGCTGGGCCTGCTGCACGTGATCCGCATGACCGAGCCGGATCTCACCATGCTGGCCCTTGGCACAGACCTGACGGGGCTTGGGCTCAACCTCAACTCACCGGACCCCCTGTACAAGGTCAGGGTGTAGGAACACTGTTGGCTAAGTTGGTAGTAGATCATGTAGCAGTGGCATGTTTAGCCTGTAGTGGAGTCATTGAGCCGTCAACTGTGGTGCTCAAGCTTGCCTGACAGAAATTGTTGTCAACCAATCCGTCAACAGCACCGTGTGTCATGTGTTTGGTCAGCTCAGTGCTGTGTGTGGCTTGTGAGGGACTCTGCTGCTTGTGTGCTTGCAGGTGCTTGTGTCGCCTCTCGCAGACACCCCGGTGCGTGCTGACCTTGACTTTGAGGTGCCATCATGTTACAAGCACAACCCCCCGCGCCTGCAGCCTGGGTACCTGGCAAAGTTCAAGGAGGAGACACTTTTCTACATCTTCTACTCAATGCCACAGGTGGGCTGCTGTCACATGTTGAGTGCGCACGCTGATCATTGGTAAGCTGGGTTCATTGTGCTGTTGCATGTGGTTCAGACAGCTCCGATGGCAGTCCCTTTGACAAGTTCCCCTCATCATGAGCGCAACAAGGGGCAGCGTGTGTTGTGCTGAGCCTTTCTGTGACCTGAGAACTTCATCATGGGGGTTGGCTTGCGGGGGGATCCTGCAAAGATGTACACCCACCGTGTGCACAGGGCACCACTGCTTTGCATCCAGGAGACCAGTACCTGCTGTGGCGCATGGTGCTGCACACCACAGTGAAACATTTCTGCTTGAAACAGCGCTGTGTTTGTGCCTGCTCTGTTGAAGTAGTTTGGCAGACTGGTTGCTGCACTATTTATCTTGATACCAGCACGCAGTCATAGCACAAAAACTGTGTCCAGCCCTCCTTGCCGTGCCGCTTCCTGTTTGTGGATTTGCCTCCGCCATGTCATGCAGGACGAGGCTCAGCTTATTGCAGCTGACGAGCTGTGTGCGCGCGGGTGGTGGTGGCACAAGAAGTTCCGCTGCTGGTTCATCCACGCACCCAACAATCCTGTGGTCAAGAATGCCACAGCGCGCAGTGAGCGGGGCACTTACCTGTTCTTTGACACCAGCATATGGGACGTGGTGCAGGTGAGCCGTGGTTCAGGGTTTGGGTTCAGGGTTGACGCGCACGTGCAACTGTGAATTTGGGTAAAATGTTTTTTGTTGGCATGTGCAAGCATGAGGGATGTGGGGCAGGTGGGCCTTCGCTCTGCCGGCACACGGTCAAACTCATTGCATAATAGTTGGATGTTGGAATGGCCTGTACAAGCTAGCATCCTTCTCACAGACATTTGTTTTTTTTGTGGGAGCTCCAGGGGCCAACCGCACATATACCCGGGCTAAGAGGGCATGCTAAGTTACACACATACCCTGTCAACAGCAAGCCGAAACTGCAACAATTTGAGGTTGATGTGCTTGTGCGCACTGGTTTGATGCGTGCTGTGCTTGTCCTGTAGAAGTCTGATGTGGAGGTTTTCTTTGAAGATGTGGAGCGCCCGCCAGGCCTACCCCGCACAACAGCTTCTGGTGGGGCACCCTCCGCACCAGGCATGCAGCCACAGCTTGGGACAGCTGCGCAGCAGCAGCAGAAGGCGGCGGGTGCAGGACCCACCCAGGCAGCACCGGCTGGAGGCCTGTTGAGGCAGTAGTGGTTGCACAAGCAGCACTGTGGGGTGGTGGATGCCTCTATGTCGCAGCTCTACTAGAGCCAGGAGCCGTGGGTGTGATTTGGGTTGGATTTGGCCGCACAGCGACCCGGCTTTGCATCCACATAGGGACTGAAACTGCAACACTTTCGGTGGTGTTTGTGTGTGCCAGCCGTTGCTCTGTCGTATCTTGCTGATAGTGGCAACTGTCAATGTTTTGGGGAGTACAGTATTGCGTAGTGTGCGAAAGTGTTGCATTGGCCACTTGTGCATCCATAATAATGTAGTGGATTGATACCTAGGGGTGGAAGTCCTGATACAGCGCTCAGGTGTCACCCACCCACATGAGAGCCAAAAACTGGTCTGAACACTAGTCAAGAAAGTGCCGCAAGCCTTGGCTGGGGCGATCATAAATTCATCGACAATGAGCATTATGAAAGTGTTGGAAAGGATTGCGTGCGTATGACTGACCTCACGTTTCAGTGAAAGACCAAACGCTTAGCGATAATAGTATTGTCGCGGTGCTGCTGTGCGATTGCGAGTGCTCAAAACTGTCACTCTGTATTCCTTGCAGCCTGATGAGGGGCAGCAGCACCAAACAGTCCGTTGTCGTCTGAAGTACAAGGTGTGGGGTACCCCCCCAGCAACAGTAAGTGTGCAGCAGCTGGACAGTAGAATCACTGCAGCAACAGACGGACCGGGTACATGGGTGTGCTGTTGCAGGTAATACCTGGGTGCAACGTGATGTGGAGCATAAGAGAGGACCAGCACTTCATCGGGTGGCGGCCCCTTGTTCCAAAGTCTCGCACATCACCACCACACTGCATTCAATGCTACTGGTGCTTGTAAATGAATGCATAGCACATGGCACTCCACGCCAAATTGCATGATGTGTATTGATGCTTGCCACAGCATTTTAATTCCCCCCCCCCCTCCGCCCCTCCGCTCCTCGTGCCTTTTCTAGCACAAACCAAAGTCGCCCACATCAGCACCACAGTGGTTCCAATGTGGCTGGTGCTTTTGAATGCTCACTAAATGCTCACAAGCATAGAACACATACTTGCTGAATGGCGGACTGCTTGTTAGGAGATCAAGACCAAGTTACAGGCAACCATCTCCCCCCCCCCCCCCCCCACCCCAAAAGGCCCCACATTCAGCTCGGCCAAGGTCTCACACATCAACACCAAAGTGCATTTCATGCTTCTGGTGCTTGTAATTGTATGCATAGCACATGTCACTCCACGCTAAATTGCATGCTTTGTATTGATGCTTGGGGTAGCACTACGACTCCCCCCCCCCTAATGCCTGGTTTCATCATAACTTCAGGTCTGCCAAAGTCTCGCACATCAACACCACAGTGCATTTTATGCTACTGGTGCTTGTGATTGTATTCATAGCACATGTCACTCCACGCTAAATTGCATGCTGTGCATTGATGCTGGGGGCAGCATTGAGACGCCCCCCCCCCTCCCGCTAATGCCTGGTTTCATCATCACTTCAGGTCGGCCAAAGTCTCGCCACACTGCATTTCATGCTACTGGTGCTTGTGAATGAATGCATAGCACACGACACTCCACGCCAAATTGCATTATGTGTATTGATGCTTGCCACAGCATTTTATCCCCCCCCCCCCTCCCGCCCTCGTGCCTTTTCTAGCACAACCAAAGTCGCCCACATCAGCATCACAACTTGTGGTTCCCATGTGGCTGGTGCTGTTGAATGCTCACATGCCCAGAACACATACTTGCTGAATGGCGGACTGCTTGTTAAGAGATCAAGACAAAGTTACAGGCAGCCATCTTTGGTGCCCCCCACACACCTTGGACCCCAAGTGCCCCACATTCAGCTCTGCCAAAGCCTCACACATCAACACCAAAGTGCATTTCATGCTTCTGGTGCTTGTAATTGTATGCATAGCACATGTCACTCCACGCTAAATTGCATGCTTTGTATTGATGCTTGGGGTAGCACTACGACCCCCCCCCCCCCCGCAAATGCCTGGTTTCATCGTCCCTTCAGGTCTGCCAAAGTCTCACACATCAACACCACAGTGCATTTCATGCTACTGGTGCTTGTAATTGTATTCATAGCACATGTCACTCCACGCTAAACTGCATGCTGTGCATCGATGCTAGGGGCAGCAATGAGACGCCCCCCCCCCCCCCCCCGCTAATGCCTGGTTTCATCATCACTTCAGGTCTGCCAAAGTCTCGCACATCACCACCACACTGCATTTCATGCTACTGGTGCTTGTAAATGAATGCATAGCACATGGCACTCCACGCCAAATTGCATGATGTGTATTGATGCTTGCCACAGCATTTTACTCCCCCCCCCCCAACACCCACCCCTCGTGCCTTTTCTAGCACAACCAAAGTCGCCCACATCAGCACCACAGTGGTTCCAATGTGGCTGGTGCTTTTGAAAGCTCACTAAATGCTCACAAGCATAGAACACATACTTGCTGAGTGGCGGACTGCTTGTTAGGAGATCAAGACCAAGTTACAGGCAACCATCTCCCCCCCCCCCCACCCCAAAAGGCCCCACATTCAGCTCGGCCAAGGTCTCACACATCAACACCAAAGTGCATTTCATGCTTCTGGTGCTTGTAATTGTATGCATAGCACATGTCACTCCACGCTAAATTGCATGCTTTGTATTGATGCTTGGGGTAGCACTACGACTCCCCCCCCCCTAATGCCTGGTTTCATCATCACTTCAGGTCTGCCAAAGTCTCGCACATCAACACCACAGTGCATTTTATGCTACTGGTGCTTGTGATTGTATTCATAGCACATGTCACTCCACGCTAAATTGCATGCTGTGCATTGATGCTGGGGGCAGCATTGAGACGTCCCCCCCCCTCCCGCTAATGCCTGGTTTCATCATCACTTCAGGTCGGCCAAAGTCTCGCCACACTGCATTTCATGCTACTGGTGCTTGTGAATGAATGCATAGCACACGACACTCCACGCCAAATTGCATTATGTGTATTAATGCTTGCCACAGCATTTTATCCCCCCCCCCCTCCCGCCCTCGTGCCTTTTCTAGCACAACCAAAGTCGCCCACATCAGCATCACAACTTGTGGTTCCCATGTGGCTGGTGCTGTTGAATGCTCACATGCCCAGAACACATACTTGCTGAATGGCGGACTGCTTGTTAAGAGATCAAGACAAAGTTACAGGCAGCCATCTTTGGTGCCCCCCACACACCTTGGACCCCAAGTGCCCCACATTCAGCTCTGCCAAAGCCTCACACATCAACACCAAAGTGCATTTCATGCTTCTGGTGCTTGTAATTGTATGCATAGCACATGTCACTCCACGCTAAATTGCATGCTTTGTATTGATGCTTGGGGTAGCACTACGACCCCCCCCCCCCCCGCAAATGCCTGGTTTCATCGTCCCTTCAGGTCTGCCAAAGTCTCACACATCAACACCACCGTGCATTTCATGCTACTGGTGCTTGTAATTGTATTCATAGCACATGTCACTCCACGCTAAACTGCATGCTGTGCATCGATGCTAGGGGCAGCAATGAGACGCCCCCCCCCCCGCTAATGCCTGGTTTCATCATCACTTCAGGTCGGCCAAAGTCTCGCACATCACCACCACACTGCATTTCATGCTACTGGTGCTTGTAAATGAATGCATAGCACATGGCACTCCACGCCAAATTGCATGATGTGTATTGATGCGTGCCACAGCATTTTATCCCCCCCCCCCCTCCGCCCCTCGTGCCTGTTCTAGCACAAACCAAAGGCGCCCACATCAGCACCACAGTGGTTCCAATGTGGCTGGTGCTTTTGAATGCTCACTAAATGCTCACAAGCATAGAACACATACTTGCTGAATGGCGGACTGCTTGTTGGGAGATCAAGACCAAGTTACAGGCAACCATCTCCCCCCCCCCCCCCCCCGACACAAAAATTCAGCTCGGCCAAGGTCTCACACATCAACACCAAAGTGCATTTCATGCTTCTGGTGCTTGTAATTGTATGCATAGCACATGTCACTCCACGCTTAATTGCATGCTTTGTATTGATCCTTGGGGTAGCACTACGACCCCCCCCCCCCCCGCAAATGCCTGGTTTCATCATCCCTTCAGGTCTGCCAATGTCTCACACATCAACACCACAGTGCATTTTATGCTACTGGTGCTTGTAATTGTATGCATAGCACATGTCACTCCACGCTAAATTGCATGCTGTGCATTGATGCTAGGGGCAGCAATGAGACGCCCCCCCCCCCCTCCCGCTAATGCCTGGTTTCATCATCACTTCAGGTCTGCCAAAGTCTCGCACATCACCACCACACTGCATTTCATGCTACTGGTGCTTGTAAATGAATGCATAGCACATGGCACTCCACGCCAAATTGCATGATGTGTATTGATGCTTGCCACAGCATTTTACTTCCCCCCCCCCCCCCTCCGCCCCTCCGCTCCTCGTGCCTTTTCTAGCACAAACCAAAGTCGCCCACATCAGCACCACAGTGGTTCCAATGTGGCTGGTGCTTTTGAATGCTCACTAAATGCTCACAAGCATAGAACACATACTTGCTGAATGGCGGACTGCTTGTTGGGAGATCAAGACCAAGTTAACAGGCAACCATCTCCCCCCCCCCCCCCCCCCCCCGACCCAAAAGGCCCCACATTCAGCTCGGCCAAGGTCTCACACATCAACACCAAAGTGCATTTCATGCTTCTGGTGCTTGTAATTGTATGCATAGCACATGTCACTCCACGCTAAATTGCATGCTTTGTATTGATGCTGGGGACAGCATTGAGACGCCCCCCCCCCTCCCGCTAATGCCTGGTTTCATCATCACTTCAGGTCGGCCAAAGTCTCGCCACACTGCATTTCATGCTACTGGTGCTTGTGAATGAATGCATAGCACACGACACTCCACGCCAAATTGCATTATGTGTATTGATGCTTGCCACAGCATTTTATCCCCCCCCCTCCCGCCCTCGTGCCTTTTCTAGCACAACCAAAGTCGCCCACATCAGCATCACAACTTGTGGTTCCCATGTGGCTGGTGCTGTTGAATGCTCACATGCCCAGAACACATACTTGCTGAATGGCGGACTGCTTGTTAAGAGATCAAGACAAAGTTACAGGCAGCCATCTTTGGTGCCCCCCACACACCTTGGACCCCAAGTGCCCCACATTCAGCTCTGCCAAAGCCTCACACATCAACACCAAAGTGCATTTCATGCTTCTGGTGCTTGTAATTGTATGCATAGCACATGTCACTCCACGCTAAATTGCATGCTTTGTATTGATGCTTGGGGTAGCACTACGACCCCCCCCCCCCCCGCAAATGCCTGGTTTCATCGTCCCTTCAGGTCTGCCAAAGTCTCACACATCAACACCACCGTGCATTTCATGCTACTGGTGCTTGTAATTGTATTCATAGCACATGTCACTCCACGCTAAACTGCATGCTGTGCATCGATGCTAGGGGCAGCAATGAGACGCCCCCCCCCCCCGCTAATGCCTGGTTTCATCATCACTTCAGGTCTGCCAAAGTCTCGCACATCACCACCACACTGCATTTCATGCTACTGGTGCTTGTAAATGAATGCATAGCACATGGCACTCCACGCCAAATTGCATGATGTGTATTGATGCTTGCCACAGCATTTTACTCCCCCCCCCCCCAACACCCACCCCTCGTGCCTTTTCTAGCACAACCAAAGTCGCCCACATCAGCACCACAGTGGTTCCAATGTGGCTGGTGCTTTTGAAAGCTCACTAAATGCTCACAAGCATAGAACACATACTTGCTGAGTGGCGGACTGCTTGTTAGGAGATCAAGACCAAGTTACAGGCAACCATCTCCCCCCCCCCCCCCCCCGACCCAAAAGGCCCCACATTCAGCTCGGCCAAGGTCTCACACATCAACACCAAAGTGCATTTCATGCTTCTGGTGCTTGTAATTGTATGCATAGCACATGTCACTCCACGCTAAATTGCATGCTTTGTATTGATGCTTGGGGTAGCACTACGACTCCCCCCCCCCTAATGCCTGGTTTCATCATCACTTCAGGTCTGCCAAAGTCTCGCACATCAACACCACAGTGCATTTTATGCTACTGGTGCTTGTGATTGTATTCATAGCACATGTCACTCCACGCTAAATTGCATGCTGTGCATTGATGCTGGGGGCAGCATTGAGACGTCCCCCCCCCTCCCGCTAATGCCTGGTTTCATCATCACTTCAGGTCGGCCAAAGTCTCGCCACACTGCATTTCATGCTACTGGTGCTTGTGAATGAATGCATAGCACACGACACTCCACGCCAAATTGCATTATGTGTATTGATGCTTGCCACAGCATTTTATCCCCCCCCCCTCCCGCCCTCGTGCCTTTTCTAGCACAACCAAAGTCGCCCACATCAGCATCACAACTTGTGGTTCCCATGTGGCTGGTGCTGTTGAATGCTCACATGCCCAGAACACATACTTGCTGAATGGCGGACTGCTTGTTAAGAGATCAAGACAAAGTTACAGGCAGCCATCTTTGGTGCCCCCCACACACCTTGGACCCCAAGTGCCCCACATTCAGCTCTGCCAAAGCCTCACACATCAACACCAAAGTGCATTTCATGCTTCTGGTGCTTGTAATTGTATGCATAGCACATGTCACTCCACGCTAAATTGCATGCTTTGTATTGATGCTTGGGGTAGCACTACGACCCCCCCCCCCCCCCCGCAAATGCCTGGTTTCATCGTCCCTTCAGGTCTGCCAAAGTCTCACACATCAACACCACCGTGCATTTCATGCTACTGGTGCTTGTAATTGTATTCATAGCACATGTCACTCCACGCTAAACTGCATGCTGTGCATCGATGCTAGGGGCAGCAATGAGACGCCCCCCCCCCCCCCCCGCTAATGCCTGGTTTCATCATCACTTCAGGTCTGCCAAAGTCTCGCACATCACCACCACACTGCATTCATGCTACTGGTGCTTGTAAATGAATGCATAGCACATGGCACTCCACGCCAAATTGCATGATGTGTATTGATGCTTGCCACAGCATTTTACTCCCCCCCCCCAACACCCCCCCTCGTGCCTTTTCTAGCACAACCAAAGTCGCCCACATCAGCACCACAGTGGTTCCAATGTGGCTGGTGCTTTTGAAAGCTCACTAAATGCTCACAAGCATAGAACACATACTTGCTGAGTGGCGGACTGCTTGTTAGGAGATCAAGACCAAGTTACAGGCAACCATCTCCCCCCCCCCCCCCCCCGACCCAAAAGCCCCACATTCAGCTCGGCCAAGGTCTCACACATCAACACCAAAGTGCATTTCATGCTTCTGGTGCTTGTAATTGTATGCATAGCACATGTCACTCCACGCTAAATTGCATGCTTTGTATTGATGCTTGGGGTAGCACTACGACTCCCCCCCCCCTAATGCCTGGTTTCATCATCACTTCAGGTCTGCCAAAGTCTCGCACATCAACACCACAGTGCATTTTATGCTACTGGTGCTTGTGATTGTATTCATAGCACATGTCACTCCACGCTAAATTGCATGCTGTGCATTGATGCTGGGGCAGCATTGAGACGTCCCCCCCCCCTCCCGCTAATGCCTGGTTTCATCATCACTTCAGGTTGGCCAAAGTCTCGCCACACTGCATTTCATGCTACTGGTGCTTGTGAATGAATGCATAGCACACGACACTCCACGCCAAATTGCATTATGTGTATTAATGCTTGCCACAGCATTTTATCCCCCCCCCCTCCCGCCCTCGTGCCTTTTCTAGCACAACCAAAGTCGCCCACATCAGCATCACAACTTGTGGTTCCCATGTGGCTGGTGCTGTTGAATGCTCACATGCCCAGAACACATACTTGCTGAATGGCGGACTGCTTGTTAAGAGATCAAGACAAAGTTACAGGCAGCCATCTTTGGTGCCCCCCACACACCTTGGACCCCAAGTGCCCCACATTCAGCTCTGCCAAAGCCTCACACATCAACACCAAAGTGCATTTCATGCTTCTGGTGCTTGTAATTGTATGCATAGCACATGTCACTCCACGCTAAATTGCATGCTTTGTATTGATGCTTGGGGTAGCACTACGACCCCCCCCCCCCCCCGCAAATGCCTGGTTTCATCGTCCCTTCAGGTCTGCCAAAGTCTCACACATCAACACCACCGTGCATTTCATGCTACTGGTGCTTGTAATTGTATTCATAGCACATGTCACTCCACGCTAAACTGCATGCTGTGCATCGATGCTAGGGGCAGCAATGAGACGCCCCCCCCCCCCCCCCGCTAATGCCTGGTTTCATCATCACTTCAGGTCTGCCAAAGTCTCGCACATCACCACCACACTGCATTTCATGCTACTGGTGCTTGTAAATGAATGCATAGCACATGGCACTCCACGCCAAATTGCATGATGTGTATTGATGCTTGCCACAGCATTTTACTCCCCCCCCCCCCAACACCCACCCCTCGTGCCTTTTCTAGCACAACCAAAGTCGCCCACATCAGCACCACAGTGGTTCCAATGTGGCTGGTGCTTTTGAAAGCTCACTAAATGCTCACAAGCATAGAACACATACTTGCTGAGTGGCGGACTGCTTGTTAGGAGATCAAGACCAAGTTACAGGCAACCATCTCCCCCCCCCCCCCCCCCCCGACCCAAAAGGCCCCACATTCAGCTCGGCCAAGGTCTCACACATCAACACCAAAGTGCAGTTCATGCTTCTGGTGCTTGTAATTGTATGCATAGCACATGTCACTCCACGCTAAATTGCATGCTTTGTATTGATGCTTGGGGTAGCACTACGACTCCCCCCCCCGCAAATGCCTGGTTTCATCATCACTTCAGGTCTGCCAAAGTCTCGCACATCAACACCACAGTGCATTTTATGCTACTGGTGCTTGTGATTGTATTCATAGCACATGTCACTCCACGCTAAATTGCATGCTGTGCATTGATGCTGGGGGCAGCATTGAGACGTCCCCCCCCCCTCCCGCTAATGCCTGGTTTCATCATCACTTCAGGTTGGCCAAAGTCTCGCCACACTGCATTTCATGCTACTGGTGCTTGTGAATGAATGCATAGCACACGACACTCCACGCCAAATTGCATTATGTGTATTAATGCTTGCCACAGCATTTTATCCCCCCCCCCCTCCCGCCCTCGTGCCTTTTCTAGCACAACCAAAGTCGCCCACATCAGCATCACAACTTGTGGTTCCCATGTGGCTGGTGCTGTTGAATGCTCACATGCCCAGAACACATACTTGCTGAATGGCGGACTGCTTGTTAAGAGATCAAGACAAAGTTACAGGCAGCCATCTTTGGTGCCCCCCACACACCTTGGACCCCAAGTGCCCCACATTCAGCTCTGCCAAAGCCTCACACATCAACACCAAAGTGCATTTCATGCTTCTGGTGCTTGTAATTGTATGCATAGCACATGTCACTCCACGCTAAATTGCATGCTTTGTATTGATGCTTGGGGTAGCACTACGACCCCCCCCCCCCCCAAATGCCTGGTTTCATCGTCCCTTCAGGTCTGCCAAAGTCTCACACATCAACACCACCGTGCATTTCATGCTACTGGTGCTTGTAATTGTATTCATAGCACATGTCACTCCACGCTAAACTGCATGCTGTGCATCGATGCTAGGGGCAGCAATGAGACGCCCCCCCCCCCCCCCGCTAATGCCTGGTTTCATCATCACTTCAGGTCTGCCAAAGTCTCGCACATCACCACCACACTGCATTTCATGCTACTGGTGCTTGTAAATGAATGCATAGCACATGGCACTCCACGCCAAATTGCATGATGTGTATTGATGCGTGCCACAGCATTTTATCCCCCCCCCCCCTCCGCCCCTCGTGCCTGTTCTAGCACAAACCAAAGGCGCCCACATCAGCACCACAGTGGTTCCAATGTGGCTGGTGCTTTTGAATGCTCACTAAATGCTTACAAGCATAGAACACATACTTGCTGAATGGCGGACTGCTTGTTGGGAGATCAAGACCAAGTTACAGGCAACCATCTCCCCCCCCCCCCCCCCCCCCCCGACACAAAAATTCAGCTCGGCCAAGGTCTCACACATCAACACCAAAGTGCATTTCATGCTTCTGGTGCTTGTAATTGTATGCATAGCACATGTCACTCCACGCTTAATTGCATGCTTTGTATTGATCCTTGGGGTAGCACTACGACCCCCCCCCCCCCCCCCGCAAATGCCTGGTTTCATCATCCCTTCAGGTCTGCCAATGTCTCACACATCAACACCACAGTGCATTTTATGCTACTGGTGCTTGTAATTGTATGCATAGCACATGTCACTCCACGCTAAATTGCATGCTGTGCATTGATGCTAGGGGCAGCAATGAGACGCCCCCCCCCCCCTCCCGCTAATGCCTGGTTTCATCATCACTTCAGGTCTGCCAAAGTCTCGCACATCACCACCACACTGCATTTCATGCTACTGGTGCTTGTAAATGAATGCATAGCACATGGCACTCCACGCCAAATTGCATGATGTGTATTGATGCTTGCCACAGCATTTTACTTCCCCCCCCCCCCCCCCCTCCGCCCCTCCGCTCCTCGTGCCTTTTCTAGCACAAACCAAAGTCGCCCACATCAGCACCACAGTGGTTCCAATGTGGCTGGTGCTTTTGAATGCTCACTAAATGCTCACAAGCATAGAACACATACTTGCTGAATGGCGGACTGCTTGTTGGGAGATCAAGACCAAGTTAACAGGCAACCATCTCCCCCCCCCCCCCCCGACCCAAAAGGCCCCACATTCAGCTCGGCCAAGGTCTCACACATCAACACCAAAGTGCATTTCATGCTTCTGGTGCTTGTAATTGTATGCATAGCACACGACACTCCACGCCAAATTGCATTATGTGTATTGATGCTTGCCACAGCATTTTATCCCCCCCCCTCCCGCCCTCGTGCCTTTTCTAGCACAACCAAAGTCGCCCACATCAGCATCACAACTTGTGGTTCCCATGTGGCTGGTGCTGTTGAATGCTCACATGCCCAGAACACATACTTGCTGAATGGCGGACTGCTTGTTAAGAGATCAAGACAAAGTTACAGGCAGCCATCTTTGGTGCCCCCCACACACCTTGGACCCCAAGTGCCCCACATTCAGCTCTGCCAAAGCCTCACACATCAACACCAAAGTGCATTTCATGCTTCTGGTGCTTGTAATTGTATGCATAGCACATGTCACTCCACGCTAAATTGCATGCTTTGTATTGATGCTTGGGGTAGCACTACGACCCCCCCCCCCCCCCGCAAATGCCTGGTTTCATCGTCCCTTCAGGTCTGCCAAAGTCTCACACATCAACACCACCGTGCATTTCATGCTACTGGTGCTTGTAATTGTATTCATAGCACATGTCACTCCACGCTAAACTGCATGCTGTGCATCGATGCTAGGGGCAGCAATGAGACGCCCCCCCCCCCCCCCCCCCTAATGCCTGGTTTCATCATCACTTCAGGTCTGCCAAAGTCTCGCACATCACCACCACACTGCATTTCATGCTACTGGTGCTTGTAAATGAATGCATAGCACATGGCACTCCACGCCAAATTGCATGATGTGTATTGATGCTTGCCACAGCATTTTACTCCCCCCCCCCCCCCAACACCCACCCCTCGTGCCTTTTCTAGCACAACCAAAGTCGCCCACATCAGCACCACAGTGGTTCCAATGTGGCTGGTGCTTTTGAAAGCTCACTAAATGCTCACAAGCATAGAACACATACTTGCTGAGTGGCGGACTGCTTGTTAGGAGATCAAGACCAAGTTACAGGCAACCATCTCCCCCCCCCCCCCCCCCCGACCCAAAAGGCCCCACATTCAGCTCGGCCAAGGTCTCACACATCAACACCAAAGTGCATTTCATGCTTCTGGTGCTTGTAATTGTATGCATAGCACATGTCACTCCACGCTAAATTGCATGCTTTGTATTGATGCTTGGGGTAGCACTACGACTCCCCCCCCCCTAATGCCTGGTTTCATCATCACTTCAGGTCTGCCAAAGTCTCGCACATCAACACCACAGTGCATTTTATGCTACTGGTGCTTGTGATTGTATTCATAGCACATGTCACTCCACGCTAAATTGCATGCTGTGCATTGATGCTGGGGGCAGCATTGAGACGTCCCCCCCCCCTCCCGCTAATGCCTGGTTTCATCATCACTTCAGGTCGGCCAAAGTCTCGCCACACTGCATTTCATGCTACTGGTGCTTGTGAATGAATGCATAGCACACGACACTCCACGCCAAATTGCATTATGTGTATTGATGCTTGCCACAGCATTTTATCCCCCCCCCCTCCCGCCCTCGTGCCTTTTCTAGCACAACCAAAGTCGCCCACATCAGCATCACAACTTGTGGTTCCCATGTGGCTGGTGCTGTTGAATGCTCACATGCCCAGAACACATACTTGCTGAATGGCGGACTGCTTGTTAAGAGATCAAGACAAAGTTACAGGCAGCCATCTTTGGTGCCCCCCACACACCTTGGACCCCAAGTGCCCCACATTCAGCTCTGCCAAAGCCTCACACATCAACACCAAAGTGCATTTCATGCTTCTGGTGCTTGTAATTGTATGCATAGCACATGTCACTCCACGCTAAATTGCATGCTTTGTATTGATGCTTGGGGTAGCACTACGACCCCCCCCCCCCCCCCCGCAAATGCCTGGTTTCATCGTCCCTTCAGGTCTGCCAAAGTCTCACACATCAACACCACCGTGCATTTCATGCTACTGGTGCTTGTAATTGTATTCATAGCACATGTCACTCCACGCTAAACTGCATGCTGTGCATCGATGCTAGGGGCAGCAATGAGACGCCCCCCCCCCCCCCCGCTAATGCCTGGTTTCATCATCACTTCAGGTCTGCCAAAGTCTCGCACATCACCACCACACTGCATTTCATGCTACTGGTGCTTGTAAATGAATGCATAGCACATGGCACTCCACGCCAAATTGCATGATGTGTATTGATGCGTGCCACAGCATTTTACTCCCCCCCCCCCCTCCGCCCCTCGTGCCTGTTCTAGCACAAACCAAAGGCGCCCACATCAGCACCACAGTGGTTCCAATGTGGCTGGTGCTTTTGAATGCTCACTAAATGCTCACAAGCATAGAACACATACTTGCTGAATGGCGGACTGCTTGTTGGGAGATCAAGACCAAGTTACAGGCAACCATCTCCCCCCCCCCCCCCCCCCCCGACACAAAAATTCAGCTCGGCCAAGGTCTCACACATCAACACCAAAGTGCATTTCATGCTTCTGGTGCTTGTAATTGTATGCATAGCACATGTCACTCCACGCTTAATTGCATGCTTTGTATTGATCCTTGGGGTAGCACTACGACCCCCCCCCCCGCAAATGCCTGGTTTCATCATCCCTTCAGGTCTGCCAATGTCTCACACATCAACACCACAGTGCATTTTATGCTACTGGTGCTTGTAATTGTATGCATAGCACATGTCACTCCACGCTAAATTGCATGCTGTGCATTGATGCTAGGGGCAGCAATGAGACGCCCCCCCCCCCCCCTCCCGCTAATGCCTGGTTTCATCATCACTTCAGGTCTGCCAAAGTCTCGCACATCACCACCACACTGCATTTCATGCTACTGGTGCTTGTAAATGAATGCATAGCACGTGGCACTCCACGCCAAATTGCATGATGTGTATTGATGCTTGCCACAGCATTTTACTTCCCCCCCCCCCCCCTCCGCCCCTCCGCTCCTCGTGCCTTTTCTAGCACAAACCAAAGTCGCCCACATCAGCACCACAGTGGTTCCAATGTGGCTGGTGCTTTTGAATGCTCACTAAATGCTCACAAGCATAGAACACATACTTGCTGAATGGCGGACTGCTTGTTAGGAGATCAAGACCAAGTTACAGGCAACCATCTCCCCCCCCCCCCCCGACCCAAAAGGCCCCACATTCAGCTCGGCCAAGGTCTCACACATCAACACCAAAGTGCATTTTATGCTACTGGTGCTTGTAATTGTATGCATAGCACATGTCACTCCACGCTAAATTGCATGCTGTGCATTGATGCTAGGGGCAGCAATGAGACGCCCCCCCCCCCTGCTAATGCCTGGTTTCATCATAACTTCAGGTCTGCCAAAGTCTCGCACATCACCACCACACTGCATTCAATGCTACTGGTGCTTGTAAATGAATGCATAGGACGTGGCACTCCACGCCAAATTGCATGATGTGTATTGATGCTTGCCACAGCATTTTAATTCCCCCCCCCCCCCCCCCGCCCCTCCGCTCCTCGTGCCTTTTCTAGCACAAACCAAAGTCGCCCACATCAGCACCACAGTGGTTCCAATGTGGCTGGTGCTTTTGAATGCTCACTAAATGCTCACAAGCATAGAACACATACTTGCTGAATGGCGGACTGCTTGTTAGGAGATCAAGACCAAGTTACAGGCAACCATCTCCCCCCCCCCCCCCGACCCAAAAGGCCCCACATTCAGCTCGGCCAAGGTCTCACACATCAACACCAAAGTGCATTTCATGCTTCTGGTGCTTGTAATTGTATGCATAGCACATGTCACTCCACGCTAAATTGCATGCTTTGTATTGATGCTGGGGGCAGCATTGAGACGCCCCCCCCCCCCTCCCGCTAATGCCTGGTTTCATCATCACTTCAGGTCGGCCAAAGTCTCGCCACACTGCATTTCATGCTACTGGTGCTTGTGAATGAATGCATAGCACACGACACTCCACGCCAAATTGCATGATGTGTATTGATGCTTGCCACAGCATTTTATCCCCCCCCCTCCCGCCCTCGTGCCTTTTCTAGCACAACCAAAGTCGCCCACATCAGCATCACAACTTGTGGTTCCCATGTGGCTGGTGCTGTTGAATGCTCACATGCCCAGAACACATACTTGCTGAATGGCGGACAGCTTGTTAAGAGATCAAGACAAAGTTACAGGCAGCCATCTTTGGTGCCCCCCACACACCTTGGACCCCAAGTGCCCCACATTCAGCTCTGCCAAAGCCTCACACATCAACACCAAAGTGCATTTCATGCTTCTGGTGCTTGTAATTGTATGCATAGCACATGTCACTCCACGCTAAATTGCATGCTTTGTATTGATGCTGGGGTAGCATTACGACCCCCCCCCCCGCAAATGCCTGGTTTCATCGTCCCTTCAGGTCTGCCAAAGTCTCACACATCAACACCACCGTGCATTTCATGCTACTGGTGCTTGTACTTGTATTCATAGCACATGTCACTCCACGCTAAACTGCATGCTGTGCATCGATGCTAGGGGCAGCAATGAGACGCCCCCCCCCCCCCCCCCGCTAATGCCTGGTTTCATCATCACTTCAGGTCTGCCAAAGTCTCGCACATCACCACCACACTGCATTCAATGCTACTGGTGCTTGTAAATGAATGCATAGGACGTGGCACTCCACGCCAAATTGCATGATGTGTATTGATGCTTGCCACAGCATTTTAATCCCCCCCCCCTCCGCCCCTCCGCTCCTCGTGCCTTTTCTAGCACAAACCAAAGTCGCCCACATCAGCACCACAGTGGTTCCAATGTGGCTGGTGCTTTTGAATGCTCACTAAATGCTCACAAGCATAGAACACATACTTGCTGAATGGCGGACTGCTTGTTAGGAGATCAAGACCAAGTTACAGGCAACCATCTCCCCCCCCCCCCCGACCCAAAAGGCCCCACATTCAGCTCGGCCAAGGTCTCACACATCAACACCAAAGTGCATTTTATGCTACTGGTGCTTGTAATTGTATGCATAGCACATGTCACTCCACGCTAAATTGCATGCTGTGCATTGATGCTAGGGCAGCAATGAGACGCCCCCCCCCCCCTGCTAATGCCTGGTTTCATCATAACTTCAGGTCTGCCAAAGTCTCGCACATCACCACCACACTGCATTCAATGCTACTGGTGCTTGTAAATGAATGCATAGGACGTGGCACTCCACGCCAAATTGCATGATGTGTATTGATGCTTGCCACAGCATTTTAATTCCCCCCCCCCCCCCTCCGCCCCTCCGCTCCTCGTGCCTTTTCTAGCACAAACCAAAGTCGCCCACATCAGCACCACAGTGGTTCCAATGTGGCTGGTGCTTTTGAATGCTCACTAAATGCTCACAAGCATAGAACACATACTTGCTGAATGGCGGACTGCTTGTTAGGAGATCAAGACCAAGTTACAGGCAACCATCTCCCCCCCCCCCCCCGACCCAAAAGGCCCCACATTCAGCTCGGCCAAGGTCTCACACATCAACACCAAAGTGCATTTCATGCTTCTGGTGCTTGTAATTGTATGCATAGCACATGTCACTCCACGCTAAATTGCATGCTTTGTATTGATGCTGGGGGCAGCATTGAGACGCCCCCCCCCCCTCCCGCTAATGCCTGGTTTCATCATCACTTCAGGTCGGCCAAAGTCTCGCCACACTGCATTTCATGCTACTGGTGCTTGTGAATGAATGCATAGCACACGACACTCCACGCCAAATTGCATGATGTGTATTGATGCTTGCCACAGCATTTTATCCCCCCCCCTCCCGCCCTCGTGCCTTTTCTAGCACAACCAAAGTCGCCCACATCAGCATCACAACTTGTGGTTCCCATGTGGCTGGTGCTGTTGAATGCTCACATGCCCAGAACACATACTTGCTGAATGGCGGACAGCTTGTTAAGAGATCAAGACAAAGTTACAGGCAGCCATCTTTGGTGCCCCCCACACACCTTGGACCCCAAGTGCCCCACATTCAGCTCTGCCAAAGCCTCACACATCAACACCAAAGTGCATTTCATGCTTCTGGTGCTTGTAATTGTATGCATAGCACATGTCACTCCATGCTAAATTGCATGCTTTGTATTGATGCTGGGGGTAGCATTACGACCCCCCCCCCCCGCAAATGCCTGGTTTCATCGTCCCTTCAGGTCTGCCAAAGTCTCACACATCAACACCACCGTGCATTTCATGCTACTGGTGCTTGTACTTGTATTCATAGCACATGTCACTCCACGCTAAACTGCATGCTGTGCATCGATGCTAGGGGCAGCAATGAGACGCCCCCCCCCCCCCCCCGCTAATGCCTGGTTTCATCATAACTTCAGGTCTGCCAAAGTCTCGCACATCACCACCACACTGCATTCAATGCTACTGGTGCTTGTAAATGAATGCATAGGACGTGGCACTCCACGCCAAATTGCATGATGTGTATTGATGCTTGCCACAGCATTTTAATCCCCCCCCCCCTCCGCCCCTCCGCTCCTCGTGCCTTTTCTAGCACAACCAAAGTCGCCCACATCAGCACCACAGTGGTTCCAATGTGGCTGGTGCTTTTGAATGCTCACTAAATGCTCACAAGCATAGAACACATACTTGCTGAATGGCGGACTGCTTGTTAGGAGATCAAGACCAAGTTAACAGGCAACCATCTCCCCCCCCCCCGACCCAAAAGGCCCCACATTCAGCTCGGCCAAGGTCTCACACATCAACACCAAAGTGCATTTCATGCTTCTGGTGCTTGTAATTGTATGCATAGCACATGTCACTCCACGCTAAATTGCATGGTTTGTATTGATGCTGGGGGCAGCATTGAGACGCCCCCCCCCCTCCCGCTAATGCCTGGTTTCATCATCACTTCAGGTCGGCCAAAGTCTCGCCACACTGCATTTCATGCTACTGGTGCTTGTGAATGAATGCATAGCACACGACACTCCACGCCAAATTGCATGATGTGTATTGATGCTTGCCACAGCATTTTATCCCCCCCCCCTCCCGCCCTCGTGCCTTTTCTAGCACAACCAAAGTCGCCCACATCAGCATCACAACTTGTGGTTCCCATGTGGCTGGTGCTGTTGAATGCTCACATGCCCAGAACACATACTTGCTGAATGGCGGACTGCTTGTTAAGAGATCAAGACAAAGTTACAGGCAGCCATCTTTGGTGCCCCCCACACACCTTGGACCCCAAGTGCCCCACATTCAGCTCTGCCAAAGCCTCACACATCAACACCACACTGCATTTCATCTACTGGTGCTTGTAAACAAATGCACATGTCACTCCACGCTAAATTGCATGCTGTGTATTGATGCTTGGGGCAGCATGTAGACCCCCCCCTCTGCGCGCCCTGCTCGCTAATGCCTGGTTTCATCGTCGATTCAGGTCTGCCAAAGTCTCGCACATGACCACCACGCTGCATTTCATGCTACTGGTTCTTGTAAACGAATGCATAGCACATGGCACTCCACGCTGAATTGCATGATGTGTATTGATGCTTGCCACAGCATTTTATCCCCCCGCCCCTCCCGCCCCTCGTGCCTTTTCTAGCACAACCAAAGTCGCCCACATCAGCACCACAGTGGTTCCAATGTGGCTGGTGCTGTTGGATGCTCACTAAATGCTCACAAGCATAGAACACATACTTGCTGAATGGCGGACTGCTTGTTAGGAGATCAAGACAAAGTTACAGGCAACCATTCCCCCCCCCCCCGACCCAAAAGGCCCCACATTCAGCTCGGCCAAGGTCTCACACATCAACACCAAAGTGCATTTCATGCTTCTGGTGCTTGTAATTGTATGCATAGCACATGTCACTCCATGCTAAATTGCATGCTTTGTATTGATGCTTGGGGTAGCACCACGACTCCCCCCCCCCCCCCCCCGCAAATGCCTGGTTTCATCGTCCCTTCAGGTCTGCCAAAGTCTCACACATCAACACCACAGTGCATTTTATGCTACTGGTGCTTGTAATTGTATTCATAGCACATGTCACTCCACGCTGCATTGCATGCTGTGCATTGATGCTTGGGGCAGCATTGAGACGCCCCCCCCCCCCCCGCCAATGCCTGGTTTCATCATCACTTCAGGTCTGCCAAAGTCTCGCACATCACCACCACACTGCATTTCATGCTACTGGTGCTTGTAAATGAATGCATAGCACATGGCACTCCACGCCAAATTGCATGCTGTGTATTGATGCTTGCCACAGCATTTTATCCCCCCGCCCCTCCCGCCCCTCGTGCCTTTTCTAGCACAACCAAAGTCGCCCACATCAGCACCACAGTGGTTCCAATGTGGCTGGTGCTTTTGAATGCTCACTAAATGCTCACAAGCATAGAACACATACTTGCTGAATGGCGGACTGCTTGTTAGGAGATCAAGACCAAGTTAACAGGCAACCATCTCCCCCCCCCCCCCCCCGACCCAAAAGGCCCCACATTCAGCTCGGCCAAGGTCTCACACATCAACACCAAAGTGCATTTCATGCTTCTGGTGCTTGTAATTGTATGCATAGCACATGTCACTCCACGCTAAATTGCATGGTTTGTATTGATGCTGGGGGCAGCATTGAGACGCCCCCCCCCCTCCCGCTAATGCCTGGTTTCATCATCACTTCAGGTCGGCCAAAGTCTCGCCACACTGCATTTCATGCTACTGGTGCTTGTGAATGAATGCATAGCACACGACACTCCACGCCAAATTGCATGATGTGTATTGATGCTTGCCACAGCATTTTATCCCCCCCCCCTCCCGCCCTCGTGCCTTTTCTAGCACAACCAAAGTCGCCCACATCAGCATCACAACTTGTGGTTCCCATGTGGCTGGTGCTGTTGAATGCTCACATGCCCAGAACACATACTTGCTGAATGGCGGACTGCTTGTTAAGAGATCAAGACAAAGTTACAGGCAGCCATCTTTGGTGCCCCCCACACCCTTGGACCCCAAGTGCCCCACATTCAGCTCTGCCAAAGCCTCACACATCAACACCACACTGCATTTCATCTACTGGTGCTTGTAAACAAATGCACATGTCACTCCACGCTAAATTGCATGCTGTGTATTGATGCTTGGGGCAGCATGTAGACCCCCCCCTCTGCGCGCCCTGCTCGCTAATGCCTGGTTTCATCGTCGATTCAGGTCTGCCAAAGTCTCGCACATGACCACCACGCTGCATTTCATGCTACTGGTTCTTGTAAACGAATGCATAGCACATGGCACTCCACGCTGAATTGCATGATGTGTATTGATGCTTGCCACAGCATTTTATCCCCCCGCCCCTCCCGCCCCTCGTGCCTTTTCTAGCACAACCAAAGTCGCCCACATCAGCACCACAGTGGTTCCAATGTGGCTGGTGCTGTTGGATGCTCACTAAATGCTCACAAGCATAGAACACATACTTGCTGAATGGCGGACTGCTTGTTAGGAGATCAAGACAAAGTTACAGGCAACCATCCCCCCCCCCCCCCGACCCAAAAGGCCCCACATTCAGCTCGGCCAAGGTCTCACACATCAACACCAAAGTGCATTTCATGCTTCTGGTGCTTGTAATTGTATGCATAGCACATGTCACTCCATGCTAAATTGCATGCTTTGTATTGATGCTTGGGGTAGCACCACGACTCCCCCCCCCCCCCCCGCAAATGCCTGGTTTCATCGTCCCTTCAGGTCTGCCAAAGTCTCACACATCAACACCACAGTGCATTTTATGCTACTGGTGCTTGTAATTGTATTCATAGCACATGTCACTCCACGCTGCATTGCATGCTGTGCATTGATGCTTGGGGCAGCATTGAGACGCCCCCCCCCCCCCCCGCCAATGCCTGGTTTCATCATCACTTCAGGTCTGCCAAAGTCTCGCACATCACCACCACACTGCATTTCATGCTACTGGTGCTTGTAAATGAATGCATAGCACATGGCACTCCACGCCAAATTGCATGCTGTGTATTGATGCTTGCCACAGCATTTTATCCCCCCGCCCCTCCCGCCCCTCGTGCCTTTTCTAGCACAACCAAAGTCGCCCACATCAGCACCACAGTGGTTCCAATGTGGCTGGTGCTTTTGGATGCTCACTAAATGCTCACAAGCATAGAACACATACTTGCTGAATGGCGGACTGCTTGTTAGGAGATCAAGACAAAGTTACAGGCAACCATCTCCCCCTCCCCCCCCGACCCAAAAGGCCCCACATTCAGCTCGGCCAAGGTCTCACACATCAACACCAAAGTGCATTTCATGCTTCTGGTGCTTGTAATTGTATGCATAGCACATGTCACTCCACGCTAAATTGCATGCTTTGTATTGATGCTTGGGGTAGCACCACGACTCCCCCCCCCCCTGGCAAATGCCTGGTTTCATCGTCCCTTCAGGTCTGCCAAAGTCTCACACATCAACACCACAGTGCATTTTATGCTACTGGTGCTTGTAATTGTATTCATAGCACATGTCACTCCACGCTACATTGCATGCTGTGCATTGATGCTTGGGGCAGCATTGAGACGCCCCCCCCCCCCCCCCGCCAATGCCTGGTTTCATCATCACTTCAGGTCTGCCAAAGTCTCGCACATCACCACCACACTGCATTTCATGCTACTGGTGCTTGTAAATGAATGCATAGCACATGGCACTCCACGCCAAATTGCATGATGTGTATTGATGCTTGCCACAGCATTTTATTCCCCCGCCCCTCCCGCCCCTCGTGCCTTTTCTAGCACAACCAAAGTCGCCCACATCAGCACCACAGTGGTTCCAATGTGGCTGGTGCTTTTGGATGCTCACTAAATGCTCACAAGCATAGAACACATACTTGCTGAATGGCGGACTGCTTGTTAGGAGATCAAGACAAAGTTACAGGCAACCATCTCCCCCTCCCCCCCCGACCCAAAAGGCCCCACATTCAGCTCGGCCAAGGTCTCACACATCAACACCGCAGTGCATTTCATGCTTCTGGTGCTTGTAATTGTATGCATAGCACATGTCACTCCACGCTAAATTGCATGCTTTGTATTGATGCTTGGGGTAGCACCACGACTCCCCCCCCCCCTGGCAAATGCCTGGTTTCATCGTCCCTTCAGGTCTGCCAAAGTCTCACACATCAACACCACAGTGCATTTTATGCTACTGGTGCTTGTAATTGTATTCATAGCACATGTCACTCCACGCTGCATTGCATGCTGTGCATTGATGCTTGGGGCAGCATTGAGACGCCCCCCCCCCCCCGCCAATGCCTGGTTTCATCATCACTTCAGGTCTGCCAAAGTCTCGCACATCACCACCACACTGCATTTCATGCTACTGGTGCTTGTAAATGAATGCATAGCACATGGCACTCCACGCCAAATTGCATGATGTGTATTGATGCTTGCCACAGCATTTTATTCCCCCCGCCCCTCCCGCCCCTCGTGCCTTTTCTAGCACAACCAAAGTCGCCCACATCAGCACCACAGTGGTTCCAATGTGGCTGGTGCTGTTGGATGCTCACTAAATGCTCACAAGCATAGAACACATACTTGCTGAATGGCGGACTGCTTGTTAGGAGATCAAGACAAAGTTACAGGCAACCATCCCCCCCCCCCCCGACCCAAAAGGCCCCACATTCAGCTCGGCCAAGGTCTCACACATCAACACCAAAGTGCATTTCATGCTTCTGGTGCTTGTAATTGTATGCATAGCACATGTCACTCCACGCTAAATTGCATGCTTTGTATTGATGCTTGGGGTAGCACCACGACTCCCCCCCCCCCCCCGCAAATGCCTGGTTTCATCGTCCCTTCAGGTCTGCCAAAGTCTCACACATCAACACCACAGTGCATTTTATGCTACTGGTGCTTGTAATTGTATTCATAGCACATGTCACTCCACGCTGCATTGCATGCTGTGCATTGATGCTTGGGGCAGCATTGAGACGCCCCCCCCCCCCCCCCCGCCAATGCCTGGTTTCATCATCACTTCAGGTCTGCCAAAGTCTCGCACATCACCACCACACTGCATTTCATGCTACTGGTGCTTGTAAATGAATGCATAGCACATGGCACTCCACGCCAAATTGCATGATGTGTATTGATGCTTGCCACAGCATTTTATCCCCCCCCCCCTCCCGCCCCTCGTGCCTTTTCTAGCACAACCAAAGTCGCCCACATCAGCACCACAGTGGTTCCAATGTGGCTGGTGCTGTTGGATGCTCACTAAATGCTCACAAGCATAGAACACATACTTGCTGAATGGCGGACTGCTTGTTAGGAGATCAAGACAAAGTTACAGGCAACCATCTCCCCCCCCCCCCCCCGACCCAAAAGGCCCCACATTCAGCTCGGCCAAGGTCTCACACATCAACACCACAGTGCATTTCATGCTTCTGGTGCTTGTAATTGTATGCATAGCACATGTCACTCCATGCTAAATTGCATGCTTTGTATTGATGCTTGGGGTAGCACCACGACTCCCCCCCCCCCCCCGCAAATGCCTGGTTTCATCGTCCCTTCAGGTCTGCCAAAGTCTCACACATCAACACCACAGTGCATTTTATGCTACTGGTGCTTGTAATTGTATTCATAGCACATGTCACTCCACGCTGCATTGCATGCTGTGCATTGATGCTTGGGGCAGCATTGAGACGCCCCCCCCCCCCCCGCCAATGCCTGGTTTCATCATCACTTCAGGTCTGCCAAAGTCTCGCACATCACCACCACACTGCATTTCATGCTACTGGTGCTTGTAAATGAATGCATAGCACATGGCACTCCACGCCAAATTGCATGATGTGTATTGATGCTTGCCACAGCATTTTATCCCCCCGCCCCTCCCGCCCCTCGTGCCTTTTCTAGCACAACCAAAGTCGCCCACATCAGCACCACAGTGGTTCCAATGTGGCTGGTGCTGTTGGATGCTCACTAAATGCTCACAAGCATAGAACACATACTTGCTGAATGGCGGACTGCTTGTTAGGAGATCAAGACAAAGTTACAGGCAACCATCTCCCCCCCCCCCCGACCCAAAAGGCCCCACATTCAGCTCGGCCAAGGTCTCACACATCAACACCACAGTGCATTTCATGCTTCTGGTGCTTGTAATTGTATGCATAGCACATGTCACTCCACGCTAAATTGCATGCTTTGTATTGATGCTTGGGGTAGCACCACGACTCCCCCCCCCCTGGCAAATGCCTGGTTTCATCGTCCCTTCAGGTCTGCCAAAGTCTCACACATCAACACCACAGTGCATTTTATGCTACTGGTGCTTGTAATTGTATTCATAGCACATGTCACTCCACGCTGCATTGCATGCTGTGCATTGATGCTTGGGGCAGCATTGAGACGCCCCCCCCCCCCCCCGCCAATGCCTGGTTTCATCATCACTTCAGGTCTGCCAAAGTCTCGCACATCACCACCACACTGCATTTCATGCTACTGGTGCTTGTAAATGAATGCATAGCACATGGCACTCCACGCCAATTGCATGCTGTGTATTGATGCTTGCCACAGCATTTTATCCCCCCGCCCCTCCCGCCCCTCGTGCCTTTTCTAGCACAACCAAAGTCGCCCACATCAGCACCACAGTGGTTCCAATGTGGCTGGTGCTGTTGGATGCTCACTAAATGCTCACAAGCATAGAACACATACTTGCTGAATGGCGGACTGCTTGTTAGGAGATCAAGACAAAGTTACAGGCAACCATCTCCCCCTCCCCCCCCGACCCAAAAGGCCCCACATTCAGCTCGGCCAAGGTCTCACACATCAACACCACAGTGCATTTCATGCTTCTGGTGCTTGTAATTGTATGCATAGCACATGTCACTCCACGCTAAATTGCATGCTTTGTATTGATGCTTGGGGTAGCACCACGACTCCCCCCCCCCCCCCGCAAATGCCTGGTTTCATCGTCCCTTCAGGTCTGCCAAAGTCTCACACATCAACACCACAGTGCATTTTATGCTACTGGTGCTTGTAATTGTATTCATAGCACATGTCACTCCACGCTGCATTGCATGCTGTGCATTGATGCTTGGGGCAGCATTGAGACGCCCCCCCCCCCCGCCAATGCCTGGTTTCATCATCACTTCAGGTCTGCCAAAGTCTCGCACATCACCACCACACTGCATTTCATGCTACTGGTGCTTGTAAATGAATGCATAGCACATGTCACTCCACGCTGCATTGCATGCTGTGTATTGATGCTTGCCACAGCATTTTATCCCCCCGCCCCCTCCCGCCCCTCGTGCCTTTTCTAGCACAACCAAAGTCGCCCACATCAGCACCACAGTGGTTCCAATGTGGCTGGTGCTGTCGGATGCTCACTAAATGCTCACAAGCATAGAACACATACTTGCTGAATGGCGGACTGCTTGTTAGGAGATCAAGACAAAGTTACAGGCAACCATCTCCCCCTCCCCCCCCGACCCAAAAGGCCCCACATTCAGCTCGGCCAAGGTCTCACACATCAACACCGCAGTGCATTTCATGCTTCTGGTGCTTGTAATTGTATGCATAGCACATGTCACTCCATGCTAAATTGCATGCTTTGTATTGATGCTTGGGGTAGCACCACGACTCCCCCCCCCCCCCTGCGCAAATGCCTGGTTTCATCGTCCCTTCAGGTCTGCCAAAGTCTCACACATCAACACCACAGTGCATTTTATGCTACTGGTGCTTGTAATTGTATTCATAGCACATGTCACTCCACGCTGCATTGCATGCTGTGCATTGATGCTTGGGGCAGCATTGAGACGCCCCCCCCCCCCCCCCCAATGCCTGGTTTCATCATCACTTCAGGTCTGCCAAAGTCTCGCACATCACCACCACACTGCATTTCATGCTACTGGTGCTTGTAAATGAATGCATAGCACATGGCACTCCACGCTGCATTGCATGCTGTGTATTGATGCTTGCCACAGCATTTTATCCCCCCGCCCCCCCTCCCGCCCCTCGTGCCTTTTCTAGCACAACCAAAGTCGCCCACATCAGCACCACAGTGGTTCCAATGTGGCTGGTGCTGTTGGATGCTCACTAAATGCTCACAAGCATAGAACACATACTTGCTGAATGGCGGACTGCTTGTTAGGAGATCAAGACAAAGTTACAGGCAACCATCCCCCCCCCCCCCCCGACCCAAAAGGCCCCACATTCAGCTCGGCCAAGGTCTCACACATCAACACCACAGTGCATTTCATGCTTCTGGTGCTTGTAATTGTATGCATAGCACATGTCACTCCATGCTAAATTGCATGCTTTGTATTGATGCTTGGGGTAGCACCACGACTCCCCCCCCCCCCTGCGCAAATGCCTGGTTTCATCGTCCCTTAAGGTCTGCCAAAGTCTCACACATCAACACTACAGTGCATTTTATGCTACTGGTGCTTGTAATTGTATTCATAGCACATGTCACTCCACGCTGCATTGCATGCTGTGCATTGATGCTTGGGGCAGCATTGAGACGCCCCCCCCCCCCCCCCCAATGCCTGGTTTCATCATCACTTCAGGTCTGCCAAAGTCTCGCACATCACCACCACACTGCATTTCATGCTACTGGTGCTTGTAAATGAATGCATAGCACATGGCACTCCACGCCAAATTGCATGCTGTGTATTGATGCTTGCCACAGCATTTTATCCCCCGCCCCCCCTCCCGCCCCTCGTGCCTTTTCTAGCACAACCAAAGTCGCCCACATCAGCACCACAGTGGTTCCAATGTGGCTGGTGCTGTTGGATGCTCACTAAATGCTCACAAGCATAGAACACATACTTGCTGAATGGCGGACTGCTTGTTAGGAGATCAAGACAAAGTTACAGGCAACCATCCCCCCCCCCCCGACCCAAAAGGCCCCACATTCAGCTCGGCCAAGGTCTCACACATCAACACCACAGTGCATTTCATGCTTCTGGTGCTTGTAATTGTATGCATAGCACATGTCACTCCATGCTAAATTGCATGCTTTGTATTGATGCTTGGGGTAGCACCACGACTCCCCCCCCCCCCCCCCGCAAATGCCTGGTTTCATCGTCCCTTCAGGTCTGCCAAAGTCTCACACATCAACACTACAGTGCATTTTATGCTACTGGTGCTTGTAATTGTATTCATAGCACATGTCACTCCACGCTGCATTGCATGCTGTGCATTGATGCTTGGGGCAGCATTGAGACGCCCCCCCCCCCCCCCCGCCAATGCCTGGTTTCATCATCACTTCAGGTCTGCCAAAGTCTCGCACATCACCACCACACTGCATTTCATGCTACTGGTGCTTGTAAATGAATGCATAGCACATGGCACTCCACGCTGTATTGCATGCTGTGTATTGATGCTTGCCACAGCATTTTATCCCCCCGCCCCCCCTCCCGCCCCTCGTGCCTTTTCTAGCACAACCAAAGTCGCCCACATCAGCACCACAGTGGTTCCAATGTGGCTGGTGCTGTCGGATGCTCACTAAATGCTCACAAGCATAGAACACATACTTGCTGAATGGCGGACTGCTTGTTAGGAGATCAAGACAAAGTTACAGGCAACCATCTCCCCCTCCCCCCCCGACCCAAAAGGCCCCACATTCAGCTCGGCCAAGGTCTCACACATCAACACCGCAGTGCATTTCATGCTTCTGGTGCTTGTAATTGTATGCATAGCACATGTCACTCCATGCTAAATTGCATGCTTTGTATTGATGCTTGGGGTAGCACCACGACTCCCCCCCCCCCTGCGCAAATGCCTGGTTTCATCGTCCCTTAAGGTCTGCCAAAGTCTCACACATCAACACTACAGTGCATTTTATGCTACTGGTGCTTGTAATTGTATTCATAGCACATGTCACTCCACGCTGCATTGCATGCTGTGCATTGATGCTTGGGGCAGCATTGAGACGCCCCCCCCCCCCCCCGCTAATGCCTGGTTTCATCATCACTTCAGGTCTGCCAAAGTCTCGCACATCACCACCACACTGCATTTCATGCTACTGGTGCTTGTAAATGAATGCATAGCACATGGCACTCCACGCTGCATTGCATGCTGTGTATTGATGCTTGCCACAGCATTTTATCCCCCCGCCCCCCCTCCCGCCCCTCGTGCCTTTTCTAGCACAACCAAAGTCGCCCACATCAGCACCACAGTGGTTCCAATGTGGCTGGTGCTGTTGGATGCTCACTAAATGCTCACAAGCATAGAACACATACTTGCTGAATGGCGGACTGCTTGTTAGGAGATCAAGACAAAGTTACAGGCAACCATCCCCCCCCCCCCCCCCCGACCCAAAAGGCCCCACATTCAGCTCGGCCAAGGTCTCACACATCAACACCACAGTGCATTTCATGCTTCTGGTGCTTGTAATTGTATGCATAGCACATGTCACTCCATGCTAAATTGCATGCTTTGTATTGATGCTTGGGGTAGCACCACGACTCCCCCCCCCCCTGCGCAAATGCCTGGTTTCATCGTCCCTTAAGGTCTGCCAAAGTCTCACACATCAACACTACAGTGCATTTTATGCTACTGGTGCTTGTAATTGTATTCATAGCACATGTCACTCCACGCTGCATTGCATGCTGTGCATTGATGCTTGGGGCAGCATTGAGACGCCCCCCCCCCCCCCCAATGCCTGGTTTCATCATCACTTCAGGTCTGCCAAAGTCTCGCACATCACCACCACACTGCATTTCATGCTACTGGTGCTTGTAAATGAATGCATAGCACATGGCACTCCACGCCAAATTGCATGCTGTGTATTGATGCTTGCCACAGCATTTTATCCCCCCGCCCCCCCTCCTGCCCCTCGTGCCTTTTCTAGCACAACCAAAGTCGCCCACATCAGCACCACAGTGGTTCCAATGTGGCTGGTGCTGTTGGATGCTCACTAAATGCTCACAAGCATAGAACACATACTTGCTGAATGGCGGACTGCTTGTTAGGAGATCAAGACAAAGTTACAGGCAACCATCCCCCCCCCCCCCCCCAAAAGGCCCCACATTCAGCTCGGCCAAGGTCTCACACATCAACACCACAGTGCATTTCATGCTTCTGGTGCTTGTAATTGTATGCATAGCACATGTCACTCCATGCTAAATTGCATGCTTTGTATTGATGCTTGGGGTAGCACCACGACTCCCCCCCCCCCCCCCCCCGCAAATGCCTGGTTTCATCGTCCCTTCAGGTCTGCCAAAGTCTCACACATCAACACCACAGTGCATTTTATGCTACTGGTGCTTGTAATTGTATTCATAGCACATGTCACTCCACGCTGCATTGCATGCTGTGCATTGATGCTTGGGGCAGCATTGAGACGCCCCCCCCCCCCCCCCGCCAATGCCTGGTTTCATCATCACTTCAGGTCTGCCAAAGTCTCGCACATCACCACCACACTGCATTTCATGCTACTGGTGCTTGTAAATGAATGCATAGCACATGTCACTCCACGCTGCATTGCATGCTGTGTATTGATGCTTGCCACAGCATTTTATCCCCCCGCCCCTCCCGCCCCTCGTGCCTTTTCTAGCACAACCAAAGTCGCCCACATCAGCACCACAGTGGTTCCAATGTGGCTGGTGCTGTCGGATGCTCACTAAATGCTCACAAGCATAGAACACATACTTGCTGAATGGCGGACTGCTTGTTAGGAGATCAAGACAAAGTTACAGGCAACCATCTCCCCCCCCCCCCCCCCGACCCAAAAGGCCCCACATTCAGCTCGGCCAAGGTCTCACACATCAACACCACAGTGCATTTCATGCTTCTGGTGCTTGTAATTGTATGCATAGCACATGTCACTCCACGCTAAATTGCATGCTTTGTATTGATGCTTGGGGTAGCACCACGACTCCCCCCCCCCCCCCCCGCAAATGCCTGGTTTCATCGTCCCTTCAGGTCTGCCAAAGTCTCACACATCAACACCACAGTGCATTTTATGCTACTGGTGCTTGTACTTGTATTCATAGCACATGTCACTCCACGCTGCATTGCATGCTGTGCATTGATGCTTGGGGCAGCATTGAGACGCCCCCCCCCCCCCGCCAATGCCTGGTTTCATCATCACTTCAGGTCTGCCAAAGTCTCGCACATCACCACCACACTGCATTTCATGCTACTGGTGCTTGTAAATGAATGCATAGCACATGTCACTCCACGCTGCATTGCATGCTGTGTATTGATGCTTGCCACAGCATTTTATCCCCCCGCCCCCCCGCCCCTCCCGCCCCTCGTGCCTTTTCTAGCACAACCAAAGTCGCCCACATCAGCACCACAGTGGTTCCAATGTGGCTGGTGCTGTTGGATGCTCACTAAATGCTCACAAGCATAGAACACATACTTGCTGAATGGCGGACTGCTTGTTAGGAGATCAAGACAAAGTTACAGGCAACCATCCCCCCCCCCCCCCGACCCAAAAGGCCCCACATTCAGCTCGGCCAAGGTCTCACACATCAACACCGCAGTGCATTTCATGCTTCTGGTGCTTGTAATTGTATGCATAGCACATGTCACTCCATGCTAAATTGCATGCTTTGTATTGATGCTTGGGGTAGCACCACGACTCCCCCCCCCCTGCGCAAATGCCTGGTTTCATCGTCCCTTAAGGTCTGCCAAAGTCTCACACATCAACACTACAGTGCATTTTATGCTACTGGTGCTTGTAATTGTATTCATAGCACATGTCACTCCACGCTGCATTGCATGCTGTGCATTGATGCTTGGGGCAGCATTGAGACGCCCCCCCCCCCCCGCTAATGCCTGGTTTCATCATCACTTCAGGTCTGCCAAAGTCTCGCACATCACCACCACACTGCATTTCATGCTACTGGTGCTTGTAAATGAATGCATAGCACATGGCACTCCACGCTGCATTGCATGCTGTGTATTGATGCTTGCCACAGCATTTTATCCCCCCGCCCCCCCTCCCGCCCCTCGTGCCTTTTCTAGCACAACCAAAGTCGCCCACATCAGCACCACAGTGGTTCCAATGTGGCTGGTGCTGTTGGATGCTCACTAAATGCTCACAAGCATAGAACACATACTTGCTGAATGGCGGACTGCTTGTTAGGAGATCAAGACAAAGTTACAGGCAACCATCCCCCCCCCCCCCCCCCGACCCAAAAGGCCCCACATTCAGCTCGGCCAAGGTCTCACACATCAACACCGCAGTGCATTTCATGCTTCTGGTGCTTGTAATTGTATGCATAGCACATGTCACTCCATGCTAAATTGCATGCTTTGTATTGATGCTTGGGGTAGCACCACGACTCCCCCCCCCCCCCCCCGCGCAAATGCCTGGTTTCATCGTCCCTTAAGGTCTGCCAAAGTCTCACACATCAACACTACAGTGCATTTTATGCTACTGGTGCTTGTACTTGTATTCATAGCACATGTCACTCCACGCTGCATTGCATGCTGTGCATTGATGCTTGGGGCAGCATTGAGACGCCCCCCCCCCCCCCCCAATGCCTGGTTTCATCATCACTTCAGGTCTGCCAAAGTCTCGCACATCACCACCACACTGCATTTCATGCTACTGGTGCTTGTAAATGAATGCACAGCACATGTCACTCCACGCTGCATTGCATGCTGTGTATTGATGCTTGCCACAGCATTTTATCCCCCCGCCCCCCCTCCCGCCCCTCGTGCCTTTTCTAGCACAACCAAAGTCGCCCACATCAGCACCACAGTGGTTCCAATGTGGCTGGTGCTTTTGGATGCTCACTAAATGCTCACAAGCATAGAACACATTCTTGCTGAATGGCGGACTGCTTGTTAGGAGATCAAGACAAAGTTACAGGCAACCATCCCCCCCCCCCCCCCCCCCCGACCCAAAAGGCCCCACATTCAGCTCGGCCAAGGTCTCACACATCAACACCACAGTGCATTTCATGCTTCTGGTGCTTGTAATTGTATGCATAGCACATGTCACTCCATGCTAAATTGCATGCTTTGTATTGATGCTTGGGGTAGCACCACGACTCCCCCCCCCCTGCGCAAATGCCTGGTTTCATCATCACTTCAGGTCTGCCAAAGTCTCGCACATCACCACCACAGTGCATTTCATGCTACTGGTGCTTGTAAATGAATGCACAGCATATGTCACTCCACGCTGCATTGCATGCTGTGTATTGATGCTTGCCACAGCATTTTATCCCCCCCCCCCCTCCCGCCCCTCGTGCCTTTTCTAGCACAACCAAAGTCGCCCACATCAGCACCACAGTGGTTCCAATGTGGCTGGTGCTGTTGAATGCTCACTAAATGCTCACAAGCATAGAACACATACTTGCTGAATGGCGGACTGCTTGTTAGGAGATCAAGACAAAGTTACAGGCAACCATCTCCCCCTCCCCCCCCGACCCAAAAGGCCCCACATTCAGCTCGGCCAAGGTCTCAAACATCAACACCGCAGTGCATTTCATGCTTCTGGTGCTTGTAATTGTATGCATAGCACATGTCACTCCATGCTAAATTGCATGCTTTGTATTGATGCTTGGGGTAGCACCACGACTCCCCCCCCCCTGCGCAAATGCCTGGTTTCATCGTCCCTTAAGGTCTGCCAAAGTCTCACACATCAACACTACAGTGCATTTTATGCTACTGGTGCTTGTAATTGTATTCATAGCACATGTCACTCCACGCTGCATTGCATGCTGTGCATTGATGCTTGGGGCAGCATTGAGACGCCCCCCCCCCCCCCCGCCAATGCCTGGTTTCATCATCACTTCAGGTCTGCCAAAGTCTCGCACATCACCACCACACTGCATTTCATGCTACTGGTGCTTGTAAATGAATGCATAGCACATGTCACTCCACGCTGTATTGCATGCTGTGTATTGATGCTTGCCACAGCATTTTATCCCCCCGCCCCCCCTCCCGCCCCTCGTGCCTTTTCTAGCACAACCAAAGTCGCCCGCATCAGCACCACAGTGGTTCCAATGTGGCTGGTGCTGTCGGATGCTCACTAAATGCTCACAAGCATAGAACACATACTTGCTGAATGGCGGACTGCTTGTTAGGAGATCAAGACAAAGTTACAGGCAACCATCTCCCCCTCCCCCCCCGACCCAAAAGGCCCCACATTCAGCTCGGCCAAGGTCTCAACATCAACACCGCAGTGCATTTCATGCTTCTGGTGCTTGTAATTGTATGCATAGCACATGTCACTCCATGCTAAATTGCATGCTTTGTATTGATGCTTGGGGTAGCACCACGACTCCCCCCCCCCCCCCCCGCAAATGCCTGGTTTCATCGTCCCTTAAGGTCTGCCAAAGTCTCACACATCAACACTACAGTGCATTTTATGCTACTGGTGCTTGTAATTGTATTCATAGCACATGTCACTCCACGCTGCATTGCATGCTGTGCATTGATGCTTGGGGCAGCATTGAGACGCCCCCCCCCCCCCCGCCAATGCCTGGTTTCATCATCACTTCAGGTCTGCCAAAGTCTCGCACATCACCACCACACTGCATTTCATGCTACTGGTGCTTGTAAATGAATGCACAGCACATGTCACTCCACGCTGCATTGCATGCTGTGTATTGATGCTTGCCACAGCATTTTATCCCCCCGCCCCCCCTCCCGCCCCTCGTGCCTTTTCTAGCACAACCAAAGTCGCCCACATCAGCACCACAGTGGTTCCAATGTGGCTGGTGCTTTTGGATGCTCACTAAATGCTCACAAGCATAGAACACATTCTTGCTGAATGGCGGACTGCTTGTTAGGAGATCAAGACAAAGTTACAGGCAACCATCCCCCCCCCCCCCCCCCCCCCCGACCCAAAAGGCCCCACATTCAGCTCGGCCAAGGTCTCACACATCAACACCACAGTGCATTTCATGCTTCTGGTGCTTGTAATTGTATGCATAGCACATGTCACTCCATGCTAAATTGCATGCTTTGTATTGATGCTTGGGGTAGCACCACGACTCCCCCCCCCCTGCGCAAATGCCTGGTTTCATCATCACTTCAGGTCTGCCAAAGTCTCGCACATCACCACCACAGTGCATTTCATGCTACTGGTGCTTGTAAATGAATGCACAGCATATGTCACTCCACGCTGCATTGCATGCTGTGTATTGATGCTTGCCACAGCATTTTATCCCCCCGCCCCCCCTCCCGCCCCTCGTGCCTTTTCTAGCACAACCAAAGTCGCCCACATCAGCACCACAGTGGTTCCAATGTGGCTGGTGCTGTTGAATGCTCACTAAATGCTCACAAGCATAGAACACATACTTGCTGAATGGCGGACTGCTTGTTAGGAGATCAAGACAAAGTTACAGGCAACCATCTCCCCCTCCCCCCCCGACCCAAAAGGCCCCACATTCAGCTCGGCCAAGGTCTCAAACATCAACACCGCAGTGCATTTCATGCTTCTGGTGCTTGTAATTGTATGCATAGCACATGTCACTCCATGCTAAATTGCATGCTTTGTATTGATGCTTGGGGTAGCACCACGACTCCCCCCCCCCCTGCGCAAATGCCTGGTTTCATCGTCCCTTAAGGTCTGCCAAAGTCTCACACATCAACACTACAGTGCATTTTATGCTACTGGTGCTTGTAATTGTATTCATAGCACATGTCACTCCACGCTGCATTGCATGCTGTGCATTGATGCTTGGGGCAGCATTGAGACGCCCCCCCCCCCCCCCCCGCCAATGCCTGGTTTCATCATCACTTCAGGTCTGCCAAAGTCTCGCACATCACCACCACACTGCATTTCATGCTACTGGTGCTTGTAAATGAATGCATAGCACATGTCACTCCACGCTGTATTGCATGCTGTGTATTGATGCTTGCCACAGCATTTTATCCCCCCGCCCCCCCTCCCCCCCTCGTGCCTTTTCTAGCACAACCAAAGTCGCCCGCATCAGCACCACAGTGGTTCCAATGTGGCTGGTGCTGTCGGATGCTCACTAAATGCTCACAAGCATAGAACACATACTTGCTGAATGGCGGACTGCTTGTTAGGAGATCAAGACAAAGTTACAGGCAACCATCTCCCCCTCCCCCCCCGACCCAAAAGGCCCCACATTCAGCTCGGCCAAGGTCTCAAACATCAACACCGCAGTGCATTTCATGCTTCTGGTGCTTGTAATTGTATGCATAGCACATGTCACTCCATGCTAAATTGCATGCTTTGTATTGATGCTTGGGGTAGCACCACGACTCCCCCCCCCCCCCGCAAATGCCTGGTTTCATCGTCCCTTAAGGTCTGCCAAAGTCTCACACATCAACACTACAGTGCATTTTATGCTACTGGTGCTTGTAATTGTATTCATAGCACATGTCACTCCACGCTGCATTGCATGCTGTGCATTGATGCTTGGGGCAGCATTGAGACGCCCCCCCCCCCCGCCAATGCCTGGTTTCATCATCACTTCAGGTCTGCCAAAGTCTCGCACATCACCACCACACTGCATTTCATGCTACTGGTGCTTGTAAATGAATGCATAGCACATGTCACTCCACGCTGTATTGCATGCTGTGTATTGATGCTTGCCACAGCATTTTATCCCCCCGCCCCCCCTCCCGCCCCTCGTGCCTTTTCTAGCACAACCAAAGTCGCCCACATCAGCACCACAGTGGTTCCAATGTGGCTGGTGCTGTCGGATGCTCACTAAATGCTCACAAGCATAGAACACATACTTGCTGAATGGCGGACTGCTTGTTAGGAGATCAAGACAAAGTTACAGGCAACCATCTCCCCCTCCCCCCCCGACCCAAAAGGCCCCACATTCAGCTCGGCCAAGGTCTCAAACATCAACACCGCAGTGCATTTCATGCTTCTGGTGCTTGTAATTGTATGCATAGCACATGTCACTCCATGCTAAATTGCATGCTTTGTATTGATGCTTGGGGTAGCACCACGACTCCCCCCCCCCCCTGCGCAAATGCCTGGTTTCATCGTCCCTTAAGGTCTGCCAAAGTCTCACACATCAACACTACAGTGCATTTTATGCTACTGGTGCTTGTAATTGTATTCATAGCACATGTCACTCCACGCTGCATTGCATGCTGTGCATTGATGCTTGGGGCAGCATTGAGACGCCCCCCCCCCCCCCCGCTAATGCCTGGTTTCATCATCACTTCAGGTCTGCCAAAGTCTCGCACATCACCACCACACTGCATTTCATGCTACTGGTGCTTGTAAATGAATGCATAGCACATGGCACTCCACGCTGCATTGCATGCTGTGTATTGATGCTTGCCACAGCATTTTATCCCCCCGCCCCCCCTCCCGCCCCTCGTGCCTTTTCTAGCACAACCAAAGTCGCCCACATCAGCACCACAGTGGTTCCAATGTGGCTGGTGCTGTTGGATGCTCACTAAATGCTCACAAGCATAGAACACATACTTGCTGAATGGCGGACTGCTTGTTAGGAGATCAAGACAAAGTTACAGGCAACCATCCCCCCCCCCCCCCGACCCAAAAGGCCCCACATTCAGCTCGGCCAAGGTCTCACACATCAACACCACAGTGCATTTCATGCTTCTGGTGCTTGTAATTGTATGCATAGCACATGTCACTCCATGCTAAATTGCATGCTTTGTATTGATGCTTGGGGTAGCACCACGACTCCCCCCCCCCCCTGCGCAAATGCCTGGTTTCATCGTCCCTTAAGGTCTGCCAAAGTCTCACACATCAACACTACAGTGCATTTTATGCTACTGGTGCTTGTAATTGTATTCATAGCACATGTCACTCCACGCTGCATTGCATGCTGTGCATTGATGCTTGGGGCAGCATTGAGACGCCCCCCCCCCCCACCAATGCCTGGTTTCATCATCACTTCAGGTCTGCCAAAGTCTCGCACATCACCACCACACTGCATTTCATGCTACTGGTGCTTGTAAATGAATGCATAGCACATGCACTCCACGCCAAATTGCATGCTGTGTATTGATGCTTGCCACAGCATTTTATCCCCCCGCCCCCCCTCCTGCCCCTCGTGCCTTTTCTAGCACAACCAAAGTCGCCCACATCAGCACCACAGTGGTTCCAATGTGGCTGGTGCTGTTGGATGCTCACTAAATGCTCACAAGCATAGAACACATACTTGCTGAATGGCGGACTGCTTGTTAGGAGATCAAGACAAAGTTACAGGCAACCATCCCCCCCCCCCGACCCAAAAGGCCCCACATTCAGCTCGGCCAAGGTCTCACACATCAACACCACAGTGCATTTCATGCTTCTGGTGCTTGTAATTGTATGCATAGCACATGTCACTCCATGCTAAATTGCATGCTTTGTATTGATGCTTGGGGTAGCACCACGCCTCCCCCCCCCCCCCCCCGCAATGCCTGGTTTCATCGTCCCCTCAGGTCTGCCAAAGTCTCACACATCAACACCACAGTGCATTTTATGCTACTGGTGCTTGTACTTGTATTCATAGCACATGTCACTCCACGCTGCATTGCATGCTGTGCATTGATGCTTGGGGCAGCATTGAGACGCCCCCCCCCCCCCGCCAATGCCTGGTTTCATCATCACTTCAGGTCTGCCAAAGTCTCGCACATCACCACCACACTGCATTTCATGCTACTGGTGCTTGTAAATGAATGCACAGCACATGTCACTCCACGCTGCATTGCATGCTGTGTATTGATGCTTGCCACAGCATTTTATCCCCCCGCCCCCCCTCCCGCCCCTCGTGCCTTTTCTAGCACAACCAAAGTCGCCCACATCAGCACCACAGTGGTTCCAATGTGGCTGGTGCTGTTGACAGCTCACTAAATGCTCACAAGCATAGAACACATACTTGCTGAATGGCGGACTGCTTGTTAGGAGATCAAGACAAAGTTACAGGCAACCATCTCCCCCCCCCCCCCCCGACCCAAAAGGCCCCACATTCAGCTCGGCCAAGGTCTCACACATCAACACCACAGTGCATTTCATGCTTCTGGTGCTTGTAATTGTATGCATAGCACATGTCACTCCACGCTAAATTGCATGCTTTGTATTGATGCTTGGGGTAGCACCACGACTCCCCCCCCCCCCCCCCCCCCCGCAAATGCCTGGTTTCATCTTCCCCTCAGGTCTGCCAAAGTCTCACACATCAACACCACAGTGCATCTTATGCTACTGGTGCTTGTAATTGTATTCATAGCACGTGTCACTCCACGCTGCATTGCATGCTGTGCATTGATGCTTGGGGCAGCATTGAGACGCCCCCCCCCCCCCCCCCCCGCCAATGCCTGGTTTCATCATCACTTCAGGCCTGCCAAAGTCTCGCACATCACCACCACACTGCATTTCATGCTACTGGTGCTTGTAAATGAATGCATAGCACATGGCACTCCACGCCAGATTGCATGATGTGTATTGATGCTTGCCACAGCATTTTACACCCCCCCCCTCCTCCTGCCCCTCGTGCCTTTTCTAGCACAACCAAAGTCGCCCACATCAGCACCACAGTGGTTCCAATGTGGCTGGTGCTTCTGAATGCTCACTAAATGCTCACAAGCATAGAACACATACTTGCTGAATGGCGGACTGCTTGTTAGGAGATCAAGACAAAGTTACAGGCAACCATCTCCCCCCCCCCCCCCCCCCCCCCGACCCAAAAGGCCCCACATTCAGCTCGGCCAAGGTCTCACACATCAACACCACAGTGCATTTCATGCTTCTGGTGCTTGTAATTGTATGCATAGCACATGTCACTCCACGCTAAATTGCATGCTTTGTATTGATGCTTGGGGTAGCACTATGACTCCCCCCCCCCCCGGTGCTTGTAAATGAATTGATAGCACATGTCACTCCACGCTGCATTGCATTGAGACAGCACTTCAAACTCCCACTCATGCCTAGTTTCCTCACAACCAAGATAGCCCACATCAGCACCACAGTGGTTCCCAAATGGCTGGTGCTTTTCAATGCTCATGTGCCCAGACCAGATGGTGGCTGAATGGCGGACTCCTTGTTCCGAGATCAAGACAAAGTTACCGGCCACCATCTTTGCCCCTCTCCTTCCCCCCATATGCCCCGCATTCCGCTCTGCCAAAGTCTTGTACATCAGCACCACACTGTGTTTCACGCTGCTGGAGCCTGTCATCAAATGCTTAGCTCATGACACTCCATGCTAGATTGCATGATGACTACTGATGCTTAAAACAGCGTTGTGAAACCCCCCCCTGCCCCCCCCCCCACTCATGCTAGTTTTAGTGCAACCAAAATCGCCTGCATCAGCACCACAGTGGTTCCCATGTGGCTGGTGCTTTTCAATGCTCATGTGCCCAGAACAAATACTTGCTGAATGGCGACTGCTTGTTCCGAGATCAAGACAAAGTTACCGGCCACCATCTTTGCCCCTCTCCTTCCCCCCATATGCCCCGCATTCCGCTCTGCCAAAGTCTTGTACATCAGCACCACACTGCATTTCATGCTACTGGAGCCTGTTATCAAATGCTTAGCTCATGACACTCCACGCTAAATTGCATGATGTGTATTTATGCTTGAGACAACGTTTTGCCAAAACGCCCTCCCCCCCCCCCCTCTCATGCCTAGTTTCAGCACAAGTAATTTCGCCCGCATCAGCACCACAGTGGTTACCATGTGGCTGGTGCTTTTCAGTGCTCATCTGGCCAGACAAATACTTGCTGAATGGCGACTGCTTGTTAGGAGATCAAGACAGAGTTACCGGCCACCATCTTTGCCCCTCTCCTTCCCCCCATATGCCCCGCATTCCGCTCTGCCAAAGTCTTGTACATCAGCACCACACTGCATTTCATGCTACTGGAGCCTGTTATCAAATGCTTAGCACATGACACTCCACGCTAAATTGCATGATGTATTTATGCTTCAGACAACGTTTTGCCAAAACGCCCTCCCCCCCCACCCCCTCTCATGCCTAGTTTCAGCGCAATCAAAATCGCCCGCATCAGCACCACAGTGGTTCCCATGTGGCTGGTGCTTGTCAATGCTCATGTGCCAGAACAAATACTTGCTGAATGGTGACTGCTTGTTCCAAGATCAAGACAAAGTTGCCGGCCACTATTTTTCCCCCCATCCTTCCCCCCATATGCCCCGCATTCCGCTCTGCCAAAGTCTTGTACATCAGCACCACACTGCATTTCATGCTACTGGAGCCTGTCATCAAATGCTTAGCACATGACACTCCAAGCTAGATTGCTTGATGAATACCTATGCTGGAGACAGCGTTTTGACCCCCCCCCCCTTGCCCCCCCCCCCCCCCCCTCATTCATGCCTAGTTTCAGCGCAACCAAAATCACCCGCATCAGCACCACAGTGGTTCCCATGTGGCTGGTGCTTGTCAATGCTCATGTGCCAGAACAAATACTTGCTGAATGGTGACTGCTTGTTGGGAGATCAAGACAGAGTTACCGGCATTCATCTTTGCCCCTCCCCCCTCCCCCCATATGCCCCGCATTCCGCTCTGCCAAAGTCTTGTACATCAGCACCACACTGCATTTCATGCTACTGGAGCCTGTTATCAAATGCTTAGCACATGACACTCCACGCTAAATTGCATGATGTGTATTTATGCTTCAGACAACGTTTTGCCAAAACGCCCTCCCCCCCCACCCCCTCTCATGCCTAGTTTCAGCGCAATCAAAATCGCCCGCATCAGCACCACAGTGGTTCCCATGTGGCTGGTGCTTGTCAATGCTCATGTGCCAGAACAAATACTTGCTGAATGGTGACTGCTTGTTCCAAGATCAAGACAAAGTTGCCGGCCACTATTTTTCCCCCCATCCTTCCCCCCATATGCCCCGCATTCCGCTCTGCCAAAGTCTTGTACATCAGCACCACACTGCATTTCATGCTACTGGAGCCTGTCATCAAATGCTTAGCACATGACACTCCAAGCTAGATTGCTTGATGAATACCTATGCTGGAGACAGCGTTTTGACCCCCCCCCCCCCTTGCCCCCCCCCCCCCCTCATTCATGCCTAGTTTCAGCGCAACCAAAATCACCCGCATCAGCACCACAGTGGTTCCCAGGTGGCTGGTGCTTGTCAATGCTCATGTGCCACAACAAATACTTGCTGAATGGTGACTGCTTGTTGGGAGATCAAGACAGAGTTACCGGCCACCATCTTTGCCCCTCTCCTTCCCCCCATATGCCTCGCATTCCGCTCTGCCAAAGTCTTGTACATCAGCCTAACACTGCATTTCATGCTACTGGAGCCTGTTATCAAATGCTTAGCTCATGACACTCCACGCTAAATTGCATGATGTGTATTTATGCTTGAGACAACGTTTTGCCAAAACGCCCTCCCCCCCACCCCCTCTCATGCCTAGTTTCAGCGCAACCAAAATCGCCCGCATCAGCACCACAGTGGTTCCCATGTGGCTGGTGCTTGTCAATGCTCATGTGCCAGAACAAATACTTGCTGAATGGTGACTGCTTGTTGGGAGATCAAGACAGAGTTACCGGCAACCATCTTTGCCCCTCCCCCCTCCCCCCATATGCCCCGCATTCCGCTCTGCCAAAGTCTCGCACATCAGCCTAACACTGAATTTCATGCTGCTGGAGCCTGTCATCAAATGCTTAGCACATGACACTCCACGCTAGATTGCATGATGAATACTTATGCTTAAGACAGCGTTTTGAAACCCCCCCCTGCCCCCCCCCCCACTCATGCCTAGTTTCAGCGCAACCAAAATCGCCTGCATCAGCACCACAGTGGTTCCCATGTGGCTGGTGCTTTTCAATGCTCATGTGCCCAGAACAAATACTTGCTGAATAGCGACTGCTTGTTCCGAGATCAAGACAAAGTTACCGGCCACCATCTTTGCCCCTCTCCCCTCCCCCCATATGCCCCGCATTCCGCTCTGCCAAAGTCTCGCACATCAGCCTAACACTGAATTTCATGCTGCTGGAGCCTGTCATCAAATGCTTAGCACATGACACTCCAAGCTAGATTGCATGATGAATACTTATGCTTAAGACAGCGTTTTGAAACCCCCCCCTGCCCCCCCCCACTCATGCCTAGTTTCAGCGCAACCAAAATCGCCTGCATCAGCACCACAGTGGTTCCCATGTGGCTGGTGCTTTTCAATGCTCATGTGCCCAGAACAAATACTTGCTGAATAGCGACTGCTTGTTCCGAGATCAAGACAAAGTTACCGGCCACCATCTTTGCCCCTCTCCCCTCCCCCCATATGCCCCGCATTCCGCTCTGCCAAAGTCTCGCACATCAGCCTAACACTGAATTTCATGCTGCTGGAGCCTGTCATCAAATGCTTAGCACATGACACTCCACGCTAGATTGCATGATGAATACTTATGCTTAAGACAGCGTTTTGAAACCCCCCCCTGCCCCCCCCCCCCCCCACTCATGCCTAGTTTCAGCGCAACCAAAATCGCCTGCATCAGCACCACAGTGGTTCCCATGTGGCTGGTGCTTTTCAATGCTCATGTGCCCAGAACAAATACTTGCTGAATAGCGACTGCTTGTTCCGAGATCAAGACAAAGTTACCGGCCACCATCTTTGCCCCTCTCCCCTCCCCCCATATGCCCCGCATTCCGCTCTGCCAAAGTCTCGCACATCAGCCTAACACTGAATTTCATGCTGCTGGAGCCTGTCATCAAATGCTTAGCACATGACACTCCAAGCTAGATTGCATGATGAATACTTATGCTTAAGACAGCGTTTTGAAACCCCCCCTGCCCCCCCCCCCCACTCATGCCTAGTTTCAGCGCAACCAAAATCGCCTGCATCAGCACCACAGTGGTTCCCATGTGGCTGGTGCTTGTCAATGCTCATGTGCCAGAACAAATACTTGCTGAATGGTGACTGCTTGTTCCAAGATCAAGACAAAGTTACCGGCCACTATTTTCCCCCCCATCCTTCCCCCCATATGCCCCGCATTCGGCTCTGCCAAAGTCTTGTACATCAGCACCACACTGCATTTCATGCTACTGGAGCCTGTCATCAAATGCTTAGCACATGACACTCCAAGCTAGATTGCTTGATGAATACCTATGCTGGAGACAGCGTTTTGACCCCCCCCCCCTTTGCCCCCCCCCCCCCCCTCATTCATGCCTAGTTTCAGCGCAACCAAAATCACCCGCATCAGCACCACAGTGGTTCCCATGTGGCTGGTGCTTGTCAATGCTCATGTGCCACAACAAATACTTGCTGAATGGTGACTGCTTGTTGGGAGATCAAGACAGAGTTACCGGCCACCATCTTTGCCCCTCTCCTTCCCCCCATATGCCTCGCATTCCGCTCTGCCAAAGTCTTGTACATCAGCCTAACACTGCATTTCATGCTGCTGGAGCCTGTTATCAAATGCTTAGCACATGACACTCCACGCTAAATTGCATGATGTGTATTTATGCTTCAGACAACGTTTTGCCAAAACGCCCTCCCCCCCACCCCCTCTCATGCCTAGTTTCAGCGCAACCAAAATCGCCCGCATCAGCACCACAGTGGTTCCCATGTGGCTGGTGCTTGTCAATGCTCATGTGCCACAACAAATACTTGCTGAATGGTGACTGCTTGTTGGGAGATCAAGACAGAGTTACCGGCAACCATTTCTGCCCCTCCCCCCTCCCCCCATATGCCCCGCATTCCGCTCTGCCAGTCTCGCACATCAGCCTAACACTGTATTTCGTGCTACTGGAGCCTGTCACCAAATGCTTAGCACATGACACTCCACGCTAGATTGCATGATGACTTCCTATGCTGGAGACAGCGTTTTGACCCCCCCCCCCCTGCCCCCCCCCCCCCCCCCCCTGCCCCCCCCACTCATGCCTAGTTTCAGCGCAACCAAAATCGCCTGCATCAGCACCACAGTGGTTCCCATGTGGCTGGTGCTTTTCAATGCTCATGTGCCCAGAACAAATACTTGCTGAATAGCGACTGCTTGTTCCGAGATCAAGACAAAGTTACCGGCCACCATCTTTGCCCCTCTCCTTCCCCACATATGCCCCGCATTCCGCTCTGCCAATGTCTTGTACATCAGCACCACACTGCATTTCATGCTACTGGAGCCGGTCATCAAATGCTTAGCACATGACACTCCACACTAGATTGCATGATGAAAACCTATGCTGGAGACAGCGTTTTGACCCCCCCCCCTTTGCCCCCCCCCCCCCCCCCTCATTCATGCCTAGTTTCAGCGCAACCAAAATTGCCAGCATCAGCACCACAGTGGTTCCCATGTGGCTGGTGCTTGTCAATGCTCATGTGCCACAACAAATACTTGCTGAATGGTGACTGCTTGTTGGGAGATCAAGACAGAGTTACCGGCCACCATCTTTGCCCCTCTCCTTCCCCCCATATGCCTCGCATTCCGCTCTGCCAAAGTCTTGTACATCAGCCTAACACTGCATTTCATGCTGCTGGAGCCTGTTATCAAATGCTTAGCACATGACACTCCACGCTAAATTGCATGATGTGTATTTATGCTTCAGACAACGTTTTGCCAAAACGCCCTCCCCCCCACCCCCTCTCATGCCTAGTTTCAGCGCAACCAAAATCGCCCGCATCAGCACCACAGTGGTTCCCATGTGGCTGGTGCTTGTCAATGCTCATGTGCCATTACAAATACTTGCTGAATGGTGACTGCTTGTTGGGAGATTAAGACAGAGTTACCGGCAACCATCTTTGCCCCTCCCCCCATATGCCCCGCATTCCGCTCTGCCAAAGTCTGGCAATCAGCCTCACACTGAATTTCATGCTGCTGGAGCCTGTCATCAAATGCTTAGCACATGACACTCCACGCTAGATTGCATGATGACTACTTATGCTTAAGACAGCGTTTTGAACCCCCCCCCCCCCTGCCCCCCCACTCATGCCTAGTTTCAGCGCAACCAAAATCGCCTGCATCAGCACCACAGTGGTTCCCATGTGGCTGGTGCTTTTCAATGCTCATGTGCCCAGAACAAATACTGGCTGAATGGCGACTGCTTGTTCCGAGATCAAGACAAAGTTACCGGCCACCATCTTTGCCCCTCTCCTTCCCCCCATATGCCCCGCATTCCGCTCTGCCAAAGTCTTGTACATCAGCACCACACTGCATTTCATGCTACTGGAGCCTGTTATCAAATGCTTAGCACATGACACTCCACGCTAAATTGCATGATGTGTATTTATGCTTCAGACAACGTTTTGCCAAAACGCCCTCCCCCCCACCCCCTCTCATGCCTAGTTTCAGCGCAACCAAAATCGCCCGCATCAGCACCACAGTGGTTCCCATGTGGCTGGTGCTTGTCAATGCTCATGTGCCAGAACAAATACTTGCTGAATGGTGACTGCTTGTTCCAAGATCAAGACAAAGTTACCGGCCACCATTTTTCCCCCCTCCTTCCCCCCATATGCCCCGCATTCCGCTCTGCCAAAGTCTTGTACATCAGCACCACACTGCATTTCATGCTACTGGAGCCTGTCATCAAATGCTTAGCACATGACACTCCAAGCTAGATTGCTTGATGAATACCTATGCTGGAGACAGCGTTTTGACCCCCCCCCCCCCCCCCCCCCCCCCCCTCATTCATGCCTAGTTTCAGCGCAACCAAAATCACCCGCATCAGCACCACAGTGGTTCCCATGTGGCTGGTGCTTGTCAATGCTCATGTGCCAGAACAAATACTTGCTGAATGGTGACTGCTTGTTGGGAGATCAAGACAGAGTTACCGGCACCATCTTTGCCCCTCCCCCCTCCCCCCATATGCCCCGCATTCCGCTCTGCCAAAGTCTTGTACATCAGCACCACACTGCATTTCATGCTACTGGAGCCTGTTATCAAATGCTTAGCTCATGACACTCCACGCTAAATTGCATGATGTGTATTTATGCTTGAGACAACGTTTTGCCAAAACGCCCTCCCCCCCACCCCCTCTCATGCCTAGTTTCAGCGCAACCAAAATCGCCCGCATCAGCACCACAGTGGTTCCCATGTGGCTGGTGCTTGTCAATGCTCATGTGCCAGAACAAATACTTGCTGAATGGTGACTGCTTGTTGGGAGATCAAGACAGAGTTACCGGCAACCATCTTTGCCCCTCCCCCCTCCCCCCATATGCCCCGCATTCCGCTCTGCCAAAGTCTCGCACATCAGCCTAACACTGAATTTCATGCTGCTGGAGCCTGTCATCAAATGCTTAGCACATGACACTCCACGCTAGATTGCATGATGAATACTTATGCTTAAGACAGCGTTTTGAAACCCCCCCCTGCCCCCCCCCCCACTCATGCCTAGTTTCAGCGCAACCAAAATCGCCTGCATCAGCACCACAGTGGTTCCCATGTGGCTGGTGCTTTTCAATGCTCATGTGCCCAGAACAAATACTTGCTGAATGGCGACTGCTTGTTCCGAGATCAAGACAAAGTTACCGGCCACCATCTTTGCCCCTCTCCCCTCCCCCCATATGCCCCGCATTCCGCTCTGCCAAAGTCTCGCACATCAGCCTAACACTGATTTCATGCTGCTGGAGCCTGTCATCAAATGCTTAGCACATGACACTCCAAGCTAGATTGCATGATGAATACTTATGCTTAAGACAGCGTTTTGAAACCCCCCCCTGCCCCCCCCCACTCATGCCTAGTTTCAGCGCAACCAAAATCGCCTGCATCAGCACCACAGTGGTTCCCATGTGGCTGGTGCTTTTCAATGCTCATGTGCCCAGAACAAATACTTGCTGAATAGCGACTGCTTGTTCCGAGATCAAGACAAAGTTACCGGCCACCATCTTTGCCCCTCTCCCCTCCCCCCATATGCCCCGCATTCCGCTCTGCCAAAGTCTCGCACATCAGCCTAACACTGAATTTCATGCTGCTGGAGCCTGTCATCAAATGCTTAGCACATGACACTCCACGCTAGATTGCATGATGAATACTTATGCTTAAGACAGCGTTTTGAAACCCCCCCCTGCCCCCCCCCCCCACTCATGCCTAGTTTCAGCGCAACCAAAATCGCCTGCATCAGCACCACAGTGGTTCCCATGTGGCTGGTGCTTTTCAATGCTCATGTGCCCAGAACAAATACTTGCTGAATAGCGACTGCTTGTTCCGAGATCAAGACAAAGTTACCGGCCACCATCTTTGCCCCTCTCCCCTCCCCCCATATGCCCCGCATTCCGCTCTGCCAAAGTCTCGCACATCAGCCTAACACTGAATTTCATGCTGCTGGAGCCTGTCATCAAATGCTTAGCACATGACACTCCAAGCTAGATTGCATGATGAATACTTATGCTTAAGACAGCGTTTTGAAACCCCCCCTGCCCCCCCCCCCCACTCATGCCTAGTTTCAGCGCAACCAAAATCGCCTGCATCAGCACCACAGTGGTTCCCATGTGGCTGGTGCTTGTCAATGCTCATGTGCCAGAACAAATACTTGCTGAATGGTGACTGCTTGTTCCAAGATCAAGACAAAGTTACCGGCCACTATTTTCCCCCCCATCCTTCCCCCCATATGCCCCGCATTCGGCTCTGCCAAAGTCTTGTACATCAGCACCACACTGCATTTCATGCTACTGGAGCCTGTCATCAAATGCTTAGCACATGACACTCCAAGCTAGATTGCTTGATGAATACCTATGCTGGAGACAGCGTTTTGACCCCCCCCCCCCCCCCCCCCCCCCCCCCTCATTCATGCCTAGTTTCAGCGCAACCAAAATCACCCGCATCAGCACCACAGTGGTTCCCATGTGGCTGGTGCTTGTCAATGCTCATGTGCCACAACAAATACTTGCTGAATGGTGACTGCTTGTTGGGAGATCAAGACAGAGTTACCGGCCACCATCTTTGCCCCTCTCCTTCCCCCCATATGCCTCGCATTCCGCTCTGCCAAAGTCTTGTACATCAGCCTAACACTGCATTTCATGCTGCTGGAGCCTGTTATCAAATGCTTAGCACATGACACTCCACGCTAAATTGCATGATGTGTATTTATGCTTCAGACAACGTTTTGCCAAAACGCCCTCCCCCCCACCCCCTCTCATGCCTAGTTTCAGCGCAACCAAAATCGCCCGCATCAGCACCACAGTGGTTCCCATGTGGCTGGTGCTTGTCAATGCTCATGTGCCACAACAAATACTTGCTGAATGGTGACTGCTTGTTGGGAGATCAAGACAGAGTTACCGGCAACCATTTCTGCCCCTCCCCCCTCCCCCCATATGCCCCGCATTCCGCTCTGCCAGTCTCGCACATCAGCCTAACACTGTATTTCGTGCTACTGGAGCCTGTCACCAAATGCTTAGCACATGACACTCCACGCTAGATTGCATGATGACTTCCTATGCTGGAGACAGCGTTTTGACCCCCCCCCCCCCCCCCCCCCCCCCCCCCCCTGCCCCCCCACTCATGCCTAGTTTCAGCGCAACCAAAATCGCCTGCATCAGCACCACAGTGGTTCCCATGTGGCTGGTGCTTTTCAATGCTCATGTGCCCAGAACAAATACTTGCTGAATAGCGACTGCTTGTTCCGAGATCAAGACAAAGTTACCGGCCACCATCTTTGCCCCTCTCCTTCCCCACATATGCCCCGCATTCCGCTCTGCCAATGTCTTGTACATCAGCACCACACTGCATTTCATGCTACTGGAGCCGGTCATCAAATGCTTAGCACATGACACTCCACACTAGATTGCATGATGAAAACCTATGCTGGAGACAGCGTTTTGACCCCCCCCCCCCCTTTGCCCCCCCCCCCCCCTCATTCATGCCTAGTTTCAGCGCAACCAAAATTGCCAGCATCAGCACCACAGTGGTTCCCATGTGGCTGGTGCTTGTCAATGCTCATGTGCCACAACAAATACTTGCTGAATGGTGACTGCTTGTTGGGAGATCAAGACAGAGTTACCGGCCACCATCTTTGCCCCTCTCCTTCCCCCCATATGCCTCGCATTCCGCTCTGCCAAAGTCTTGTACATCAGCCTAACACTGCATTTCATGCTGCTGGAGCCTGTTATCAAATGCTTAGCACATGACACTCCACGCTAAATTGCATGATGTGTATTTATGCTTCAGACAACGTTTTGCCAAAACGCCCTCCCCCCACCCCCTCTCATGCCTAGTTTCAGCGCAACCAAAATCGCCCGCATCAGCACCACAGTGGTTCCCATGTGGCTGGTGCTTGTCAATGCTCATGTGCCATTACAAATACTTGCTGAATGGTGACTGCTTGTTGGGAGATTAAGACAGAGTTATCGGCAACCATCTTTGCCCCTCCCCCCATATGCCCCGCATTCCGCTCTGCCAAAGTCTGGCAAATCAGCCTCACACTGAATTTCATGCTGCTGGAGCCTGTCATCAAATGCTTAGCACATGACACTCCACGCTAGATTGCATGATGACTACTTATGCTTAAGACAGCGTTTTGAACCCCCCCCCCCTGCCCCCCCACTCATGCCTAGTTTCAGCGCAACCAAAATCGCCTGCATCAGCACCACAGTGGTTCCCATGTGGCTGGTGCTTTTCAATGCTCATGTGCCCAGAACAAATACTTGCTGAATGGCGACTGCTTGTTCCGAGATCAAGACAAAGTTACCGGCCACCATCTTTGCCCCTCTCCTTCCCCCCATATGCCCCGCATTCCGCTCTGCCAAAGTCTTGTACATCAGCACCACACTGCATTTCATGCTACTGGAGCCTGTTATCAAATGCTTAGCACATGACACTCCACGCTAATTGCATGATGTGTATTTATGCTTCAGACAACGTTTTGCCAAAACGCCCTCCCCCCCACCCCCTCTCATGCCTAGTTTCAGCGCAACCAAATTCGCCCGCATCAGCACCACAGTGGTTCCCATGTGGCTGGTGCTTTTCAATGCTCATGTGCCCAGACAAATACTTGCTGAATGGCGACTGCTTGTTCCGAGATCAAGACAAAGTTACCGGCCACCATCTTTGCCCCTCTCCCCTCCCCCCATATGCCCCGCATTCCGCTCTGCCAAAGTCTCGCACATCAGCCTAACACTGCATTTCATGCTGCTGGAGCCTGTCATCAAATGCTTAGCACATGACACTCCAAGCTAGATTGCATGATGAATACTTATGCTTAAGACAGCGTTTTGAAACCCCCCCCTGCCCCCCCCCCACTCATGCCTAGTTTCAGCGCAACCAAAATCGCCTGCATCAGCACCACAGTGGTTCCCATGTGGCTGGTGCTTTTCAATGCTCATGTGCCCAGAACAAATACTTGCTGAATGGCGACTGCTTGTTCCGAGATCAAGACAAAGTTACCGGCCACCATCTTTGCCCCTCTCCCCTCCCCCCATATGCCCCGCATTCCGCTCTGCCAAAGTCTCGCACATCAGCCTAACACTGCATTTCATGCTGCTGGAGCCTGTCATCAAATGCTTAGCACATGACACTCCACGCTAGATTGCATGATGAATACTTATGCTTAAGACAGCGTTTTGAAACCCCCCCCTGCCCCCCCCCCCCCCCACTCATGCCTAGTTTCAGCGCAACCAAAATCGCCTGCATCAGCACCACAGTGGTTCCCATGTGGCTGGTGCTTTTCAATGCTCATGTGCCCAGAACAAATACTTGCTGAATGCGACTGCTTGTTCCGAGATCAAGACAAAGTTACCGGCCACCATCTTTGCCCCTCTCCCCTCCCCCCATATGCCCCGCATTCCGCTCTGCCAAAGTCTCGCACATCAGCCTAACACTGAATTTCATGCTGCTGGAGCCTGTCATCAAATGCTTAGCACATGACACTCCAAGCTAGATTGCATGATGAATACTTATGCTTAAGACAGCGTTTTGAAACCCCCCCTGCCCCCCCCCCACTCATGCCTAGTTTCAGCGCAACCAAAATCGCCTGCATCAGCACCACAGTGGTTCCCATGTGGCTGGTGCTTGTCAATGCTCATGTGCCAGAACAAATACTTGCTGAATGGTGACTGCTTGTTCCAAGATCAAGACAAAGTTACCGGCCACTATTTTCCCCCCCATCCTTCCCCCATATGCCCCGCATTCCGCTCTGCCAAAGTCTTGTACATCAGCACCACACTGCATTTCATGCTACTGGAGCCTGTCATCAAATGCTTAGCACATGACACTCCAAGCTAGATTGCTTGATGAATACCTATGCTGGAGACAGCGTTTTGACCCCCCCCCCCTTTGCCCCCCCCCCCCATTCATGCCTAGTTTCAGCGCAACCAAAATCGCCCGCATCAGCACCACAGTGGTTCCCATGTGGCTGGTGCTTGTCAATGCTCATGTGCCACAACAAATACTTGCTGAATGGTGACTGCTTGTTGGGAGATCAAGACAGAGTTACCGGCCACCATCTTTGCCCCTCTCCTTCCCCCCATATGCCCCGCATTCCGCTCTGCCAAAGTCTTGTACATCAGCCTAACACTGCATTTCATGCTGCTGGAGCCTGTTATCAAATGCTTAGCACATGACACTCCACGCTAAATTGCATGATGTGTATTTATGCTTCAGACAACGTTTTGCCAAAACCCCTCCCCCCCCCCCCTCTCATGCCTAGTTTCAGCGCAACCAAAATCGCCCGCATCAGCACCACAGTGGTTCCCATGTGGCTGGTGCTTGTCAATGCTCATGTGCCACAACAAATACTTGCTGAATGGTGACTGCTTGTTGGGAGATCAAGACAGAGTTACCGGCAACCATCTTTGCCCCTCCCCCCTCCCCCCATATGCCCCGCATTCCGCTCTGCCAGTCTCGCACATCAGCCTAACACTGTATTTCATGCTACTGGAGCCTGTCATCAAATGCTTAGCACATGACACTCCACGCTAGATTGCATGATGACTTCCTATGCTGGAGACAGCGTTTTGACCCCCCCCCCCTGCCCCCCCCCCCCCCCCCCCCCCCCCACTCATGCCTAGTTTCAGCGCAACCAAAATCGCCTGCATCAGCACCACAGTGGTTCCCATGTGGCTGGTGCTTTTCAATGCTCATGTGCCCAGAACAAATACTTGCTGAATAGCGACTGCTTGTTCCGAGATCAAGACAAAGTTACCGGCCACCATCTTTGCCCCTCTCCTTCCCCACATATGCCCCGCATTCCGCTCTGCCAATGTCTTGTACATCAGCACCACACTGCATTTCATGCTACTGGAGCCTGTCATCAAATGCTTAGCACATGACACTCCACACTAGATTGCATGATGAAACCTATGCTGGAGACAGCGTTTTGACCCCCCCCCCCTTTGCCCCCCCCCCCTCATTCATGCCTAGTTTCAGCGCAACCAAAATCGCCAGCATCAGCACCACAGTGGTTCCCATGTGGCTGGTGCTTGTCAATGCTCATGTGCCACAACAAATACTTGCTGAATGGTGACTGCTTGTTGGGAGATCAAGACAGAGTTACCGGCCACCATCTTTGCCCCTCTCCTTCCCCCCATATGCCTCGCATTCCGCTCTGCCAAAGTCTTGTACATCAGCCTAACACTGCATTTCATGCTGCTGGAGCCTGTTATCAAATGCTTAGCACATGACACTCCACGCTAAATTGCATGATGTGTATTTATGCTTCAGACAACGTTTTGCCAAAACGCCCTCCCCCCCACCCCCTCTCATGCCTAGTTTCAGCGCAACCAAAATCGCCCGCATCAGCACCACAGTGGTTCCCATGTGGCTGGTGCTTGTCAATGCTCATGTGCCACAACAAATACTTGCTGAATGGTGACTGCTTGTTGGGAGATCAAGACAGAGTTACCGGCAACCATCTTTGCCCCTCCCCCCTCCCCCCATATGCCCCGCATTCCGCTCTGCCAGTCTCGCACATCAGCCTAACACTGTATTTCGTGCTACTGGAGCCTGTCATCAAATGCTTAGCACATGACACTCCACGCTAGATTGCATGATGACTTCCTATGCTGGAGACAGCGTTTTGACCCCCCCCCCCCCCCCCCCCCCCCCCCCCCCCCCACTCATGCCTAGTTTCAGCGCAACCAAAATCGCCTGCATCAGCACCACAGTGGTTCCCATGTGGCTGGTGCTTTTCAATGCTCATGTGCCCAGAACAAATACTTGCTGAATGGCGACTGCTTGTTCCGAGATCAAGACAAAGTTACCGGCCACCATCTTTGCCCCTCTCCTTCCCCCCATATGCCCCGCATTCCGCTCTGCCAATGTCTTGTACATCAGCACCACACTGCATTTCATGCTACTGGAGCCGGTCATCAAATGCTTAGCACATGACACTCCACACTAGATTGCATGATGAAAACCTATGCTGGAGACAGCGTTTTGACCCCCCCCCCCTTTGCCCCCCCCCCCCTCATTCATGCCTAGTTTCAGCGCAACCAAAATCGCCAGCATCAGCACCACAGTGGTTCCCATGTGGCTGGTGCTTGTCAATGCTCATGTGCCACAACAAATACTTGCTGAATGGTGACTGCTTGTTGGGAGATCAAGACAGAGTTACCGGCCACCATCTTTGCCCCTCTCCTTCCCCCCATATGCCCCGCATTCCGCTCTGCCAAAGTCTTGTACATCAGCCTAACACTGCATTTCATGCTGCTGGAGCCTGTTATCAAATGCTTAGCACATGACACTCCACGCTAAATTGCATGATGTGTATTTATGCTTCAGACAACGTTTTGCCAAAACGCCCTCCCCCCCACCCCCTCTCATGCCTAGTTTCAGCGCAACCAAAATCGCCCGCATCAGCACCACAGTGGTTCCCATGTGGCTGGTGCTTGTCAATGCTCATGTGCCACAACAAATACTTGCTGAATGGTGACTGCTTGTTGGGAGATCAAGACAGAGTTACCGGCAACCATCTTTGCCCCTCCCCCCTCCCCCCATATGCCCCGCATTCCGCTCTGCCAGTCTCGCACATCAGCCTAACACTGTATTTCATGCTACTGGAGCCTGTCATCAAATGCTTAGCACATGACACTCCACGCTAGATTGCATGATGACTACCTATGCTGGAGACAGCGTTTTGACCCCCCCCCCCCTGCCCCCCCCCCCCCCCTGCCCCCCCCTCATGCCTAGTTTCAGCGCAACCAAAATCGCCTGCATCAGCACCACAGTGGTTCCCATGTGGCTGGTGCTTTTCAATGCTCATGTGCCCAGAACAAATACTTGCTGAATGGCGACTGCTTGTTCCGAGATCAAGACAAAGTTACCGGCCACCATCTTTGCCCCTCTCCTTCCCCCCATATGCCCCGCATTCCGCTCTGCCAAAGTCTTGTACATCAGCACCACACTGCATTTCATGCTACTGGAGCCTGTCATCAAATGCTTAGCACATGACACTCCACACTAGATTGCATGATGAAAACCTATGCTGGAGACAGCGTTTTGACCCCCCCCCCTTTGCCCCCCCCCCCCTCATTCATGCCTAGTTTCAGCGCAACCAAAATCGCCCGCATCAGCACCACAGTGGTTCCCATGTGGCTGGTGCTTGTCAATGCTCATGTGCCACAACAAATACTTGCTGAATGGTGACTGCTTGTTGGGAGATCAAGACAGAGTTACCGGCCACCATCTTTGCCCCTCTCCTTCCCCCCATATGCCCCGCATTCCGCTCTGCCAAAGTCTTGTACATCAGCCTAACACTGCATTTCATGCTGCTGGAGCCTGTCATCAAATGCTTAGCACATGACACTCCACGCTAAATTGCATGATGTGTATTTATGCTTCAGACAACGTTTTGCCAAAACGCCCCCCCCCCCCCCTCTCATGCCTAGTTTCAGCGCAACCAAAATCGCCCGCATCAGCACCACAGTGGTTCCCATGTGGCTGGTGCTTGTCAATGCTCATGTGCCAGAACAAATACTTGCTGAATGGTGACTGCTTGTTGGGAGATCAAGACAGAGTTACCGGCCACCATCTTTGCCCCTCCCCCCATATGCCCCGCATTCCGCTCTGCCAAAGTCTTGCACATCAGCCTCACACTGCATTTCATGCTGCTGGAGCCTGTCATCAAATGCTTAGCACATGACACTCCACGCTAGATTGCATGATGAATACTTATGCTTAAGACAGCGTTTTGAACCCCCCCCCCTGCCCCCCCCCTCATGCCTAGTTTCAGCGCAACCAAAATCGCCTGCATCAGCACCACAGTGGTTCCCATGTGGCTGGTGCTTGTCAATGCTCATGTGCCAGAACAAATACTTGCTGAATGGCGACTGCTTGTTCCGAGATCAAGACAAAGTTACCGGCCACCATCTTTGCCCCTCCCTTCCCCCCATATGCCCCGCATTCCGCTCTGCCAAAGTCTTGTACATCAGCACCACACTGCATTTCATGCTACTGGAGCCTGTTATCAAATGCTTAGCACATGACACTCCACGCTAATTGCATGATGTGTATTTATGCTTGAGACAACGTTTTGCCAAAACGCCCTCCCCCCCACCCCCTCTCATGCCTAGTTTCAGCGCAACCAAAATCGCCCGCATCAGCACCACAGTGGTTCCCATGTGGCTGGTGCTTGTCAATGCTCATGTGCCCAACAAATACTTGCTGAATGGCGACTGCTTGTTGGGAGATCAAGACAGAGTTACCGGCAACCATCTTTGCCCCTCCCCCCTCCCCCCATATGCCCCGCATTCCGCTCTGCCAAAGTCTCGCACATCAGCCTAACACTGCATTTCATGCTGCTGGAGCCTGTCATCAAATGCTTAGCACATGACACTCCACGCTAGATTGCATGATGAATACTTATGCTTAAGACAGCGTTTTGAAACCCCCCCTGCCCCCCCCCCCCCCCCCCCATGCCTAGTTTCAGCGCAACCAAAATCGCCTGCATCAGCACCACAGTGGTTCCCATGTGGCTGGTGCTTTTCAATGCTCATGTGCCCAGAACAAATACTTGCTGAATGGCGACTGCTTGTTCCGAGATCAAGACAAAGTTACCGGCCACCATCTTTGCCCCTCTCCTTCCCCCCATATGCCCCGCATTCCGCTCTGCCAAAGTCTTGTACATCAGCACCACACTGCATTTCATGCTACTGGAGCCTGTCATCAAATGCTTAGCACATGACACTCCACGCTAGATTGCATGATGAATACCTATGCTGGAGACAGCGTTTTGAAACCCCCCCCTGCCCCCCCCCCCCTCATGCCTAGTTTCAGCGCAACCAAAATCGCCTGCATCAGCACCACAGTGGTTCCCATGTGGCTGGTGCTTGTCAATGCTCATGTGCCAGAACAAATACTTGCTGAATGGTGACTGCTTGTTGGGAGATCAAGACAGAGTTACCGGCAACCATCTTTGCCCCTCCCCCCTCCCCCCATATGCCCCGCATTCCGCTCTGCCAAAGTCTTGTACATCAGCCTAACACTGAATTTCATGCTGCTGGAGCCTGTCATCAAATGCTTAGCACATGACACTCCACGCTAGATTGCATGATGAGTACTTATGCTTAAGACAGCGTTTTGAAACCCCCCCCTGCCCCCCCCCCCCACTCATGCCTAGTTTCAGCGCAACCAAAATCGCCTGCATCAGCACCACAGTGGTTCCCATGTGGCTGGTGCTTTTCAATGCTCATGTGCCCAAACAAATACTTGCTGAATGGCGACTGCTTGTTCCGAGATCAAGACAAGTTACCGGCCACCATCTTTGCCCCTCTCCCCTCCCCCCATATGCCCCGCATTCCGCTCTGCCAAAGTCTCGCACATCAGCCTAACACTGAATTTCATGCTGCTGGAGCCTGTCATCAAATGCTTAGCACATGACACTCCAAGCTAGATTGCATGATGAATACTTATGCTTAAGACAGCGTTTTGAAACCCCCCCCCCCCCCCCCCCCCCACTCATGCCTAGTTTCAGCGCAACCAAAATCGCCTGCATCAGCACCACAGTGGTTCCCATGTGGCTGGTGCTTGTCAATGCTCATGTGCCAGAACAAATACTTGCTGAATGGTGACTGCTTGTTCCAAGATCAAGACAAAGTTACCGGCCACCATTTTCCCCCCCTCCTTCCCCCCATATGCCCCGCATTCCGCTCTGCCAAAGTCTTGTACATCAGCACCACACTGCATTTCATGCTACTGGAGCCTGTCATCAAATGCTTAGCACATGACACTCCAAGCTAGATTGCTTGATGAATACCTATGCTGGAGACAGCGTTTTGACCCCCCCCCCCCTTTGCCCCCCCCCCCCCCCATCATGCCTAGTTTCAGCGCAACCAAAATCGCCCGCATCAGCACCACAGTGGTTCCCATGTGGCTGGTGCTTGTCAATGCTCATGTGCCACAACAAATACTTGCTGAATGGTGACTGCTTGTTGGGAGATCAAGACAGAGTTACCGGCCACCATCTTTGCCCCTCTCCTTCCCCCCATATGCCTCGCATTCCGCTCTGCCAAAGTCTTGTACATCAGCCTAACACTGCATTTCATGCTGCTGGAGCCTGTTATCAAATGCTTAGCACATGACACTCCACGCTAAATTGCATGATGTGTATTTATGCTTGAGACAACGTTTTGCCAAAACGCCCTCCCCCCCCCCCCTCTCATGCCTAGTTTCAGCGCAACCAAAATCGCCCGCATCAGCACCACAGTGGTTCCCATGTGGCTGGTGCTTGTCAATGCTCATGTGCCACAACAAATACTTGCTGAATGGTGACTGCTTGTTGGGAGATCAAGACAGAGTTACCGGCAACCATTTTTGCCCCTCCCCCCTCCCCCCATATGCCCCGCATTCCGCTCTGCCAGTCTCGCACATCAGCCTAACACTGTATTTCATGCTACTGGAGCCTGTCACCAAATGCTTAGCACATGACACTCCACGCTAGATTGCATGATGACTTCCTATGCTGGAGACAGCGTTTTGACCCCCCCCCCCTGCCCCCCCCCCCCCCCCTGCCCCCCCACTCATGCCTAGTTTCAGCGCAACCAAAATCGCCTGCATCAGCACCACAGTGGTTCCCATGTGGCTGGTGCTTTTCAATGCTCATGTGCCCAGAACAAATACTTGCTGAATAGCGACTGCTTGTTCCGAGATCAAGACAAAGTTACCGGCCACCATCTTTGCCCCTCTCCTTCCCCACATATGCCCCGCATTCCGCTCTGCCAATGTCTTGTACATCAGCACCACACTGCATTTCATGCTACTGGAGCCGGTCATCAAATGCTTAGCACATGACACTCCACACTAGATTGCATGATGAAACCTATGCTGGAGACAGCGTTTTGACCCCCCCCCCTTTGCCCCCCCCCCCCCCCTCATTCATGCCTAGTTTCAGCGCAACCAAAATCGCCAGCATCAGCACCACAGTGGTTCCCATGTGGCTGGTGCTTGTCAATGCTCATGTGCCACAACAAATACTTGCTGAATGGTGACTGCTTGTTGGGAGATCAAGACAGAGTTACCGGCCACCATCTTTGCCCCTCTCCTTCCCCCCATATGCCCCGCATTCCGCTCTGCCAAAGTCTTGTACATCAGCCTAACACTGCATTTCATGCTGCTGGAGCCTGTCATCAAATGCTTAGCACATGACACTCCACGCTAAATTGCATGATGTGTATTTATGCTTCAGACAACGTTTTGCCAAAACGCCCTCCCCCCCCCCCCCTCTCATGCCTAGTTTCAGCGCAACCAAAATCGCCCGCATCAGCACCACAGTGGTTCCCATGTGGCTGGTGCTTGTCAATGCTCATGTGCCACAACAAATACTTGCTGAATGGTGACTGCTTGTTGGGAGATCAAGACAGAGTTACCGGCCACCATCTTTGCCCCTCTCCTTCCCCCCATATGCCCCGCATTCCGCTCTGCCAAAGTCTTGTACATCAGCCTAACACTGCATTTCATGCTGCTGGAGCCTGTCATCAAATGCTTAGCACATGACACTCCACGCTAGATTGCATGATGTGTATTTATGCTTGAGACAACGTTTTGCCAAAACCCCTCCCCCCCCCCCCCCTCTCATGCCTAGTTTCAGCGCAACCAAAATCGCCCGCATCAGCACCACAGTGGTTCCCATGTGGCTGGTGCTTGTCAATGCTCATGTGCCAGAACAAATACTTGCTGAATGGTGACTGCTTGTTGGAGATCAAGACAGAGTTACCGGCAACCATCTTTGCCCCTCCCCCCTCCCCCCATATGCCCCGCATTCCGCTCTGCCAAAGTCTTGCACATCAGCCTCACACTGAATTTCATGCTGCTGGAGCCTGTCATCAAATGCTTAGCACATGACACTCCACGCTAGATTGCATGATGAATACTTATGCTTAAGACAGCGTTTTGAACCCCCCCCCCCTGCCCCCCCCACTCATGCCTAGTTTCAGCGCAACCAAAATCGCCTGCATCAGCACCACAGTGGTTCCCATGTGGCTGGTGCTTTTCAATGCTCATGTGCCCAGAACAAATACTTGCTGAATGGCGACTGCTTGTTCCGAGATCAAGACAAAGTTACCGGCCACCATCTTTGCCCCTCTCCTTCCCCCCATATGCCCCGCATTCCGCTCTGCCAAAGTCTTGTACATCAGCACCACACTGCATTTCATGCTGCTGGAGCCTGTTATCAAATGCTTAGCACATGACACTCCACGCTAATTGCATGATGTGTATTTATGCTTCAGACAACGTTTTGCCAAAACGCCCTCCCCCCCCCCCCCTCTCATGCCTAGTTTCAGCACAACCAAATTCGCCCGCATCAGCACCACAGTGGTTCCCATGTGGCTGGTGCTTTTCAATGCTCATGTGCCCAGACAAATACTTGCTGAATGGCGACTGCTTGTTGGGAGATCAAGACAGAGTTACCGGCAACCATCTTTGCCCCTCCCCCCTCCCCCCATATGCCCCGCATTCCGCTCTGCCAAAGTCTCGCACATCAGCCTAACACTGCATTTCATGCTGCTGGAGCCTGTCATCAAATGCTTAGCACATGACACTCCACGCTAGATTGCATGATGACTACCTATGCTGGAGACAGCGTTTTGACCCCCCCCCCCTGCCCCCCCCACTCATGCCTAGTTTCAGCGCAACCAAAATCGCCTGCATCAGCACCACAGTGGTTCCCATGTGGCTGGTGCTTTTCAATGCTCATGTGCCAGAACAAATACTTGCTGAATGGTGACTGCTTGTTCCGAGATCAAGACAAAGTTACCGGCCACCATTTTCCCCCCTCCTTCCCCCCATATGCCCCGCATTCCGCTCTGCCAAAGTCTTGTACATCAGCACCACACTGCATTTCATGCTACTGGAGCCTGTTATCAAATGCTTAGCACATGACACTCCAAGCTAAATTGCATGATGTGTATTTATGCTTGAGACAGCGTTTTGCCAAAACGCCCTCCCCCCCACCCCCTCTCATGCCTAGTTTCAGCGCAACCAAAATCGCCCGCATCAGCACCACAGTGGTTCCCATGTGGCTGGTGCTTGTCAATGCTCATGTGCCACAACAAATACTTGCTGAATGGTGACTGCTTGTTGGGAGATCAAGACAGAGTTACCGGCAACCATCTTTGCCCCTCCCCCCTCCCCCCATATGCCCCGCATTCCGCTCTGCCAAAGTCTCGCACATCAGCCTAACACTGCATTTCATGCTGCTGGAGCCTGTCATCAAATGCTTAGCACATGACACTCCACGCTAGATTGCATGATGAATACTTATGCTTAAGACAGCGTTTTGAAACCCCCCCCTGCCCCCCCCCCCCCCACTCATGCCTAGTTTCAGCGCAACCAAAATCGCCTGCATCAGCACCACAGTGGTTCCCATGTGGCTGGTGCTTTTCAATGCTCATGTGCCCAGAACAAATACTTGCTGAATGGCGACTGCTTGTTCCGAGATCAAGACAAAGTTACCGGCCACCATCTTTGCCCCTCTCCTTCCCCCCATATGCCCCGCATTCCGCTCTGCCAAAGTCTTGTACATCAGCCTAACACTGCATTTCATGCTACTGGAGCCTGTCATCAAATGCTTAGCACATGACACTCCACGCTAGATTGCATGATGAATACCTATGCTGGAGACAGCGTTTTGACCCCCCCCCCTTGCCCCCCCCCCCCCCCCTCATTCATGCCTAGTTTCAGCGCAACCAAAATCGCCCGCATCAGCACCACAGTGGTTCCCATGTGGCTGGTGCTTGTCAATGCTCATGTGCCACAACAAATACTTGCTGAATGGTGACTGCTTGTTGGGAGATCAAGACAAAGTTACCGGCCACCATTTTCCCCCCTCCTTCCCCCCATATGCCCCGCATTCCGCTCTGCCAAAGTCTTGTACATCAGCACCACACTGCATTTCATGCTACTGGAGCCTGTCATCAAATGCTTAGCACATGACACTCCACGCTAGATTGCATGATGAATACCTATGCTGGAGACAGCGTTTTGACCCCCCCCCCCTGCCCCCCCCCCCCCCCCCCTCATTCATGCCTAGTTTCAGCGCAACCAAAATCGCCCGCATCAGCACCACAGTGGTTCCCATGTGGCTGGTGCTTGTCAATGCTCATGTGCCAGAACAAATACTTGCTGAATGGTGACTGCTTGTTGGGAGATCAAGACAGAGTTACCGGCCACCATCTTTGCCCCTCCCCCCTCCCCCCATATGCCCCGCATTCCGCTCTGCCAAAGTCTTGTACATCAGCACCACACTGCATTTCATGCTACTGGAGCCTGTTATCAAATGCTTAGCACATGACACTCCACGCTAAATTGCATGATGTGTATTTATGCTTGAGACAACGTTTTGCCAAAACCCCTCCCCCCCCACCCCCTCTCATGCCTAGTTTCAGCGCAACCAAAATCGCCCGCATCAGCACCACAGTGGTTCCCATGTGGCTGGTGCTTTCAATGCTCATGTGCCAGACAAATACTTGCTGAATGGTGACTGCTTGTTGGGAGATCAAGACAGAGTTACCGGCCACCATCTTTGCCCCTCCCCCCTCCCCCCATATGCCCCGCATTCCGCTCTGCCAAAGTCTCGCACATCAGCCTAACACTGCATTTCATGCTGCTGGAGCCTGTCATCAAATGCTTAGCACATGACACTCCACGCTAGATTGCATGATGAATACTTATGCTTAAGACAGCGTTTTGAAACCCCCCCTGCCCCCCCCCCCCACTCATGCCTAGTTTCAGCGCAACCAAAATCGCCTGCATCAGCACCACAGTGGTTCCCATGTGGCTGGTGCTTTTCAATGCTCATGTGCCCAGAACAAATACTTGCTGAATGGCGACTGCTTGTTCCGAGATCAAGACAAAGTTACCGGCCACCATCTTTGCCCCTCTCCTTCCCCCCATATGCCCCGCATTCCGCTCTGCCAAAGTCTTGTACATCAGCCTAACACTGCATTTCATGCTACTGGAGCCTGTTATCAAATGCTTAGCACATGACACTCCACGCTAAATTGCATGATGTGTATTTATGCTTGAGACAACGTTTTGCCAAAACGCCCTCCCCCCCCCCCCCCTCTCATGCCTAGTTTCAGCGCAACCAAAATCGCCCGCATCAGCACCACAGTGGTTCCCATGTGGCTGGTGCTTGTCAATGCTCATGTGCCACAACAAATACTTGCTGAATGGTGACTGCTTGTTGGGAGATCAAGACAGAGTTACCGGCAACCATCTTTGCCCCTCCCCCCTCCCCCCATATGCCCCGCATTCCGCTCTGCCAAAGTCTCGCACATCAGCCTAACACTGCATTTCATGCTGCTGGAGCCTGTCATCAAATGCTTAGCACATGACACTCCACGCTAGATTGCATGATGAATACTTATGCTTAAGACAGCGTTTTGAAACCCCCCCCCTGCCCCCCCCCCCCCACTCATGCCTAGTTTCAGCGCAACCAAAATCGCCTGCATCAGCACCACAGTGGTTCCCATGTGGCTGGTGCTTTTCAATGCTCATGTGCCCAGAACAAATACTTGCTGAATGGCGACTGCTTGTTCCGAGATCAAGACAAAGTTACCGGCCACCATCTTTGCCCCTCTCCTTCCCCCCATATGCCCCGCATTCCGCTCTGCCAAAGTCTTGTACATCAGCCTAACACTGCATTTCATGCTACTGGAGCCTGTTATCAAATGCTTAGCACATGACACTCCACGCTAAATTGCATGATGTGTATTTATGCTTGAGACAACGTTTTGCCAAAACGCCCTCCCCCCCACCCCTCTCATGCCTAGTTTCAGCGCAACCAAAATCGCCCGCATCAGCACCACAGTGGTTCCCATGTGGCTGGTGCTTGTCAATGCTCATGTGCCACAACAAATACTTGCTGAATGGTGACTGCTTGTTGGGAGATCAAGACAGAGTTACCGGCAACCATCTTTGCCCCTCCCCCCTCCCCCCATATGCCCCGCATTCCGCTCTGCCAAAGTCTCGCACATCAGCCTAACACTGAATTTCATGCTGCTGGAGCCTGTCATCAAATGCTTAGCACATGACACTCCACGCTAGATTGCATGATGAATACTTATGCTTAAGACAGCGTTTTGAAACCCCCCCTGCCCCCCCCCCACTCATGCCTAGTTTCAGCGCAACCAAAATCGCCTGCATCAGCACCACAGTGGTTCCCATGTGGCTGGTGCTTTTCAATGCTCATGTGCCCAGAACAAATACTTGCTGAATGGCGACTGCTTGTTCCGAGATCAAGACAAAGTTACCGGCCACCATCTTTGCCCCTCTCCTTCCCCCCATATGCCCCGCATTCCGCTCTGCCAAAGTCTTGTACATCAGCACCACACTGCATTTCATGCTACTGGAGCCTGTCATCAAATGCTTAGCACATGACACTCCAAGCTAGATTGCTTGATGAATACCTATGCTGGAGACAGCGTTTTGACCCCCCCCCCCTTTGCCCCCCCCCCCCCCCCTCATTCATGCCTAGTTTCAGCGCAACCAAAATCGCCCGCATCAGCACCACAGTGGTTCCCATGTGGCTGGTGCTTGTCAATGCTCATGTGCCACAACAAATACTTGCTGAATGGTGACTGCTTGTTGGGAGATCAAGACAGAGTTACCGGCAACCATCTTTGCCCCTCCCCCCTCCCCCCATATGCCCCGCATTCCGCTCTGCCAAAGTCTCGCACATCAGCCTAACACTGCATTTCATGCTGCTGGAGCCTGTCATCAAATGCTTAGCACATGACACTCCACGCTAGATTGCATGATGAATACTTATGCTTAAGACAGCGTTTTGAAACCCCCCCCCCCCCCCCCCCCCCCCCCCACTCATGCCTAGTTTCAGCGCAACCAAAATCGCCTGCATCAGCACCACAGTGGTTCCCATGTGGCTGGTGCTTTTCAATGCTCATGTGCCCAGAACAAATACTTGCTGAATGGCGACTGCTTGTTCCGAGATCAAGACAAAGTTACCGGCCACCATCTTTGCCCCTCTCCTTCCCCCCATATGCCCCGCATTCCGCTCTGCCAAAGTCTTGTACATCAGCACCACACTGCATTTCATGCTACTGGAGCCTGTCATCAAATGCTTAGCACATGACACTCCAAGCTAGATTGCTTGATGAATACCTATGCTGGAGACAGCGTTTTGACCCCCCCCCCCTTTCCCCCCCCCCCCCCCCCTCATGCCTAGTTTCAGCGCAACCAAAATCGCCCGCATCAGCACCACAGTGGTTCCCATGTGGCTGGTGCTTGTCAATGCTCATGTGCCAGAACAAATACTTGCTGAATGGTGACTGCTTGTTGGGAGATCAAGACAGAGTTACCGGCAACCATCTTTGCCCCTCCCCCCTCCCCCCATATGCCCCGCATTCCGCTCTGCCAAAGTCTCGCACATCAGCCTAACACTGCATTTCATGCTGCTGGAGCCTGTCATCAAATGCTTAGCACATGACACTCCACGCTAGATTGCATGATGAATACTTATGCTTAAGACAGCGTTTTGAAACCCCCCCCCCCCTGCCCCCCACTCATGCCTAGTTTCAGCGCAACCAAAATCGCCTGCATCAGCACCACAGTGGTTCCCATGTGGCTGGTGCTTTTCAATGCTCATGTGCCCAGAACAAATACTTGCTGAATGGCGACTGCTTGTTCCGAGATCAAGACAAAGTTACCGGCCACCATCTTTGCCCCTCTCCTTCCCCCCATATGCCCCGCATTCCGCTCTGCCAAAGTCTTGTACATCAGCACCACACTGCATTTCATGCTACTGGAGCCTGTCATCAAATGCTTAGCACATGACACTCCAAGCTAGATTGCTTGATGAATACCTATGCTGGAGACAGCGTTTTGACCCCCCCCCCTTGCCCCCCCCCCCCCCTCATTCATGCCTAGTTTCAGCGCAACCAAAATCGCCCGCATCAGCACCACAGTGGTTCCCATGTGGCTGGTGCTTGTCAATGCTCATGTGCCACAACAAATACTTGCTGAATGGCGACTGCTTGTTGGGAGATCAAGACAGAGTTACCGGCAACCATCTTTGCCCCTCCCCCCTCCCCCCATATGCCCCGCATTCCGCTCTGCCAAAGTCTCGCACATCAGCCTAACACTGCATTTCATGCTGCTGGAGCCTGTCATCAAATGCTTAGCACATGACACTCCACGCTAGATTTCATGATGAATACTTATGCTTAAGACAGCGTTTTGAACCCCCCCCCCCCCTGCCCCCCCCCCCCCCCCACTCATGCCTAGTTTCAGCGCAACCAAAATCGCCTGCATCAGCACCACAGTGGTTCCCATGTGGCTGGTGCTTTTCAATGCTCATGTGCCCAGAACAAATACTTGCTGAATGGCGACTGCTTGTTCCGAGATCAAGACAAAGTTACCGGCCACCATCTTTGCCCCTCTCCTTCCCCCCATATGCCCCGCATTCCGCTCTGCCAAAGTCTTGTACATCAGCACCACACTGCATTTCATGCTACTGGAGCCTGTCATCAAATGCTTAGCACATGACACTCCAAGCTAGATTGCTTGATGAATACCTATGCTGGAGACAGCGTTTTGAAACCCCCCCCTGCCCCCCCCCCCCCCCTCATTCATGCCTAGTTTCAGCGCAACCAAAATCGCCCGCATCAGCACCACAGTGGTTCCCATGTGGCTGGTGCTTGTCAATGCTCATGTGCCAGAACAAATACTTGCTGAATGGTGACTGCTTGTTGGGAGATCAAGACAGAGTTACCGGCAACCATCTTTGCCCCTCCCCCCTCCCCCCATATGCCCCGCATTCCGCTCTGCCAAAGTCTCGCACATCAGCCTAACACTGCATTTCATGCTGCTGGAGCTTGTCATCAAATGCTTAGCACATGACACTCCACGCTAGATTTCATGATGAATACTTATGCTTAAGACAGCGTTTTGAACCCCCCCCCCCCTGCCCCCCCCCCCCCCCCACTCATGCCTAGTTTCAGCGCAACCAAAATCGCCTGCATCAGCACCACAGTGGTTCCCATGTGGCTGGTGCTTTTCAATGCTCATGTGCCCAGAACAAATACTTGCTGAATGGCGACTGCTTGTTCCGAGATCAAGACAAAGTTACCGGCCACCATCTTTGCCCCTCTCCTTCCCCCCATATGCCCCGCATTCCGCTCTGCCAAAGTCTTGTACATCAGCACCACACTGCATTTCATGCTACTGGAGCCTGTCATCAAATGCTTAGCACATGACACTCCAAGCTAGATTGCTTGATGAATACCTATGCTGGAGACAGCGTTTTGACCCCCCCCCCTTTGCCCCCCCCCCCCCCCCCCATTCATGCCTAGTTTCAGCGCAACCAAAATCGCCCGCATCAGCACCACAGTGGTTCCCATGTGGCTGGTGCTTGTCAATGCTCATGTGCCGCAACAAATACTTGCTGAATGGCGACTGCTTGTTGGGAGATTAAGACAGAGTTACCGGCAACCATCTTTGCCCCTCCCCCCTCCCCCCATATGCCCCGCATTCCGCTCTGCCAAAGTCTCGCAAATCAGCCTCACACTGAATTTCATGCTGCTGGAGCCTGTCATCAAATGCTTAGCACATGACACTCCACGCTAGATTGCATGATGACTACTTATGCTTAAGACAGCGTTTTGAACCCCCCCCCCCTGCCCCCCCACTCATGCCTAGTTTCAGCGCAACCAAAATCGCCTGCATCAGCACCGCAGTGGTTCCCATGTGGCTGGTGCTTGTCAATGCTCATGTGCCCAGAACAAATACTTGCTGAATGGCGACTGCTTGTTCCGAGATCAAGACAAAGTTACCGGCCACCATCTTTGCCCCTCTCCTTCCCCCCATATGCCCCGCATTCCGCTCTGCCAAAGTCTTGTACATCAGCACCACACTGCATTTCATGCTACTGGAGCCGGTCATCAAATGCTTAGCACATGACACTCCAAGCTAGATTGCTTGATGAATACCTATGCTGGAGACAGCGTTTTGACCCCCCCCCCCTTGCCCCCCCCCCCCCCCCCCTCATTCATGCCTAGTTTCAGCTCAACCAAAATCGCCCGCATCAGCACCACAGTGGTTCCCATGTGGCTGGTGCTTGTCAATGCTCATGTGCCAGAACAAATACTTGCTGAATGGTGACTGCTTGTTGGGAGATCAAGACTGAGTTACCGGCCACCATCTTTGCCCCTCCCCCCTCCCCCCATATGCCCCGCATTCCGCTCTGCCAAAGTCTCGCAAATCAGCCTAACACTGAATTTCATGCTGCTGGAGCCTGTCATCAAATGCTTAGCACATGACACTCCACGCTAGATTGCATGATGACTACTTATGCTTAAGACAGCGTTTTGAAACCCCCCCCCCCCCCTGCCCCCCCACTCATGCCTAGTTTCAGCGCAACCAAAATCGCCTGCATCAGCACCGCAGTGGTTCCCATGTGGCTGGTGCTTGTCAATGCTCATGTGCCCAGAACAAATACTTGCTGAATGGCGACTGCTTGTTCCGAGATCAAGACAAAGTTACCGGCCACCATCTTTGCCCCTCTCCTTCCCCCCATATGCCCCGCATTCCGCTCTGCCAAAGTCTTGTACATCAGCACCACACTGCATTTCATGCTACTGGAGCCGGTCATCAAATGCTTAGCACATGACACTCCAAGCTAGATTGCTTGATGAATACCTATGCTCGAGACAGCGTTTTGAACCCCCCCCCCCTTTGCCCCCCCCCCTCATTCATGCCTAGTTTCAGCTCAACCAAAATCGCCCGCATCAGCACCACAGTGGTTCCCATGTGGCTGGTGCTTGTCAATGCTCATGTGCCAGAACAAATACTTGCTGAATGGTGACTGCTTGTTGGGAGATCAAGACAGAGTTACCGGCAACCATCTTTGCCCCTCCCCCCTCCCCCCATATGCCCCGCATTCCGCTCTGCCAAAGTCTCGCAAATCAGCCTCACACTGCATTTCATGCTGCTGGAGCCTGTCATCAAATGCTTAGCACATGACACTCCACGCTAGATTGCATGATGAATACTTTTGCTGGAGACAGCGTTTTGACCCCCCCCCCCTTTGCCCCCCCCCCCCCCTCATTCATGCCTAGTTTCAGCGCAACCAAAATTGCCCGCATCAGCACCACAGTGGTTCCCATGTGGCTGGTGCTTGTCAATGCTCATGTGCCACAACAAATACTTGCTGAATGGTGACTGCTTGTTGGGAGATCAAGACAGAGTTACCGGCCACCATCTTTGCCCCTCTCCTTCCCCCAATATGCCCCGCATTCCGCTCTGCCAAAGTCTTGTACATCAGCCTAACACTGCATTTCATGCTACTGGAGCCTGTTATCAAATGCTTAGCTCATGACACTCCACGCTAAATTGCATGATGTGTATTTATGCTTCAGACAACGTTTTGCCAAAACGCCCTCCCCCCCACCCCCTCTCATGCCTAGTTTCAGCGCAACCAAAATCGCCCGCATCAGCACCACAGTGGTTCCCATGTGGCTGGTGCTTATCAATGCTCATGTGCCATAACAAATACTTGCTGAATGGTGACTGCTTGTTGGGAGATTAAGACAGAGTTACCGGCAACCATCTTTGCCCCTCCCTCCTCCCCCCATATGCCCCGCATTCCGCTCTGCCAAAGTCTCGCAAATCAGCCTCACACTGAATTTCATGCTGCTGGAGCCTGTCATCAAATGCTTAGCACATGACACTCCACGCTAGATTTCATGATGAATACTTATGCTTAAGACAGCGTTTTGAACCCCCCCCCCCCCCCTGCCCCCCCCCCCCCTCATGCCTAGTTTCAGCGCAACCAAAATCGCCTGCATCAGCACCACAGTGGTTCCCATGTGGCTGGTGCTTTTCAATGCTCATGTGTCCAGAACAAATACTTGCTGAATGGCGACTGCTTGTTCCGAGATCAAGACAAAGTTACCGGCCACCATCTTTGCCCCTCTCCTTCCACCCATATGCCCCGCATTCCGCTCTGCCAAAGTCTTGTACATCAGCACCACACTGCATTTCATGCTACTCGAGCCTGTTATCAAATGCTTAGCTCATGACACTCCACGCTAAATTGCATGATGTGTATTTATGCTTCAGACAACGTTTTGCCAAAACGCCCTCCCCCCCACCCCCTCTCATGCCTAGTTTCAGCACAAGTAAATTCGCCCGCATCAGCACCACAGTGGTTCCCATGTGGCTGGTGCTTTTCAGTGCTCATCTGCCCAGACAAATACTTGCTGAATGGCGACTGCTTGTTGGGAGATCAAGACTGAGTTACCGGCAACCATCTTTGCCCCTCCCCCCTCCCCCCATATGCCCCGCATTCCGCTCTGCCAAAGTCTCGCACATCAGCCTAACACTGCATTTCGTGCTGCTGGAGCCTGTCATCAAATGCTTGGCACATGACACTCCACGCTAGATTTCATGATGAATACTTTTGCTTAAGACATCGTTGTGAACCCCCCCCCCCTGCCCCCCCCCCCTCATGCCTAGTTTCAGCGCAACCAAAATCGCCTGCATCAGCACCACAGTGGTTCCCATGTGGCTGGTGCTTTTCAATGCTCATGTGCCCAGAACAAATACTTGCTGAATGGCGACTGCTTGTTCCGAGATCAAGACAAAGTCATCGGCCACCATCTTTGCCCCTCTCCTTCCCCCCATGTGCCCCGCATTCCGCTCTGCCAAAGTCTTGTACATCAGCACCACACTGCATTTCATGCTACTGGAGCCTGTTATCAAATGCTTAGCTCATGACACTCCACGCTAAATTGCATGATGTGTATTTATGCTTGAGACAACGTTTTGCCAAAACGCCCTCCCCCCCACCCCCTCTCATGCCTAGTTTCAGCACAAGTAATTTCGCCCGCATCAGCACCACAGTGGTTACCATGTGGCTGGTGCTTTTCAGTGCTCATCTGGCCAGACAAATACTTGCTGAATGGCGACTGCTTGTTGGGAGATCAAGACAGAGTTACCGGCCACCATCTTTGCCCCTCTCCTTTCCCCCATATGCCCCGCATTCCGCTCTGCCAGTCTCACACATCAGCCTAACACTGCATTTCGTGCTGCTGGAGCCTGTCATCAAATGCTTAGCATGCTTAGCATGCATGTGCGCACATGACACTCCAAATGCTTAGCATGCATGTGCGCACATGACACTCCATGCTGAATTGCATGATGACTACCTATGCTGGCCGGCATAGAACCCCCAAAGAACTGCGGCAATTACGTCAAATATTGGCGGGACAGAATGACCCCCCAAGGCAACATACGCAGCAATGCCCACCGCTCAGGGCGTCAACCCTTCAAGGGCAAGTTTTGGTTTGCAGGCTTTGCAGCAGTCCGTCTTCAAGGCCCAATGCCCCCACCCCTGGGGGCATGCTCCTGAGCCAGAATGCCCCAAGCCCTCCCCCTGCTGAAAAAAGAACCTGTGGCAGTCTCAAGTAATCTCTACCCTGAGTCACTGTTGATCACTCATCTGGCAATCAACCGAGTCAGCCACAAAGCAGGCTCCTCAAAAGCACTATCACTCCCCAAGCAATTAAGCAATTGTTTCAGTCATATCTTTTGCATAGGCAGCTGCAAAGGAGTCCATACTACGCCCTTTCATGTGGCTGCACCCATCCATCCATGGGAAGGCACCAAGCGGTTGTGCTGCACCACTATGCTAGTTCCATGTGCCTGGCATGTACATAGTATGTTCCCTATGTTAGGGGCCGTTAGGAGCTGTTCTAGGCGGTGAGGGAGGGGTCCAGCAGCAGTGCAGAGCACTGTCATAGGCCTTGTCCAAAACTTCACCCCGATGTAAGGGCGGTGTTGGGGTGTGAATTTACATGAACTTTTCAGTGCAGTTTCACACATGAAATTTCGGAAAAGTGTAACGGTACCAGGGGTGTGCCGTTACAGTTACACACTTACATTACACGTAATGACAGTGTTATTACAGTGTAATTTACAAGACCATCAACAGTGTGTAAGCAATGTGAAGCAGTTGCACAGCAGTGTCACAGTGCCTGACACAGGTTTTGAGCATGTAGAGTGGTTATACACATGCGTAACATGGATGCATCATGAATGGCATGCAGCCCTACTGCAGGAGGTCTGGGCACCCGGACCAGGTGTGATCAGTGGCCTGCCAGGTGCCAGCTTGTGCCAGCCTGTGGCGTCAGTCTTACAGTGTAACCTTACCGTAATCTTACAGTAAAATGTTATTACATGTGCTTAAATTACACCGACCCCATTACACTGTAACGACACACCACTGAACGGTACATCCCTGTAACAGACCGATGAACGCTGGGTTTTGAGGAGGTCGGGTACAGCTGCCGCTCGAACCGGGTGGTGCTAGGCACACCATGGGAAAAAATGCTACTGGAATTGACGGCTGGCTTGCTGGGTGATCTCGATCGCCCTCACACCTGACCTGAGAAACTGGGGTACTACAGGCCCTTCGGGGCACCCTCATGAGCCCCTGGCTCGCTGGCAAGTGCCGAGGTTGGGACTCCGTCCCCAATTACTGTACTGTACTGTATTGTCCGCTAAAGGCATTCTTTCAGGCCAGCCAACAACAGTTTCGAATAAGCACCGGAACCAACTCCTGCAGCATATGCCCACGGAGCGTGCAATGCTGCACATGGTCTGACAGACCATGATATTGGCAGCCCGCGTGGCTGCTCAGCAGCCCGCTGTGCATGTTACAGTGGTAGTGGCACATCAAGGTCTGCATGCATGTAGGTTTCGTCATCCAGATGGCTGTATGTCAGATTGCACCTGGGATTTGCCTTGCGCATAGCATGGAAGACTCTCTCCATCTCTGGAATGTCCATGCTGACTGCTTTCCCCGCTTCCGACTTGAACTGTGGCGGATGCACTTCCAGGTATATCATACTTAGGTCACAGAGAGCCCCATTCGTGATCATGCTTGGAAGAAGGGCATACTCTTCACCTTCGACATCAAGCTTCATGGCAGTGGGTGGTTTTGTCCCAGACTCACGCACTTCCTGGGTGATAATTGGACGAACAACTTCAGCCATGAACCCCGGCAGGTCCAGCAAAGTGACAGTGGCTTCGTTTGTTGCTTCCTTGCTGTGGCCCTGCCATGTGCCAGATGATAGTGATGCACCCCACTCCACAGGGCTGCCATGGTCCAAATGGAAGGTTGCATGTCCACTGTTGATCGAAGCAGCTGTCTCAGTAAGCACTAATGCTTGATAACCTTTGTGTCTAAAATAGGCGTTCAGCTTTGTCAGCCAAGGAGTGTGAACAGGGTTTGCCTCAACCCCCAGAGCGCAAATCCGAGAGTGGTTCAGGCCAAATGTCTCATTGAACAGCCTGTGAATAGGAGCATCTGGAAACTGCCACGGATCAAAAAGCTTCCGCAGCTGTACACCCACATTTGTCCCCTGCATGGTCAAATAGCAGGGCGCGTGAGTGGATGCCATGGGACCCCTGCACACATCACAGCCACACAGGACCTGCCGGCCTGCACCGACCTGCGTTCATTTTAAATGCCATGTCTGCTGTTGCCACACAGGCACACTGTCCGTCAAAACACACCAGCAAAACTTACAATGTCAAGATAGATGCCCTGCGAGCAATCCTTCCACACAGCTGGTAATTGACAAAGCCCATCATGTTTACTCTTGGATCCATCACCACAAGAGTGGCTTGGTAATGTCTTTGACCACTCTGTCACACTGAGCACATGATGACGTCCGCCTTCAGCTCCAACCTGTGCAGCACACATGGTTCATCGTACAGACGTGTTGAACATGCAGATTCAAACTGTAGGAGCCATTCTTGTACATCAGCACCACACTGCATTTCATGCTACTGGAGCCTGTTATCAAATGCTTAGCTCATGACACTCCACGCTAAATTGCATGATGTGTATTTATGCTTGAGACAACGTTTTGCCAAAACGCCCTCCCCCCCACCCCCTCTCATGCCTAGTTTCAGCACAAGTAATTTCGCCCGCATCAGCACCACAGTGGTTACCATGTGGCTGGTGCTTTTCAGTGCTCATCTGGCCAGACAAATACTTGCTGAATGGCGACTGCTTGTTGGGAGATCAAGACAAAGTCATCAGCCACCATCTTTGCCCCTCTCCTTCCCCCCATGTGCCCCGCATTCCGCTCTGCCAAAGTCTTGTACATCAGCACCACACTGCATTTCATGCTACTGGAGCCTGTTATCAAATGCTTAGCTCATGACACTCCACGCTAAATTGCATGATGTGTATTTATGCTTGAGACAACGTTTTGCCAAAACGCCCTCCCCCCCACCCCTCTCATGCCTAGTTTCAGCACAAGTAATTTCGCCCGCATCAGCACCACAGTGGTTACCATGTGGCTGGTGCTTTTCAGTGCTCATCTGGCCAGACAAATACTTGCTGAATGGCGACTGCTTGTTGGGAGATCAAGACAGAGTTACCGGCCACCATCTTTGCCCCTCTCCTTTCCCCCATATGCCCCGCATTCCGCTCTGCCAGTCTCGCACATCAGCCTAACACTGCATTTCGTGCTGCTGGAGCCTGTCATCAAATGCTTAGCATGCTTAGCATGCATGTGCGCACATGACACTCCAAATGCTTAGCATGCATGTGCGCACATGACACTCCACGCTGAATTGCATGATGACTACCTATGCTGGCCGGCATAGAACCCCCAAAGAACTGCGGCAATTACGTCAAATATTGGCGGGACAGAATGACCCCCCAAGGCAACATACGCAGCAATGCCCACCGCTCAGGGCGTCAACCCTTCAAGGGAAAGTTTTGGTTTGCAGGCTTTGCAGCAGTCCGTCTTCAAGGCCCAATGCCCCCACCCCTGGGGGCATGCTTCTGAGCCAGAATGCCCCAAGCCCTCCCCCTGCTGAAAAAAGAACCTGTGGCAGTCTCAAGTAATCTCTACCCTGAGTCACTGTTGATCACTCATCTGGCGATCAACCGAGTCAGCCACAAAGCAGGCTCCTCAAAAGCACTATCACTCCCCAAGCAATTAAGCAATTGTTTCAGTCATATCTTTTGCATAGGCAGCTGCAAAGGAGTCCATACTACGCCCTTTCATGTGGCTGCACCCATCCATCCATGGGAAGGCACCAAGCGGTTGTGCTGCACCACTATGCTAGTTCCATGTGCCTGGCATGTACATAGTATGTTCCCTATGTTAGGGGCCGTTAGGAGCTGTTCTAGGCGGTGAGGGAGGGGTCCAGCAGCAGTGCAGAGCACTGTCATAGGCCTTGTCCAAAACTTCACCCCGATGTAAGGGTGGTGTTGGGGTGTGAATTTACATGAACTTTTCAGTGCAGTTTCACACATGAAATTTCGGAAAAGTGTAACGGTACCAGGGGTGTGCCGTTACAGTTACACACTTACATTACACGTAATGACAGTGTTATTACAGTGTAATTTACAAGACCATCAACAGTGTGTAAGCAATGTGAAGCAGTTGCACAGCAGTGTCACAGTGCCTGACACAGGTTTTGAGCATGTAGAGTGGTTATACACATGCGTAACATGGATGCATCATGAATGGCATGCAGCCCTACTGCAGGAGGTCTGGGCACCCGGACCAGGTGTGATCAGTGGCCTGCCAGGTGCCAGCTTGTGCCAGCCTGTGGCGTCAGTCTTACAGTGTAACCTTACCGTAATCTTACAGTAAAATGTTATTACATGTGCTTAAATTACACCGACCCCATTACACTGTAACGACACACCACTGAACGGTACATCCCTGTAACAGACCGATGAACGCTGGGTTTTGAGGAGGTCGGGTACAGCTGCCGCTCGAACCGGGTGGTGCTAGGCACACCATGGGAAAAAATGCTACTGGAATTGACGGCTGGCTTGCTGGGTGATCTCGATCGCCCTCACACCTGACCTGAGAAACTGGGGTACTACAGGCCCTTCGGGGCACCCTCATGAGCCCCTGGCTCGCTGGCAAGTGCCGAGGTTGGGACTCCGTCCCCAATTACTGTACTGTACTGTATTGTCCGCTAAAGGCATTCTTTCAGGCCAGCCAACAACAGTTTCGAATAAGCACCGGAACCAACTCCTGCAGCATATGCCCACGGAGCGTGCAATGCTGCACATGGTCTGACAGACCATGATATTGGCAGCCCGCGTGGCTGCTCAGCAGCCCGCTGTGCATGTTACAGTGGTAGTGGCACACCAAGGTCTGCATGCATGTAGGTTTCGTCATCCAGATGGCTGTATGTCAGATTGCACCTGGGATTTGCCTTGCGCATAGCATGGAAGACTCTCTCCATCTCTGGAATGTCCATGCTGACTGCTTTCCCCGCTTCCGACTTGAACTGTGGCGGATGCACTTCCAGGTATATCATACTTAGGTCACAGAGAGCCCCATTCGTGATCATGCTTGGAAGAAGGGCATACTCTTCACCTTCGACATCAAGCTTCATGGCAGTGGGTGGTTTTCTCCCAGACTCACGCACTTCCTGGGTGATAATTGGACGAACAACTTCAGCCATGAACCCCGGCAGGTCCAGCAAAGTGACAGTGGCTTCGTTTGTTGCTTCCTTGCTGTGGCCCTGCCATGTGCCAGATGATAGTGATGCACCCCACTCCACAGGGCTGCCATGGTCCAAATGGAAGGTTGCATGTCCACTGTTGATCGAAGCAGCTGTCTCAGTAAGCACTAATGCTTGATAACCTTTGTGTCTAAAATAGGCGTTCAGCTTTGTCAGCCAAGGAGTGTGAACAGGGTTTGCCTCAACCCCCAGAGCGCAAATCCGAGAGTGGTTCAGGCCAAATGTCTCATTGAACAGCCTGTGAATAGGAGCATCTGGAAACTGCCACGGATCAAAAAGCTTCCGCAGCTGTACACCCACATTTGTCCCCTGCATGGTCAAATAGCAGGGCGCGTGAGTGGATGCCATGGGACCCCTGCACACATCACAGCCACACAGGACCTGCCGGCCTGCACCGACCTGCGTTCATTTTAAATGCCATGTCTGCTGTTGCCACACAGGCACACTGTCCGTCAAAACACACCAGCAAAACTTACAATGTCAAGATAGATGCCCTGCGAGCAATCCTTCCACACAGCTGGTAATTGACAAAGACCATCATGTTTACTCTTGGATCCATCACCACAAGAGTGGCTTGGTAATGTCTTTGACCACTCTGTCACACTGAGCACATGATGACGTCCGCCTTCAGCTCCAACCTGTGCAGCACACATGGTTCATCGTACAGACGTGTTGAACATGCAGATTCAAACTGTAGGAGCCATTCTTGTACATCAGCACCACACTGCATTTCATGCTACTGGAGCCTGTTATCAAATGCTTAGCTCATGACACTCCACGCTAAATTGCATGATGTGTATTTATGCTTGAGACAACGTTTTGCCAAAACGCCCTCCCCCCCACCCCCTCTCATGCCTAGTTTCAGCACAAGTAATTTCGCCCGCATCAGCACCACAGTGGTTACCATGTGGCTGGTGCTTTTCAGTGCTCATCTGGCCAGACAAATACTTGCTGAATGGCGACTGCTTGTTGGGAGATCAAGACAAAGTCATCAGCCACCATCTTTGCCCCTCTCCTTCCCCCCATGTGCCCCGCATTCCGCTCTGCCAAAGTCTTGTACATCAGCACCACACTGCATTTCATGCTACTGGAGCCTGTTATCAAATGCTTAGCTCATGACACTCCACGCTAAATTGCATGATGTGTATTTATGCTTGAGACAACGTTTTGCCAAAACGCCCTCCCCCCCACCCCCTCTCATGCCTAGTTTCAGCACAAGTAATTTCGCCCGCATCAGCACCACAGTGGTTACCATGTGGCTGGTGCTTTTCAGTGCTCATCTGGCCAGACAAATACTTGCTGAATGGCGACTGCTTGTTGGGAGATCAAGACAGAGTTACCGGCCACCATCTTTGCCCCTCTCCTTTCCCCCATATGCCCCGCATTCCGCTCTGCCAGTCTCGCACATCAGCCTAACACTGCATTTCGTGCTGCTGGAGCCTGTCATCAAATGCTTAGCATGCTTAGCATGCATGTGCGCACATGACACTCCAAATGCTTAGCATGCATGTGCGCACATGACACTCCACGCTGAATTGCATGATGACTACCTATGCTGGCCGGCATAGAACCCCCAAAGAACTGCGGCAATTACGTCAAATATTGGCGGGACAGAATGACCCCCCAAGGCAACATACGCAGCAATGCCCACCGCTCAGGGCGTCAACCCTTCAAGGGCAAGTTTTGGTTTGCAGGCTTTGCAGCAGTCCGTCTTCAAGGCCCAATGCCCCCACCCCTGGGGGCATGCTCCTGAGCCAGAATGCCCCAAGCCCTCCCCCTGCTGAAAAAAGAACCTGTGGCAGTCTCAAGTAATCTCTACCCTGAGTCACTGTTGATCACTCATCTGGCAATCAACCGAGTCAGCCACAAAGCAGGCTCCTCAAAAGCACTATCACTCCCCAAGCAATTAAGCAATTGTTTCAGTCATATCTTTTGCATAGGCAGCTGCAAAGGAGTCCATACTACGCCCTTTCATGTGGCTGCACCCATCCATCCATGGGAAGGCACCAAGCGGTTGTGCTGCACCACTATGCTAGTTCCATGTGCCTGGCATGTACATAGTATGTTCCCTATGTTAGGGGCCGTTAGGAGCTGTTCTAGGCGGTGAGGGAGGGGTCCAGCAGCAGTGCAGAGCACTGTCATAGGCCTTGTCCAAAACTTCACCCCGATGTAAGGGCGGTGTTGGGGTGTGAATTTACATGAACTTTTCAGTGCAGTTTCACACATGAAATTTCGGAAAAGTGTAACGGTACCAGGGGTGTGCCGTTACAGTTACACACTTACATTACACGTAATGACAGTGTTATTACAGTGTAATTTACAAGACCATCAACAGTGTGTAAGCAATGTGAAGCAGTTGCACAGCAGTGTCACAGTGCCTGACACAGGTTTTGAGCATGTAGAGTGGTTATACACATGCGTAACATGGATGCATCATGAATGGCATGCAGCCCTACTGCAGGAGGTCTGGGCACCCGGACCAGGTGTGATCAGTGGCCTGCCAGGTGCCAGCTTGTGCCAGCCTGTGGCGTCAGTCTTACAGTGTAACCTTACCGTAATCTTACAGTAAAATGTTATTACATGTGCTTAAATTACACCGACCCCATTACACTGTAACGACACACCACTGAACGGTACATCCCTGTAACAGACCGATGAACGCTGGGTTTTGAGGAGGTCGGGTACAGCTGCCGCTCGAACCGGGTGGTGCTAGGCACACCATGGGAAAAAATGCTACTGGAATTGACGGCTGGCTTGCTGGGTGATCTCGATCGCCCTCACACCTGACCTGAGAAACTGGGGTACTACAGGCCCTTCGGGGCACCCTCATGAGCCCCTGGCTCGCTGGCAAGTGCCGAGGTTGGGACTCCGTCCCCAATTACTGTACTGTACTGTATTGTCCGCTAAAGGCATTCTTTCAGGCCAGCCAACAACAGTTTCGAATAAGCACCGGAACCAACTCCTGCAGCATATGCCCACGGAGCGTGCAATGCTGCACATGGTCTGACAGACCATGATATTGGCAGCCCGCGTGGCTGCTCAGCAGCCCGCTGTGCATGTTACAGTGGTAGTGGCACATCAAGGTCTGCATGCATGTAGGTTTCGTCATCCAGATGGCTGTATGTCAGATTGCACCTGGGATTTGCCTTGCGCATAGCATGGAAGACTCTCTCCATCTCTGGAATGTCCATGCTGACTGCTTTCCCCGCTTCCGACTTGAACTGTGGCGGATGCACTTCCAGGTATATCATACTTAGGTCACAGAGAGCCCCATTCGTGATCATGCTTGGAAGAAGGGCATACTCTTCACCTTCGACATCAAGCTTCATGGCAGTGGGTGGTTTTCTCCCAGACTCACGCACTTCCTGGGTGATAATTGGACGAACAACTTCAGCCATGAACCCCGGCAGGTCCAGCAAAGTGACAGTGGCTTCGTTTGTTGCTTCCTTGCTGTGGCCCTGCCATGTGCCAGATGATAGTGATGCACCCCACTCCACAGGGCTGCCATGGTCCAAATGGAAGGTTGCATGTCCACTGTTGATCGAAGCAGCTGTCTCAGTAAGCACTAATGCTTGATAACCTTTGTGTCTAAAATAGGCGTTCAGCTTTGTCAGCCAAGGAGTGTGAACAGGGTTTGCCTCAACCCCCAGAGCGCAAATCCGAGAGTGGTTCAGGCCAAATGTCTCATTGAACAGCCTGTGAATAGGAGCATCTGGAAACTGCCACGGATCAAAAAGCTTCCGCAGCTGTACACCCACATTTGTCCCCTGCATGGTCAAATAGCAGGGCGCGTGAGTGGATGCCATGGGACCCCTGCACACATCACAGCCACACAGGACCTGCCGGCCTGCACCGACCTGCGTTCATTTTAAATGCCATGTCTGCTGTTGCCACACAGGCACACTGTCCGTCAAAACACACCAGCAAAACTTACAATGTCAAGATAGATGCCCTGCGAGCAATCCTTCCACACAGCTGGTAATTGACAAAGACCATCATGTTTACTCTTGGATCCATCACCACAAGAGTGGCTTGGTAATGTCTTTGACCACTCTGTCACACTGAGCACATGATGACGTCCGCCTTCAGCTCCAACCTGTGCAGCACACATGGTTCATCGTACAGACGTGTTGAACATGCAGATGCAAACTGTAGGAGCCATTATAGGCTATGTCATTTGGGGGGGGGATTGCTGGACACCATGACAGAAACGTAACACCGGGGGGAGACCCCACTGAAACAACTGCATATCGAGGCCACACGATAGTTGATACAGTTATATAGGTTTCTAACATGCAACATGTGAGCGGATGCGGCACACCAACTGTTGCAACATAGCATGGGGGGGGGGGGGCATGCTCATGGGAAGCTTTACCAAGGGTTGTATACGGTGTGCTGGGGGGTGTCAGCCTGGGTCAGCTCCCTTGGGCGGTAGGGCAATGTGAGGCACATGGCAGCGACTGCAGGGGATAAGCCAAGCTGCTGACAGATGAGTGACGGTGATTTTCAGCTGTGTCTTGGCAGCTTCGTATGCTTTGCCAGACAGTTCAGCACTGGCTCTCATACACGCACAGCTGATCGCAGTCAGCTGCAACAGCAGAAGCAGATGATGCAGCGGGCTTGCACCCAGCATGATAGTGGGTTTGTGGTTGTCACTGCACTGCTGTGGTTATGTGATGAAAATGAGTTGGTTTGAGCAGGAGCTTGTGCTGGCCCAAGCGACTGAGCAGTGCAAACAGAAGAATGAGCAGTGCAACTGTGGCCACTGCAGTGTGGGTTACGACCATACCCAGTACTGCCTGCAAGGTGGCAAACATTGAGCCGAACATTATCGGGGCTGTCCGTTGGTGGATAAAGTTGTCTGGTTCCCGTGACAATCAGCCAAGATTCCTGGCGGGGTGTGTGGCGTGAGGATGTCGCAGTTGCCCTTGCAGATTGCCGGGAGTCTTGGTCCGCTTGCGTCCTGCAAGCTGTGTGCTCGTTGCAGTTGCTGGAGCGTGATTGGCAGCAACAACACCCTGACTGGGTGCTGCAACAGCGGTTGGAGGAGACTGCGGTGCAGGCTCTGCCCTTGCCGCCCTGTTCATGGCTTGGTGGCAAGGTTTTACCAGGGTGACCCACGTGCTGCCCTTTCCCTAGGCATCACAAGCTTACAAATCATGCCCGAATTTGCCCACTAAATCCTTGCTTTGACTTCTTCTCAATAGACGATGCACCCCCATATGCCAGCTGTGCCTGCCCTTTGAGATTGCGCGCAACCTTGCCCTAACTGCGTATTGATTCAGCCCACGACGAGGTACAGCAGGGACGGAAGCGAGTGATGAGTCAACTAGACGCGGGGGGGGGGGGGGGGGCGCGGCGCGGGGGGGGGGGGGGGGGGGGGGGGGGGGGGCAAGCAGTAGCCTATGCAAACAAACACGTCGAAGGAGCGTTGTGGAAATGTAGGACAGTTGCTGTGGCCTGCAGCAGCTCCTGACACTCCTTCATGAACAGCTGCCGAAGCTTCTCAAAACCGTGGAGTTGGGAGCAAGGCAGATCAAAACAAGTAGCATGTAGTGTTTCTAGTAGAAACTTTCTACATTGTCTGTTTATGTTTTGACCTTTACCAAAACTCTTAGGAGTACCAATCAAACAGAGTTTACCGCTCAAATCCCGCTTACACCTGTGCCTATGCAACTCAAGCGCTCACACCAACACTTCACTGATATCATGCAGTTGACACAACACACCATAGGCAACCAACCCTGCACGTTTTGTCAATCAATCTCACCAGTTGTCTCGTTAATAGCTTGTGAGAAGCTATAGCACCGTGCCCGCATGCCGTGTTGGGTGTCAGTCATGCCATATGCCAGCGAGGTCCAGCCTCCACTCAGTTTACCCCAGTACAGCCTGGTGTGACCACATGTGTCCCAGCCAGTGTGACGTCAACCCCTGCCATCCAGCATCACCCACATCTAGGTATGCACGTACTCCTTGCATGTCACCCTGTGTGTACTAGTTGCTGTCTTTTGACAGTTGCAGGTCTATTATCTGTCCCTCCTGGCACAGCACCACTCTTTCTTACCGCCCTTGCTCTACCCTCTGACATGTACACCTGCTGTCTACCGCCACCCGTGTGGCCGCCATCTGCCTACACGTCCACCCAGTGTATCGTCCTGGCTGTAGTGACTCCTGGACTGACCGGGTGTATGTATGGTGTGGTGTTGCAGGTAATCCCTGTGTGTGGAAAGCGAGGTGGAGCAGCCGAGAGGACCAGCACCTCCACACGATTGGCGGCTTCTTGAATTCATTCGCACTTTTGCATCCACATCCTTTCAACATGTGCCCATTAACGTGTGTCCGTTGGTGCCCCACTACGACCACATCAGCTACTGTTCTCCCAACAACTTCCGGAACCCCACAACTCTTCTTTCGCATCAGAAACAATGCGATAAATTTCAGCTTGGCGCACCTGGTGAAGCTTCTGTGCCTTCATCTCTGCTCCAACGGGCGCCCCTCTAAACAATGACGACGGGGTGATCAGGAAAATGACGATGGCCAAACCAATCAACCAGAGCTTGCCATGTTGCTTTCTAGCAGTCGACATTCGACCTCCGCAATCGGCGGCAAGAATTGGAATTGAAATCCTGCAAATTGAACAAGCACGCACGGACCAGATTGTGTTGATGAATTTGATGCTGTAAAGGCTGTGATGATGCTCACACATGTCAGTAGGTAATGATGGGCCCAAGGGCTCGATCGACCCAACGTTGCAAGGGGTTCAGGCTTGGCAAGTTTTCAGGGGGAAAGGAAGGAAACAAGCACGTCTTCGCCGAGCAGGCCTGCCAATCGCGGTTTGTTGAAACAGGAAGGTCAAGTCGTAGTAGTTGAGTGTGGCCTGAAGTGTGCACCTGAACCATAAACCACACACTGCGATGCGTGGCCCCTGCAGCCGCTTCATGTTGATTGAACCCATAACCAATAAGGCAAAACTTTGCCCTAAGCCGCAGGCTGTAGGCAAAGTGCTGTTGTCGCTGTGCTGACTGGAATCCACGTATGCTGGATGCTCCACCGGTCCAGCTGGGACGTGTGACCGGTCAAAGCTGGACCGTGTGACCTCCAGGGCAATTGCCTATACAAGGTGGGGTTCCCCATATCTGCGCATATGTTGAGGGCTCCCACCACAGGTCCGCCGCTTTCGATTTGAACATGCAAACATCATCCTCCGAAGCTAGTCGATCTCTGTTCAGAACCGTCACACTTTCACCGTTATGGGTCCCGTCGCTTTGGCAGCAAGTAGTCAGACCGTCACTGGGACCACAGGCTTGAAATGCAGGGACAGATGGGAGGGGTCTACACACAGCTGGCTAGGGCTAACAAGTACCTACCAGATCGTACAGGCAGCTGCAGTGCTTGCCTTGAGTGTCTGCACAGCAGCTGCATGTGAAAAATGGGGTCTGTCAGCTGAAAATGGCCAGGAGGGGACCAGCAGCTGCTGCCTCAACAACATGCTGTAACAGCAGCTGCATGGCTTGTGCACCCACCCACGCACCAGCAGGGAGCTGACTCTCAAGCAGCTTTTTGAACGCCAACAGCAGCAGCGAGGCCAGGCTGTCTCAGTCTCCAACAAACTGTCTCACAACAAGGCAACAGCAGCAGCTCACAACCCAGCGCTGATCAGGCAACACACAGGCACATATGCCCCTGGGATTCAAATCTTGATGGATCTATCCAGCTGTAAGCTGCTCTGGAGCTTTGAACGCAAACCTCACTTTCTCATTCAACGGCCATAATGTCGTCCGAACTGCCATGGGGCAAAAGGGCCCAGTTGCGCCCTAGCAGGGCCCCATAGGGATTCTTTGTTACGGAAAAGCATTTCTCTGCACTTGTCGACCCAAGACAGCAGCGGTGACCTTCCACCTGGCTTACTTCTGCCGAACTGAAGGTCTCACATGTGTGACCACCCCCCTGATTAAACCCCATTTGAACCCTAGCCCCAGCCCATTGGGCACTGCTGCTTCAGTGCTTTCAAATGCACCCTGTTGCTGTTTTCAACCACGCGCAGGGCACCAGCTAAGGAGGAGCCTGTGCACAGCGGTCACAACCGCCACACCCCGGCCACCAGGAAGTCATGCGTCGTGGCTTGCGCCCAGGCTCTCGTCGACGGCAAGGTCGATTATGGCCTTGCCGGCAGACTATATAAGAAGGTGCGCAAGCAGCTTGGTGGTGACAAGCTGGCAGAGGATCCCAAGCCTGTATTGAAGGGCAGATGGGACCACTTTGTGGAGTACGGTGACGTCGAGGACAACCTCCGCACAGGCCGCCCTGTCCTTATCAGCAGAGAAGATGCCCTAACAGCTAGTACAGCCATCAAGGCAGGAAGGCTGCACACAAAGACCCGCAAAGGACACACCATCACCCTGATATCCTACTTCACCACAGTGCGGCAGGCGACGGTGGAGTCTGATGCTGTCAAGGGTGTCATGCAGAAATACAACTGCACCCCCCACCAGCTGTACAACGCCATGATGAGGGAGGATCCCAACCTCGGGCGGCGCAGTTTTGCGTTGAAGTACCGGCTGACAGAAAAGGAGAAAGCTGCCCGGAAAAGCTTCTGCAAGCAGCTGCTGGCAGAGTGGAACGTCGCACAGGCGTTGCTGAATGCAATCCTAGCTAGGATTGTGCAGTGCGACGAGGGCCGCTGGACATACAACACCTACACCCATGCGCATGTCAGGGCATATGTGGACCTGCAGCACCTCCCCCTGCACGACTACGTGTCGCTGCCAACGATCAAGGGGGACAAGCAGCAGACAGTTCACTTCTTCATATGCGTGTCAGCACACCCCAGCTTCAGCGACAAGAACGGCTTGGTGTACTATGAACTCACCACAGGCACCACCCACATCCTCCGCTGGTTCAACAAGCTTGGGCAAGAAGGCAAAGAGCCCTTTGTCTACCAGGTGAGCACAGTTACAAATTGACCAGCTGGTTTCCAAAGGCATCAGCAGCAGTTGCTGCTGCTGCTCCCACCCCAGCACACAGCTTCTCAATGTGAGGCTTGCCAGAAAGCTCGTAGCTGGCAGTAAAAACAACACCCTTATGCTGCGATGCATATTCAACAGCTGCCATAACAATATCTGGTGCCGCGAGGTCTGCATGATGCGCGCGTACGAGCGCCAGGCGGCGCTCGCAGCATACCTTGTTGCACTTGAAATCACGCTCAAATGCCTTATTCTTGCAACCATCCCTGAAGTGATAAGAATCGTCAACTTGTAGATACACGTCGCGCTTCCAGTTGTAGAAATCAATGCGACCATGGCAATCGGTCAAGTGCACCTGCCAACACCACTCCTGTGACTGCTGCTGCTGCGCAACTAGCTGCATGAACTTCCACTCTGCAGGGGGGATAACAGGACGGCCAGCAGCCTCCCATGCCCCACTTTCATAAGTGCAGAAGCAGCACATGAGTGCGACAGGCTTGCGCACAGCGTCAGGGGTGCACAACTTGAAGTGTTGCACCTTGTCCCGACACTCCGTAGTGCACCACATGAACTGCTGCTTCTTCTCTGACTTGAGCAACTTATACTCATTGCCAGCACGGTCCACCCACGTCACTGCTCTGTTGTGTGGCTTCTTCACCCTGATCCCCCCCAGTTGATGTGCTGCCAAGGCCTTCCTCATCAATGCCTCCCTCCCTTTGCTGTTGCCGTGCTGTTGCTCCGCCATGCCGTGACCTGCAGAGGAAGGATGGAGCAGACGCAGCAAGCACTGTTACTGATGAGGTAGCTGACAACCTGTACAAGATGGTGGAGAAGTTTAGGAATGTGACTGGTGAGGACCCCATCATCATGATGGACAACGTCCGCATACAGGCCAACATCCCGGATAAGATCATCGAGTCCCGCTACGGCACCATCACCCTGCCTGAAGGCTGCCGCCTTCGCTTCCCCCCCCACAGCTCAGACATTGATCAGCTGGTGGAGCACTCCATTGGTGCAGTCAAGGGAGCAGCAACAGACAAGGTGTTTGATGAATGCTGCCATGGGGTTGTGTTCTCGGGTGAGTCCCTGCGGCGCATCTTCAAGGGTGTGTTTAAGAGGTTTGAGAAGGGGGAGCTGTACCACCGGGGGGTGGAGCGCAACATGCGCAAGCTGCCCACTGTGTTGAGGATTATCGCATCCGGAGAGGATGAGTGGTTCACAGATCCAGATGGCAAGCAGCACCATGGCAGCAACGGCGACTGGCCGAATGCAGGCGACCGCTAAGGCGTCAGCGCATGCAGCAGATGCAGCAGCAGCATGGCAGCAGTTTGCTGTCCAAGCCTGCACATGGCTGCGCATGGGGTGTGTGTTCCCAGGGTATGCCACCTATAGGGTTTAGGGTTCAGCTGCAGCCACTGCTGTGGTGAGCATCAGTGTCTTCATGATCTGTGGCCAGTGCATCCGCTGAGCTAACAAGATGTAGTGCAGCCTGTGTTTATTCAAAGCACAGCCCTCAATGTAGTTGTTGCAAGTTTGATCAATGTAGTTATCAGGGTTGTGTGTGAGAGAGGGTGTTGGAAGTGCCACTGGCCCCCACCCAGGTGTACTGTTGGGCAGGCAGCACACACAGCAGCTGTCCAATCATTGATTCTGTCACATAAACTGGTATGTGTGTTGAGAGTTTGCAGCTTAGATGCCCCATCTTTACCTCATTGTGCTTGAGACAGGCACTACTGGGAGTTATGTCATGTCAACTGTGCCTGGTATTGCACTGTTAGCAGCTGTGCTTTCACAGCTGTGCAACCAGGCATGATCGAGGCCGAATGCTATAATATTGAGTACGAAACGAGTTCATTTGCTGCGCAAGGAAAGCAACCTGGAAGCATCCAAGCCAACTTCACCCCTGTTCAAAGGCCAATGGTCCGCGCTTACATCAACATCACCCTCTGTAGCAACGTCAGTTTGTAGTAAATCAAGCATTCAACGAACAGCAGGCGTCTGGAGAGCAGCCGGTGCCCACAGCAGGAACAGCAAGCAATCTGCAGAGACTGCCAGCTTTCCAGGTGTGGCGGGCTTGTCGCGATAAGGCCAGTGCCAGTGTGACGTGCTTGACAGGTCCTCTTAAAGCATTCAGAAGTCATTCATTTTGCTTTCGAGAGCTGCACGCAAGCCCTTTGGAAGTTTCGCGCCAGACATCACTAGCATCTGCTCAAGTCTGAAGTCAGCTGAGGCGTCTATGGCCCCGCTGCACCAGATAGACTCTCACAATGCACAAAAAAACACCTTTTGGTACACGCACCGCTGCGGATTATGCAGGTCCGCGACACCAGCCTGCCTGGAACGCTGCAGCAAGATGGGCAAAAACAAGCGCAGCAGAGCGAGTGACAAGTGAGTGCGATCAGATCTGCCCAGGTAGCACTGCAGCCTGGCACAGCTTGCGGGCGAGCAGCTGCACCAACGGCGAAAGTCAACCAACCTTCGCTTTGGCAGCAAGTAGTCAGACCGTCACTGGGACCACAGGCTTGAAATGCAGGGACAGATGGGAGGGGTCTACACACAGCTGGCTAGGGCTAACAAGTACCTACCAGATCGTACAGGCAGCTGCAGTGCTTGCCTTGAGTGTCTGCACAGCAGCTGCATGTGAAAAATGGGGTCTGTCAGCTGAAAATGGCCAGGAGGGGACCAGCAGCTGCTGCCTCAACAACATGCTGTAACAGCAGCTGCATGGCTTGTGCACCCACCCACGCACCAGCAGGGAGCTGACTCTCAAGCAGCTTTTTGAACGCCAACAGCAGCAGCGAGGCCAGGCTGTCTCAGTCTCCAACAAACTGTCTCACAACAAGGCAACAGCAGCAGCTC